>CM077820.1:29328139-29822784 GCA_039720395.1 Liquidambar formosana | reverse complement strand
GGCAAATGTTGTCCACTGGCGACATTGGCATGTGGCACTTCTTGACATGTGCGTGGCAGTCTCTTCCATGGTGGACCAATAAGCCTAACCTCATGATTTCTTAGCTAACCTATAGCCATTCTATGCGAGCCCCTGTCCCGTCATGGATTTCTTTAATCAGATGCTCGGCTTCCTCCTCGGTACACACAGCAGGTGGATCCCGTCGTATGATCTTCCGATATAGCTTTCCTCCACAAAGTATAGTGACTCGCCAACCGCCTTAGGTTTTTCTATCATGCGAGATGCTCCTTCTGGGTACTCCCTTTCTTCAATGAACTTCATTATGTCATGGAACCACGAGTGGCCATCATTTACCTCTCCTCCTCGATTGCACAACAGTACACAGGCTTGTCTCGCATTCTATCCCACGGCTTCACATTTCCCCCTTCCGGTATCTCCACCATGGATGCTAGGGTCGCCAAGGCATCGGCGAACTGTTCTTGTTTCTTGAAAGGTAGTTGAACTCTATCTCTGGAACTCCTTGGTTAGAGCTTCCAGATAGCATGGTAAGCAACTTTCTCATCTCGAGTTTTCCATCCCCCTTTTATCTGGCAAATGATTAGTGCTGAGTCCCCCGAACACTTCCAATTCTTTGATCCCCAATTCAGTGCCGCTTCCAGTGCTAGGATACAGGCCTCATACTCAGCAATGTTGTTTGGTAGCTTCGAACCCCAACTTGACCGCTAACGAGTAATGCCTCTTCGGGTGAACCAGCAGACTCCTATCCCATAACCTTCTTATTGCTGCCCCATCGAAGTATACTCTCCAAGTTTTTCTACCAATCTCTAGCACTCCTCATCTGGAATTGATCGTTGAACGGAGCGGATGATGACACCGGACAGCTGGCTAGGTAGTCTGCGATGATGCTTCCCTTGATAGACTTCTGATTCACGTACTTGATGTCGAATTCATTGAGGAGAATTGACCATCGAGCAGTTCTGAATGACAATGCCGGCCTTTCTACCAGGTACTTAACGGTCCATGCGACTTATCAAGAACACTTCGAAGGACATCATGTAGTGTCGGAGTTTCTGCGTCGCCCATACTAGTGCCACACAAGCTTTTTCAATCGCATTGTACTTCACTTCATAGTCTGTCATTTTCTTGCTTAAGTAATAGATGGCATTCTCCTTTGTAGACCCTTCGAGATATTGAGCTAACATAGCCCCCGTCGCGGTTTCGGTGACCGTTAAGTATAACAAAAGCGGCGCACCTTGCCGTGGGGGAACTAAGATTGGAGGATTGCTCAAGTATCTCTTAATGGTCTCAAAGGCCTCTTGGCATTCTTCGTTCCATACTTTTGGCACACCTTTCTTAAGCAATTTGAAGATTGGTTCGCAAACCATGGTTAAGTTGGCAATGAATCGGCTTATGTATTGAACTCTTCCCAGAAAACCCCAGATCTGCTTCTCAGTGCTAGGCGGCTCCATCTCCACAATAGCTTTTATCTTCCCTGGGTCCACTTCGATACCTCTCTGAGTGATCATAAACCCCAATAACTTGCCTGCAGTGACACCAAAAGCGCACTTCTGTGGGTTGAGACGGAGATTGTACTTTTTTGCTCGCTCTAGGAATTTCTCTAGTGCCTTGAAATGCCCTTCTCTATCCACGGACTTTACGATCATATCATCGACATAAACCTCGACTTCCTTATGGATCATATCATGCAATAAGGTCGTAGCTGCTCTTTGGTAAGTAGCCCCAACGTTTCTTAAGCCAAAAGGCATTACCTTGTAACAGTACGTTCCCCATTGCGTGATAAAGGCTGTTTTCTCCATGTCTTGAGGCGCCATCTTTATCTGGTTATACCCGGAGAATCCGTCCATGAAGGAGAGGAGTGCATGTCCCACTGTACTATCCACCAACACGTCGATATGGGGTAAAGGAAAGTCATCCTTAGGGCTCGCGGCGTTGAGATCTCGGAAATCGACACACATCCTTACTTTCCCATCTTTTTTGGGCACAGGCACTATATTCGACAGCCACTCGGGGTACTCCACAACTTGGAGGAAGCCCGCGTCTAGTTGTTTAGTTACCTCTTCTTTTACTTTTAGAGCCCATTCTGGTTTTAATCTTCTGAGTTTCTGCTTTACCGGCTTCTTTAGGGAATTAGTGGGGATATAGTGTTGCACAATATCGGGGTCGATGCCAGGCATGTCTTCATAAGACCATGCAAAAGCCATAATGTTGGCTTTCAAGAGGGAGATCATCTTTTCTTTTTCAACGGGGGAGAGGGTTTTCCCAATTTTAACTATTCTTGGCAATTCATTCGTCCCTAAGTTGATTGATTCCAATTCATCCATATTAGGTTCGGTGACGCCCCTTTTCCTTTGCTCAACGAGCTCCGGGGGGACATCGTTCCTAGGATCTATATCCATGCCATAAATATCCATAGAGGAGAGAAAAGAGACACTGCATATATAGAGAAAGAAAGCACACTTTATTGACTAGGAATAATGGGAATGACACACAAAAGAAAGAAGGAAAACAAACAAATCTGTATCAATACTATGACTCCACAAAGTGAGTAAAGTAGATACATCTTATTGAATTAGGGAAATATTACTAAACTAAGACACCTACAAGCTGCTATCAGGTAGGCCAAGGTCTTCTTCTTCATGGATCTCCGCAATGACACCACATTCAAGGTACCAATTCAGGAATGGCACGGTAGCATGGCTAATGGATGAACCCTGGAGTTCTTCAATGGTCGAGTCTTCCACGGTGAGGATCATGTCTTGGAACATTTCAGTCATAGCCCCCGCATCAAGGTTCTCTGCCCAGTCTTCCTCTTTCAAGCTTCCATATAGATCTTGGATAGAGTGGTACCAACTTGTCAAACTTTGAGGATTCGGCCCTTCTGTGAAGTATCTATCACCAAAACTTTTATCTGCCACGGCTGGGTCGGAACTTGGATAAAAAGTATATGGGATGTACTGCTTTATAGAAGAGTAATGGCGTGATGATTCATTCAGCTCTTTCTCAATGCATTGGACATAATCAAACCCAGATAGCGGTATCGCTGCTGATTCAGGTTGTATCTCACATATAGGCACACCTGCGAGTTTCAATTCATAGTCCCCTTGAAGTGTTACTATGGCTCCTTCATAAGGAAACTTCACCTTTTGATGGCGTGAAGATGGCACAGCCCCAGCAGGATGGATCCAAGGTCGGCCCAACAACAAGTTGAAACATGACGGCACATCCAACACTTGGAATTCTATCCTAAATTCAGTGGGTCCCATGATAAGAGGCAAAGTAACTACCCCTATTACTTCTCGGCGGGTGTTGTCATAAGCTCTTACGGTCTGCCCAGATGGCGTGAAATCAGTGGGTCCCAAACCCAAAACAGTGGCAGTTCGGAGAGGACATACATTCAGTGCGGACCCATTGTCGATAAGAACGGTGGGAACCCTCTTCCCCATAGTGTCAACGGTCACATAGAGAGCTTGAGAATGGCTCGGCCCGCTTTTAGGTAGGTCTACATCGGTGAACACGATGGTTGAGTTCTTGGGAGTTGGATTCACCAAATGTACCAATCCCTCGGGGGATGTGTCAACAAGCACTTCTATCTGATTCAACAGTTTCAACACGGTCTGTCTGTGCTTATGCGAGGCCATGAGCAAGCCCCAAATAGTAATGTTGGCATTGGTCTTCTTCAGCTGCCTAAGCACTTCATCTTCTTCTTCTTGCAAGCTAGGACGCCTCTGCCCTTCCAAATCTTCCAACGGATTTTCAGATTCTAGGTGGGGGGCTTGAAATGACGACCCCCTCTGGTTATATGGTCCAACTCATCATCGCTAGCCCATATGTCATGGACTTCCTCAGAGTCATTCATTAAGTCATCCCATTCTATCATGTCAATGCTCTCCATTTCTGTCGGCAAGTCATCCCAACCTGAAGGGACTATCGGCTCATCTGATATCGGACTTGGGCTTGAGTACAGCACATAGTAATCATATTTCCCCGACGCTTCACCTAATAGGCCAACCTGAGGATCCCCTGCTTCATATCTTTCTTTCAGCTCTTGTTGGATAGATTTCTTTGGCAACAACAAAACCTTTTGGTCAATGAGGTCTTGGATGATCTTCTTTAGTATAGAACAAGCCTCGGTGTCATGGCTGGGTGCACGATGGTATTGGCAATATTGGTGAGGGGTTGATGGTCTTGGCTTTGGTGGAAGTGGCATGATAAGGCCGTTATTGCGGCAAATGGTGAAGAGACGGGTTAAGGTCATGGGGAGCGGAGTGTATTGTCTTATGGGATGGCGAGGGCGAGAAGATTCAACCCCAATGGCATTTATGGTGTTAGGTGGGGGTGTGTTGTTGTGTGATGGGAGAGGATTACGGGTGACATTTGGACGGGTTGGTGGTGAAATGACTTGCTTGTCAATGAGGTCTTGGACTTGGTGGCGAAGACGAATACAGCGATTGGTGGCATGGCCTTTGGATTGGTGGTACTTGCAGTACTCATTCTCATTGTAGCTCTTGGGTAAGGGATTTGGTGGAGGTCTTGGGTCGAGTGGCTTCAATAGGTCACGACTTATGAGCTTTTCAAGGACTCTTTCGAGTGGCATGAATAGGTCAGTGAATTGGCGAGATGGGTTGACATCATTGAGAGAAAAGGGTTGGATTGGTTGAGTTATGGTGTTGACCTCGGCATTGTTCTTCCCAGTAAAGTTTGTCTTGCGACTCCTCACTTCCTCAGTCTTGATTGTCCCATCATTGATAGCATCTTCAACCTGCGTGCCAGCCCCAATGAGAGCTTTGAAATTTGGGAAATAGTGGGCAAATAGGTGCTTATGATACACGGGCAGCAGGTTCTTAACCACTAACTGAATTTGGTCCTCCTCATTCGGCCTATCCGTCATTCTCGACGCCTTTTGTCTCCACCTTGTAAGCGGAGAAAGTTTCATGAGCCCCTTGCTTGGTAGTTTCTAGGTCCCTTCGAGTAACGTCCACCTCTGTGTTATACTTGTAGTGCTCTGAAAACTCATTGCATATGTCTTCCCAAGTCCGGGTTCTATTCTCATCCAAGGATAAGAACCATTTCAAAGCAGAAGTGGCCAAGGTTTCATGGAACATTTGAGCTAAAAGCTCGTCAGTAGCCCCTCGAGGGTGCATAGCTCGCACGTACATCTTCAAATGAGTCTTAGGGCAACCCGTCCCATCGAACTTTTCTAACTCCGGCATCTTGAATTGTAGTGGAATACGAGCCGTTGGAAACAGGGATAGAGTCCGCACATCGACCATGTCATCAGCCCTGCGAATCCCTTTTATGGTTCTCTCCAAAGCTTCTACCTTGCTAGCTAACACGGAATCACTGCTAGTACCTTTCCCCTTGGCTTCCCCTTCTAGGTTGGTGACCTCAGGTTTCGAGCTACTTTCCCCCCTTGTCTTGGTGTTCTCATTGGATTGAGGTCCCTCTTCGGTGCCAGCCCCATGAGGTATACCCGAGGAATGGGCCTTAGAGCCATTTTGTTCAAGATCCGCCATCTTCTGTTGGTTTTCTTGAGCCATTTTCAATGCGGTATCGGATGTCTCGGCGGTATGGTCAAGCTTGGCCATGATGGCTTTCAGGCAAGCCTCAAGGTCAAAGTGCCCCTCATTAGTTCTTTCGTCGGCCATGTCTGTCTGATGGGTAGACTCAACACTCACTAGACGCCCTTGTGGATTGCGGATCCAAGCCAGCACGTCTATGGATAGAAAAGTTTTAACCTTTAGCCTAAGGATCTGTCCTAAACCTCCATATTTTCCTTAATGAATTCGGTCTCTACACCATGTTCAATTAATTCATTCCTTTTATCCAATTACCTTTACAGGGGTCATGGATTAAGGGTATGTTTTAAAGAATAGGGCATAGAGTCCTTCAATTAGGTTTAATTAATCCCCTAGGACTAGCACATCACAAACATAGCTTTACATCCTATTTCCTTAATTTATTCCTCCTAACCCATGGCCTTAACGAAGGCTAGGGTTTAAAGGTCTATATTAAGGGCATAAGATATAAAGCCTCACACCACAAACACGGCATAGCATCATTACAAACAATTGTGGGTGCATAAAGGTGAGACCGTAGTGTCCTACAAGTCTGTCTATATGGACTAATGATAAGGGTAGGCTAGGGTCCTTCACTTGCTTGAGCAATCCTTATACCTAACCACATGTGGCATCAGGAACGCCGCGTGGGTCCAGCAGTACGTGATTAACTCATTTAATATACCCAAGGGCAAGCCCAAGGGTACTAGGCAAGAGAGGTTGATAGCTTTTGCCCCAACACATGGAATCAGGAAAACCAAGGTTGAGACTAGGCCGATCGTTGGCAAGGATACATCGAGGGACATCGATCCTAACATGCAAGAGTTTGCGCACACAATGCAATAAATGAAAGCACACAATCAAGCGGATGCAATGTGATTGATTTTAATTAAACATAAGAAATTAACCTAGCCCATTTAAACTTTATAGAGTCTAGCCCACAAATCCCCAGTGGAGTCGCCAAACTGTGAACCCCGGAAATTGGGCCCACAAGGGATTGAAAGAAAATGGGTTTGAAAAAGAAAAAGGAAAGGAGTCGCCACCTTATTTTTTAAAGGAAACAAGGAAAACCCTAAAAATAGTTTGTTTTAGGAAAACAATTTGAATGACTCCATAAAAAAGGAAAGGCAAAAACCAATCTTTTGAAAACCAAAGAAATCGGGGATTCGGAGGCTAAGTTATGACATGGGAAGGTTCTAGGCAAAGCCTATAGGCACCCATGTCACCCTTTCGGTCTCTCAGTTCATTTGGGCTAAATTAAAGTCTTTCCATACAAAAATCAGCAAGTATATCATCACAAGAATTGCATGCATATCATATATTTCATTCATCCATCCATGCATAATAAGCACATAAAAACAGAAAAAGAAAAAGAAGAAAAGAAAACAAAAATAAACCTAGGATGCTTGGATCCTAGAACGGAGTTGAGCCTCACGAAGAGCGCCTACGTACCATGCAACGAAATACATGGATCAAAGTCCACGTAGTTCGATTAGAATTAGGGTTAAGACCTAATATAAACCTATGGTTAAAACCCTAGGTTTCCTTATTTGATCAAAAGAGTTGAATATGATAGAAAGTTTGATTTTAGGAAAGAAATCCACAAAATGGAAACTTTAATAAAAACCAGAATTTTATTTACGAAGGAAACCTTTGATTAAACCATAGACTTGTATTAAAAATTAACCCTAGATAGGGAGAAGAGAATGAGTTAAGAAGAAAGGTGAATTGGGGCACCTTCACACCCACTTACCTGAGCGCAATTACTCCAAACATTAGCCATTTCAGACATGAGCAGCCCTATTTGCCATAGGAAAAATACCACACCTATTTGCACCCTTACAAGTGCTCAAAACCATGCAAAAACAATGATATGCAAATCTGGACAGAATAGTATCATGGCCTAAAAATCATCCACTAAGCATGCTAACAGCAAAACAGCGAACAATAATAAGTCCTAACATATTCCTAGAACCATATCATGCATAAAAAACCCTAAAACATACTAACATGCATGCAAAAACATCATATTTACTCCATATGAAAAACATATACAGCAAACACGAAGAAAAACCAATAAAAAAGTCTACTTTATCATGCTATATGAAAACAAACACGAAACAATGACTTTAAAACCCTAAACTCACAAATATGCTTAAAAACTCACAAGACATACTTTAATCATGCTAAAACCAAACTAAACAGAAATTATATCATGCATATTAACTAAGTAAAGTAATATAACATGATGAAAATCCTAACTCTAACATGCAATGACACTAATCCTAGCACAAGGACAAATAGGAGCACAAGAATCATAACTATGCATTGAAACCTAAAGGACAGCCCTAAAGCATGCTAAACAGTAGATAAACAATAGATATTCCATGTATATTAACTAGCTAGAGTGTTAATACATGATAAAAAAGTTACCTTTAACATGCAATAAGCCTAACCCATATGAAAACCTAGTTTAAGCTTGAATAGAGAAGGAGAATACCTTAGGAAGGGCCTTCCTTTGTGTTTGTAATTGTTCGTGGCTCCTCAGGTCTTTAGAGTGAATCAAACCAACACGAATCCTCCTCTTTGTCAAAGTGGTATCACAGTAAAGAGATCAAAACTCACTCAACTTTGAAAAGAAATAGAAAACAAAAAGAGAACAAGAGAAAAGAAAAGTGATTTTCGTCACTTTGCAGCAGCAGCAACTTCAATCGCATTTTTGGGTATGAAAACGTTGGATTTGGACAAAGCTTGTGAAATACAAAGTTGTAGAGAATTGAATTATCTTTCTAAAAAGACCAATTTCATCAAATTCTGACTTCGGATGAAAAAGTTATGATTAAAATACGACTGCTGGTTTTCAGAAAATCTGCTGCTGAATTATGACGAATTTCACTCCCTCCAAACCCTCTTCTCCTCCCCCTTGTTTAAAGACATTAAGAGAGTATTTATAGCTGAAATATGGAGTTTCCCTTTCCTTCCTGGACTCGGTTTCTTTGGAGAATAATCAAAAGGTATTTTATAATGATAAAAGACTTCTAATCTGAATAGGAAAAGGAAATTGTCTTTTATAAAAATTGGGAGACTGACCGCTAACACGCATGCACATGTATCGTATGTGCGTACACACACTCATCACATACGTACACGTGTTAGTGTCATGATAAAAATGGCTAATTTAATAAAATAATTTTCTTTTCATTTTAACCAAAAATCTCATGCTGTGATTCGCACTAATTCTTCAAGGATAATCCGTAAATAACCACACTAAACTCATCATCAGGGCCACGGGACTTAATACCTCATATGCATCCATATGAACTCCAATTGACAATTTGGAGATCATTCCAAGGTCAAATGAAAAGTTTGGGACTTAAAAGACAATTATGCCCCTCAAGTCACAAAAGCTCTTATTATCCCTCAAGATCAACTCCAATTTGAACCAAAATTCATATCCATTGTCCTTGTGACTCTAGAAAACTAATGCAAGTGACTAGACTCAAAAACCAAACAAAAACATGCATGAAATGATGAGCCCTAGTAAGGTGGTGCAAAAATGGGGTGTGACAGAGTCTTCCACGGTGAGGATCATGTCTTGGAACATTTCAGTCATAGCCCCCGCATCAAGGTTCTCTGCCCAGTCTTCCTCTTTCAAGCTTCCATATAGATCTTGGATAGAGTGGTACCAACTTGTCAAACTTTGAGGATTCGGCCCTTCTGTGAAGTATCTATCACCAAAACTTTTATCTGCCACGGCTGGGTCGAAACTTGGATAAAAAGTATATGGGATGTACTGCTTTATAGAAGAGTAATGGCGTGATGATTCATTCAGCTCTTTCTCAATGCATTGGACATAATCAAACCCAGATAGCGGTATCGCTGCTGATTCAGGTTGTATCTCACATATAGGCACACCTGCGAGTTTCAATTCATAGTCCCCTTGAAGTGTTACTATGGCTCCTTCATAAGGAAACTTCACCTTTTGATGGAGTGAAGATGGCACAGCCCCAGCAGGATGGATCCAAGGTCGGCCCAACAACAAGTTGAAACATGACGGCACATCCAACACTTGGAATTCTACCCTAAATTCAGTGGGTCCCATGATAAGAGGCAAAGTAACTACCCCTATTACTTCTCGGCGGGTGTTGTCATAAGCTCTTACGGTCTGCCCAGATGGCGTGAAATCAGTGGGTCCCAAACCCAAAACAGTGGCAGTTCGGAGAGGACATACATTCAGTGCGGACCCATTGTCGATAAGAACGGTGGGAACCCTCTTCCCCATAGTGTCAACGGTCACATAGAGAGCTTGAGAATGGCTCGGCCCGCTTTTAGGTAGGTCTACATCGGTGAACACGATGGTTGAGTTCTTGGGAGTTGGATTCACCAAATGTACCAATCCCTCGGGGGATGTGTCAACAGGCACTTGTATTTGATTCAACAGTTTCAACACGGTCTGTCTGTGCTTATGCGAGGCCATGAGCAAGCCCCAAATAGTAATGTTGGCATTGGTCTTCTTCAGCTGCCTAAGCACTTCATCCTCTTCTTCTTACAAGCTAGGACGCCTCTGCCCTTCCAAATCTTCCAACGGATTTTCAGATTCTAGGTGGGGGGGCTTGAAATGACGACTCCCTCTGGTTATATGGTCCAACTCATCATCGCTAGCCCATATGTCATGGACTTCCTCGGAGTCATTCATCAAGTCATCCCATTCTATCATGTCGATGCTCTCCATCTCTGTCGGCAAGTCATCCCAACCTGAAGGGACTATCGGCTCATCTGATATCGGACTTGGGCTTGAGTACAGCACATAGTAATCATATTTCCCCGACGCTTCACCTAATAGGCCAACCTGAGGATCCCCTACTTCATATCTTTCTTTCAGCTCTTGTTGGATAGATTTCTTTGGCAACAACAAAACCTTTTGGTCAATGAGGTCTTGGATGATCTTCTTTAGTATAGAACAAGCCTCGGTGTCATGGCCGGGTGCACGATGGTATTGGCAATATTGGTGAGGGGTTGATGGCCTTGGCTTTGGTGGAAGTGGCATGATAAGGCTGTTATTGCGGCAAATGGTGAAGAGACGGGTTAAGGTCATGGGGAGCGGAGTGTATTGTCTTATGGGATGGCAAGGGCGAGAGGATTCAACCCCAATGGCATTTATGGTGTTAGGTGGGGGTGTGTTGTTGTGTGATGGGAGAGGATTACGGGTGACATTTGGACGGGTTGGTGGTGAAATGACTTGCTTGTCAATGAGGTCTTGGACTTGGTGGCGAAGGCGAATACAGCGATTGGTGGCATGGCCTTTGGATTGGTGGTACTTGCAGTACTCATTCTCATTGTAGCTCTTGGGTAAGGGATTTGGTGGAGGTCTTGGGTCGAGTGGCTTCAATAGGTCACGACTTATGAGCTTTTCAAGGACTCTTTCGAGTGGCATGAATAGGTCAGTGAATTGGCGAGGTGGATTGACATCATTGAGAGAAAAGGGTTGGATTGGTTGAGTTATGGTGTTGACCTCGGCATTGTTCTTCCCAGTAAAGTTTGTCTTGCGACTCCTCACTTCCTCAGTCTTGATTGTCCCATCATTGATAGCATCTTCAACCTGCGTGCCAGCCCTAATGAGAGCTTTGAAATTTGGGAAATAGTGGGCAAATAGGTGCTTGTGATACACGGGCAGCAGGTTCTTAACCACTAACTGAATTTGGTCCTCCTCATTCGGCCTATCCGTCATTCTCGACGCCTTTTGTCTCCACCTTGTAATGTAAGCGGAGAAAGTTTCATGAGCCCCTTGCTTGGTAGTTTCTAGGTCCCTTCGAGTAACGTCCACCTCTGTGTTATACTTGTAGTGCTCTGAAAACTCATTGCATATGTCTTCCCAAGTCCGGGTTCTATTCTCATCCAAGGATAAGAACCATTTCAAAGCAGAAGTGGCCAAGGTTTCATGGAACATTTGAGCTAAAAGCTCGTCAGTAGCCCCTCGAGGGTGCATAGCTCACACGTACATCTTCAAATGAGTCTTAGGGCAACCCGTCCCATCGAACTTTTCTAACTCTGGCATCTTGAATTGTAGTGGAATACGAGCCGTTGGAAACAGGGATAGAGTCCGCACATCGACCATGTCATCAGCCCTGCGAATCCCTTTTATGGTTCTCTCCAAAGCTTCTACCTTGCTAGCTAACACGGAATCACTGCTAGTACCTTTCCCCTTGGCTTCCCCTTCTAGGTTGGTGACCTCAGGTTTCGAGCTACTTTCCCCCCTTGTCTTGGTGTTCTCATTGGATTGAGGTCCCTCTTCGGTGCCAGCCCCATGAGGTATACCCGAGGAATGGGCCTTAGAGCCATTTTGTTCAAGATCCGCCATCTTCTGTTGGTTTTCTTGAGCCATTTTCAATGCGGTATCGGATGTCTCGGCAGTATGGTCAAGCTTGGCCATGATGGCTTTCAGGCAAGCCTCAAGGTCAAAGTGCTCCTCACTAGTTCTTTCGTCGGCCATGTCTGTCTGATGGGTAGACTCAACACTCACTAGACGCCCTTGTGGATTGCGGATCCAAGCCAGCACGTCTATGGATAGAAAAGTTTTAACCTTTAGTCTAAGGACTTGTCCTAAACCTCCATATTTTCCTTAATGAACTCGGTCTCTACACCATGTTCAATTAATTCATTCCTTTTATCCAATTACCTTTACAGGGGTCATGGATGAAGGGTATGTTTTAAAGAATAGGGCATAGAGTCCTTCAATTAGGTTTAATTAATCCCCTAGGACTAGCACATCACAAACATAGCTTTACATCCTATTTCCTTAATTTATTCCTCCTAACCCATGGCCTTAACGAAGGCTAGGGTTTAAAGGTCTATATTAAGGGCATAAGATATAAAGCCTCACACCACAAACATGGCATAGCATCATTACAAACAATTGTGGGTGCATAAAGGTGAGACCGTAGTGTCCTACAAGTCTGTCTATATGGACTAATGATAAGGGTAGGCTAGGGTCCTTCACTTGCTTGAGCAATCCTTATACCTAACCACATGTGGCATCAGGAACGCCGCGTGGGTCCAGCAGTACGTGATTAACTCATTTAATATACCCAAGGGCAAGCCCAAAGGTACTAGGCAAGAGAGGTTGATAGCTTTCGCCCCAACACATAGAATCAGGAAAACCAAGGTTGAGACTAGGCCGATCGTTGGCAAGGATACATCGAGGGACATCGATCCTAGCATGCAAGAATTTGCGCATACAATGCAATAAATGAAAGCACACAATCAAGCGGATGCAATGTGATTGATTTTAATTAAACATAAGAAATTAACCTAGCCCATTTAAACTTTATAGAGTCTAGCCCACAAATCCCCAGTGGAGTCGCCAAACTGTGAACCCCGGAAATTGGGCCCACAAGGGATTGAAAGAAAATGGATTTGAAAAAGAAAAAGGAAAGGAGTCGCCACCTTATTTTTTAAAGGAAACAAGGAAAACCCTAAAAATAGTTTGTTTTAAGAAAACAATTTGAATGACTCCATAAAAAAAGGAAAGGCAAAAACCAATCTTTTGAAAACCAAAGAAATTGGGGATTCGGAGGCTAAGTTATGACATGGGAAGGTTCTAGGCAAAGCCTATAGGCACCCATGTCACCCTTTCGGTCTCTCAGTTCATTTGGGCTAAATTAAGATCTTTCCCATACAAAAATCAGCAAGTATATCATCACAAGAATTGCATGCATATCATATATTTCATTCATCCATCCATGCATAATAAGCGCATAAAAACAGAAAAAGAAAAAGAAGAAAAGAAAACAAAAATAAACCTAGGATGCTTAGATCCTAGAACGGACTTGAGCCTCACGAAGAGCGCCTACGTACCATGCAACGAAATACATGGATCAAAGTCCACGTAGTTCGATTAGAATTAGGGTTGAATCCTAATATAAACCTATGGTAAAAACCCCAGGTTTCCTTATTTGAATCAAAAGAGTTGAATATGATAGAAAGTTTGATTTTAGGAAAGAAATCCACAAAATGGAAACTTTAATAAAAACCAGAATTTTATTTATGAAGGAAACCTTTGATTAAACCATAGGATCATATTAAAAATTAACCTTAGATAGGGAGAAGAGAAGGGATAAGGAAGAAAGGTGAATTGGGGCACCTTCACACCCACTTACCTGAGCGCAATTAGCTCCAAGCATTAGCTATTTCAGACCTGAGCAGCCCTATTTGCCATAGGACAAATACCACACCTATTTGCACCCTTACAAGTGCTCAAAACCATGCGAAAACACTAACATGCAAATCTGGACAAAATAGTATTATGGCCTAAAATCATCCACTAAGCATGCCAATAGCAAAAACAGCGAACAATAATAAGTCCTAACATATTCCTAGAACCATATCATGCATAAAAACCCTAAAACATACTAACATGCATGCAAAACTATCATGTTTACTCCATATGAAAAACATATACAGCAAACACGAAGAAAAACCAATAAAAAAGTCTACTTTATCATGCTATATGAAAACAAACACGAAACAATGACTCTAAAACCCTAAACTCACAAATATGCTTAAAAACATACAAAACATATTTTAATCATGCTAAAACCAAACTAAACAGAAATTAAATCATGCATATTAACTAACTAAAGCAATATAACATGATGAAAATCCTAACTCTAACATGCAATGACACTAATCCTAGCACAAGGACAAACAGGAGCACAAGAATCATAACTATGCATTAAAAACCTAAAGGACAGCCCTAAAGCATGCTAAACAGTAGATAAAAAATAGATATTCCATGTATATTAACTAGCTAGAGTGTTAATACATGATAAAAAAAGTTACCTCTAACATGCAATAAGCCTAACCCATATGAAAACCTAGTTTAAGCTTGAATAGAGAAGGAGAATACCTTATTCTCTCTCAAACACTCAAGTATTAATGCATAAAGTGGCTCCCCTTGTGTTTGTAATTGTTCGTGGCTCCTCAGGTCTTTAGAGTGAATCAAACCAACACGAATCCTCCTCTTTGTCAAAGTGGTATCATAGCAAAGAGATCAAAACTCACTCAACTTTGAAAAGAAATAGAAAACAAAAAGAGAACAAGAGAAAAGAAAAGTGATTTTCGTCACTTTGCAGCAGCAGCAACTTCAATCGCGTTTTTGGGTATGAAAACGTTGGATTTGGACAAAGCTTGTGAAATACAAAGTTGTAGAGAATTGAATTATCTTTCTAACAAGACTAATTTCATCAAATTCTGACTTCGGATAAAAAAGTTATGATTAAAACACGACTGCTGGTTTTCAGAAAATCTACTGCTGAATTATGACGAATTTCACTCCCTCCAAACCCTCTTCTCCTCTCCCTTGTTTAAAGACATTAAGAGAGTATTTATAGCTGAAATCTGGAGTTTCCCTTTCCTTCCTGGACTAGGTTTCCTTGGAGAATAATCAAAAGGTATTTTATAATGATAAAAGACTTCTAATCTGAATAGGAAAAGGAAATTGTCTTTTATAAAAATTGGGAGACTGACCGCTAACACGCATGCACATGTATCGTATGTGCGTACACACACTCATCACATACGTACACGTGTTAGTGTCATGATAAAAATGGCTAATTTAATAAAATAATTTTCTTTTCATTTTAACCAAAAATCTCATGCTGTGATTCGCACTAATTCTTCAAGGATAATCCGTAAATAACCACACTAAACTCATCATCAGGCCATATCAAAATTGAACTTCATGAAACACTTTTGAGGGTAAAATGATGACTAATGAAAGTCAATTTGAAAAGATTTGGTTGGTAATTGTGAGTCAATTAGAGCTAACCCAAGGAAGGGTCAATTAACCAACTTGAACTACATCGAGCCATTTTAATCCCGAGCCATTGACTTACCAAATTGAACCTAGAAATATCTCATATGCATCCATATGAACTCCAATTGACAATTTGGAGATCATTCCAAGGTCAAATGAAAAGTTTGGGACTTAAAAGACGATTATGCCCCTCAAGTCACAAAAGCTCTTATTATCCCTCAAGATCAACTCCAATTTGAACCAAAATTCATATCCATTGTCCTTGTGACTCTAGAAAACTAATGCAAGTGACTAGACTCAAAAACAAAACAAAAACATGCATAAAATGATGAGCCCTAGTAAGGTGGTGCAAAAATGGGGTGTGATAGTTGGGTAATGGTATTGACCTCGGCATTGGGTTTTCCTCCAAAGTTTGTCCTTCGACTCCTTTGGATCTCCTCCGTTTTGATTGTTCCATCGGCGATCGCATCTTCAACTTGTGTGCCAGCCCCAACAAGAGCCTTGAAGCTCGGAAAGTAATGAGCAAAGAGATGCTTGTGATATACGGGCAGCAAGTTCTTTACCACCAACTGAATCTGTTCTTCCTCATTCGGTCTGTCTGTCATCTTGGAAGCCTTTTGTCTCCACCTAGTGATGAAGGCGGAGAAAGTCTCGTTAACCCCTTACTTAGTGGTTTCCAAGTCCCTTCGCGTGACATCCACTTCAGTGTTATACTTGTAATGGTCCGTGAATGCATTGCACACATCCTCCCAAGTCTTGGTTCTATTCTCCTCTAATGACAAAAACCATTTCAAGGCGGAACTCGCTAATGACTCATGAAACATTTGAGCCAATAACTCATCGTTCGCCCCTCGAGGGTGCATAGCTCGCACATACATTTTGAGGTGGGTCTTAGGACAGCCTGTTTCATCGAATTTTTCCAACTCCGGCATCTTGAATTGTAGCAGGATGCGAGCCTTTGGGAACAAAGACAAAGTGCGGATGTCCACCATATCATCAGACCTGCGGATTCCCTTCAGAGTTCGTTTTAAGGCCTCGACCTTGTTTGCCAGGACGGTTGAGCTTTCCCTTGATGTGGCTTTGGTTTCCCCTTCTTTGGTCTTGGGTAGTTCTCCCCCTTCTCCTAATGGTTCCTCAGCGGATTCAGACTCATTGGATCCTTGATTGTTATCAGTGGCACGGGCCCTAGATTCAGGTTCAGAGTTCTTCTGTTGAAGGTCTTGAGCTAACTTGAGTGCGGTCTCGGATACCTGGGTAGTGTGATCAAGCTTTTCCATGATAGCTTTCAAAGCGGCCTCAAGGTTGAAACCCCGGTTGCTAGTTCTTTCCTCAGCCATATCCGACTCAGTGATGGAATCAGCACTGACTAGGCGCCCTTGTTGATTGCGGATCCAAGCCAGCACATCTCTCCCTCTACCATAGGGTAAATACTTAGTTTTTCAGCCTAAGGGTCCATCCTAAGCTTCCATAATTATCTCAAAATCTTTACAACGTACACCCTTAATTAGTTCTCTTAACCAATCACCCTTGCAGGGGTCACGGGGAAGGGTACGTATTAAGGATATAGGATGTAAAGTTTCCTTTAATTACCCACTCAATCAACAAAGCATGGCAACACATCACAAACACGGCAGCATATCATCACAACAACGTGTGTGCATATAGGTGATCCAACGGTGTCCTAGAAGGCCCATTACATGCAATTCTTTCTTTTAAGAGGGTAGGCTAGGGTCCTCAACTTTGCTTGTACCAATCTTTATACCTAACCACATGTGACATCAGGAATGTCGCGTGGGTCCAGCAGTACGTGATTGATCCATTTGATATACCCAAGGGTACTTGGCAAGAGAGGTTTGATAGCTTCGCCCAACACATGGAATCAGGAAAACCAAGGTCGAACTAGGCTATCAGTTGGCAAGGATACATCGAGGGACAATCGAGTGATCATGCAACAGTAGCGCACACAATGCAATAAATGAAAGCACACAATCAAGCGGATGCAATGTGAGCCTAGGATACTTGGATCCTAGAACGGACTTGAGCCTCACGAAGAGCGCCTACGTACCATGCAGCGAAATACATGGATCAAAGTCCACGTAGTTCGAAAAGAATAGGGTTACAACCTAATACAAACCTATTGTAAATACCCTAGGTTTCCTCATTCGAAAATACATTGATTAAATCCAAAACTGAAAACTTCCACAAGAGGAAAACTTTGATAAAAACCAGAATTTATTATTGAAAGAAACCTTTGATAATTACCATAAGCTTGTATTAAGAAGTAACCCTAGGAGGGAGAAGAGAAAAGAAAGAAAAAGAAAGGTGAATTGGGGCACCTTCAAACCCTACTTACCTGAGCGCACAAGCTCCTAGCATTAGCCATTTCAGACCATAGCAGCCCTATTTGCAATAGGACAAGCATTGTACCTGTTTGCACCCTTACAAGTGCACAAAATCATGCAAAGAAAGCAATATGCAAATCTGGGCAGAACCTTGACAAGGCCTAAAATCCTCCATTAATCATGCAAACAACAAGAATAATGAATAACTAAAGACTCTAACTCAATCCTACATGCAATGACCCAACTAACATGCATAAAAACCTATCAAAGACACACTAACAAGCATAAGAGACTCCAATAATATCAATAAACATGATAACAAAGCATATTCTAATAAAAAAAGATGATATTTCATGTAAAATATGAAAATAGGCCTCCCTACGGCGAGCTTTCTTAAGCGAAACTATCCTAAGATAATTTCACGTAAGAAAGTCGTTATGGGGAGGTGCAATCAGCATATCCTACGTAAAATATATACCCTAGAACACAACAGAAGTGATTTCATGCTTAAACACATCACAGAAGACTCTCATGCAAAACCTTACTCAACGAAAAGGATAATTATCCTTAAAAAAGGATAATATCTCCAAAAACCCTATAAAATATACTATATGAATGCAAACCTAGCATGATTTAACTATATGCAGCATATATAGAATGATTATGATGAGCAACAACTCACAAAACTAAGCTAAGTATGCTGTATGAAACTTGTGTGAATTTAGGGTTATCGAAACCCTAATTTCACAACTATGCATTAAGACCTATGAAATAACTCTAAGACATGCTCAAATTATCATGAATATCATTCATATCACATATACTAACTAACAGGAGCATCAATTCATGATAATAATCACAGCAACCTAAACATGTGAACTATGCATGATTTAAGAAGATAGAGCGAAGAAGGCTATCAAATCCTTAGTAAACCAGGGATTATCAAGCATATAAAGCCATAATCTATCCTAAAATCATTCATATAACATCACATAAACATTGAATTCCATCCATAAGAAGAACAATCTCATGCACCATAGCTATCTTAAAAGAAGAAGAAGAAAGAGAAGAAGGAGAAGCAGGAAATTCATGTTCAGCATTAAAGAGACATGCTTACCTCTTGTAGACTCTTCCTTGTCTTCAATCCTCTTGTTTCCTTGCTTGCTTGGGGTTGAAGAGCCTCCTCTTGAAGTCCTTCTAGCTCTCCAAACTCGTAGCTCCCTCTCTCTCTAAGTGTAAAGTGCAATTAACCTCCCCCTATGTGTTGAATATCATGTCCTTTATATAGAGAACTGACCCCCTAAACCAATGGCTAGGATTAATTCATTAAATAATGATCCTAGGGCTATTAGAGACTCTCTTGGTGCTCAAACAACTCAAACCTACACACTCCTAGGCTCAGACAAGTTGTTTTGGCGGAGGAAACCGTCAAAAGAGAGAAAGAAGAGTCAGAATTTGAGTTAAAGTAGGATTCTCTCAGGTGACCATCTAGGCCTGGACAGTTAGCCGTCTGGGCTTGGACGGCTGACCGTCCAGCCCCGGACGGTTACCCGAGAGTCCCCTAATTTTGCTCCGCTTTTGACTCCCACTTGCTGTAGAAGTCCTAAAATCTTCAAATTAAGTCCGATTTTGACGAAATAAAAGCCAAAACGACCGTGTTTCGAAGGGGAACACATTTTTAGGCATTTTAGGATAAAAATCCTCAACGATGGGTGCATGGTTAGTGTGAACCCACAAAAAAGCGCGGCGCCCACAAGGGTTTGGCAAAAAATATATAAGGGGTTTAAAGACAACAAACAAAAAGGGAGTCGCCACCTCATTTTTTAGGGAAAGAGGAAAACCACAAAAATGTTTTATTTTCAAAACCACATGACTCCATTAAAGGAAAAACACAGTCTTTGAAACCAGAAAATTGGATCCGGGGGCTAAGTTACGACGTGGGAAGGTTCTGGGCAAAAACCCATAGGCACCCACATCGCCCGAGTTGGTCTCTTAATTTGATTGGGCTAACTTAATATCTTTTCCACTCAAATATCATCATATATCATCACAAGGCAGCATGCATATCATATATTTCATCCAATCATCTCATGCACAATCACTCAAATAAAACAAAACAGAAAAAAAGAAGAAAAGAAAGGAAAAGCCTAGGATACTTGGATCCTAGAACGGACTTGAGCCTCACGAAGAGCGCCTACGTACCATGCAGCGAAATACATGGATCAAAGTCCACGTAGTTCGAAAAGAATAGGGTTACAACCTAATACAAACCTATGGTAAAAACCCTAGGTTTCCTCATTTGAAAATTCATTGATTTAATCCAAAACTGAAAACTTCCATAAGAGGAAAACTTTGATAAAAACCAGAATTTTATATTGAAGGAAACCTTTGATAATTACCATAAGCTTGTATTAAGAAGTAACCCTTGGAGGGAGAAGAGAAAAGATAGAAAAAGAAAGGTGAATTGGGGCACCTTCAAACCCTACTTACCTGAGCGCACAAGCTCCAAACATTAGCCATTTCAAACCATAGCAGCCCTATTTGCAATAGGACAAGCATTGTACCTGTTTGCACCCTTACAAGTGCACCAAATCATGCAAAGAAAACAAAATCCTAATCTGGACAGAACCATGACAAAGCCTAAAATCATCCATTAATCATGCAAACAACAAGAATAACGAATAACTAAGGACTCTAACTCAATCCTACATGCAATGACCTAGCTAACATGCATAGAAACCAAGAAATCCACTAATATGAATGCAAACCTAGCATGATTCAACTATATGCAGCATATATAGAATGATTATGATGAGCAACAACTCAAAAACTAAGCTAAACATGCTGTATGAGACCTACGCGATTTCAGGGTTATCGAAACCCTAATCTCACAAATATGCATAAAAACCTACTAAATGACTCTAAGACGTGCTCAAATTATCATGAATATCATTCATATCATATATATTAACTAACAGGAGCATCAATTCATGATAATAATCACAGCAACTTAAACATGTGAACTATGCATGATTTAAGAGGATAACAAGAGTAATACTTTCAAATCCTTAGTAAACCAGGGATTATCAAGCATATAAAGCCATGAACTATCCTAAAATCATTCATATAACATCACATAAACATTGAATTCCATCCATAAGAAGAGCAATTGCATGCACCACAACTACCTAAGAAGAAGAAGAAGAAAGAGAAGAAGGAGAAGCAGAAATTCATCTTCAGCATTAAAGAGACATGCTTACCTCTTGTAAACTCTTCCTTGTCTTCAAACCTCTTGTTTCCTTGCTTGCTTGGGATTGAAGAGCCTCCTCTTGAAGTCCTTCTAGCTCTCCAAACTCGTAGCTCCCTCTCTCTCTAAGTGTAAAGTGCAATTAACCTCCCCCTATGTGCTGAATATCATGTCCTTTATATAGAGAACTGACCCCCTAAACCAATGGCTAGGATTAATTCATTAAATAATGATCCTAGGGCTATTAGAGACTCTCTTGGTGCTCAAACAACTCAAACCTACACACTCCTAGGCTCAGACAAGTTGTTTTGGCGGTAGAAACCGTCAAAAGAGGGATAGAAGAGTCAGAGTTTGACTTAAAGAAGGACTCCTCGGGTGACCAACTAGGCCTGGACGGTTACCCGAGGCCCTCCTATTTCCGCTTCGGTTTTGACTTCCACTTACTTCAGAAGTCCTAAAATCTTCAAATTAAGTTCGATTTTGACGAAATAAAAGCCAAAACGACCGTGTTTCGAAGGGGAACACATTTTTAAGCATTTTAGGACAAAAATCCTCAACCATGGGTGCATGGTTAGGTTTTACCAAGGTGGTTAACCATGGTGCTTCACCGTCGCTAAGCTGGGTTTGTACACAAGGTCGAACCGAATGCTTTCCCAATCGAAAATTGATCTTTCTAAACATGTTTAGGACATAAATAAAGCCCACTTGAAGTTAATTGAGAGAAAATTGGTTGGGTCTTATGAGTCAATTTGAGCAAACCAAGAAAGGGTCTTTTAGCCAACCCGAACCATTACGAGCCGAATTGATCTTAAACCATTAATTCATGAAATTGAACCTATATATGGACTCTATATAACCATATGAACTTGATGGGATGACTCGGGATTCATTCCAAGGTCAAATGGAAAATATATGGCTTAAAAGACGATTATGCCCTTCAAGTCGCAAAAGTTCTTATTTACCATCGAAATGAACTCCAAATCACTTCAAAATTCATACACATGATATTCAATGCCATAGAAACTCAATGCAAAAGACTAGACTCAAAAAGGACCCAAAATCCTACATGAAATGATATGTCCTAGCTAAGGTGACAAAAATGGGGTGTGACAGTTAGGTTTTACAAAGGTGGTTAACCATGGTGCTTCACCGTCGCTAAGCTGGGTTTGTACACGAGGTCGAACCGAATGCTTTCCTAATCGAAAATCGATTTTTATAAACATGTTTAGGACATAAATAAAGCCCAATTGAAGTTAAATGAGAGAAAATTGATTGGGTCTTATGAGTCAATTTGAGCAAACCAAGAAAAGGTCTTTTAGCCAACCCGAACCATTACGAGCCGAATTGATCTTAAACCATTAATTCATGAAATTGAACCTATATATGGACTCTATATAACTATATGAACTTGATGGGATGACTCGGGATTCATTCCAAGGTCAAATGGAAAATATACGGCTTAAAAGACAATTATGCCCTTAAAGTCGCAAAAGTTCTTATTGACTATTGAAATGAACTCCAAATCACTTCAAAATTCATACACATGATATTCAATGCCATAGAAACTCAATGCAAAAGACTAGACTCAAAAAGGACTCAAAATCCTACATGAAATGATATGTCCTAGCTAAGGTGACAAAAATGGGGTGTGACAATGTGGTAGAGGGAAATCGTCCTTTGGGCTCGCAGCATTAAGGTCGCGGAAGTCAACACACATTCGCACTTTCCCATCTTTTTTAGGCACAGGCACTATGTTAGACAGCCATTCAGGGTACTCCACAACTTGGAGAAACCCGGCATCTAATTGTTTAGTTACCTCTTCTTTTACTTTCAAAGCCCATTTCGGTTTTAATCTTCTTAATTTCTGCTTTATAGGCTTTTTAGTGGGATTAGTGGGGATGTAATGTTGCACTATATCTGGATCAATACCAGGCATATCCTCATAAGACCATGCGAAGGCCTCTACATTGGCTTTTAGAAGTATTATCAATTTTTCTTTTTCAGCAGGCAAGAGAGTTATCCCAATTTTAATTATCCTTGGCAATTCATCTGTCCCTAGATTGATTGATTCCAATTTATCCATGTTAGGTTCGGTAACGCCCCTTTTCCTTTGCTTGACGAGCTCTGGGGGGACGTCATTCCTAGGATCTATATCCATGCCATAGATATCCATAGAAGAAAGAAAGGAAACATTGCAAATAATGAAAAGAAACACACTTTATTAACTGAACTAACAAAACAAAACAAAGAAAAGAAAACACATGTGCCACAACTAGGGAACGACTCCTAACTCCACAAGGTAGGCTAGGCGGACACACTTTATTTGAAAAGAAAGCTAAGACAAGCTACTAAGGAACCTATAAGCTACTATCAGGTAAGTCGAGATCCTCGCCCTCAAGAACTTCTGCAATGGTACCCCCTTCAAGATACCAATTAAGGAGCGACACAGTTGCATGGTGAATTGAAGAACACTCGAGATCCGATTCCTCCACAGCAAGAACCGTATCTTGAAACATTATAACCATGGCTTCTGAATCCATCTGTTCTGCCCAGTCCTCGCTCTTTTCTTCCCAATAGCCATCATTGATTGCTTCATCGTCAACCATTGTTGCAGTGATGGGATACCACTCAGTGAAGAATATTTCAAACCCCGGAACTCTCACCTTGGTTGCTTTGTCAATGGATGGTTCGGGGAATCCACAGAATAGGAAATCCTCCCCATCCTTAACAAAGTAACCATTCAAGGTAGGTCGGTACGGCGAGATTTGAATATCTAGCACCCTCCCTTCTGCTTTTGCTTTGACCCTTTCTCTGCTTCTCTGCAACATCTCCATATGGTCTTTCTTAGAAGGCTCATACCCCAACCCAAAGGTGTAGGTGACAATGCGGCTCAGAACAGATACCGGTATACCCTGCTGATGGCGTCCTAGTCCCATGCCTGGGAAGAAACTCATTTTCTTCATTATGTTCCCCACATGTAAGTTGCCATGAGGACAAAAGTCAAGAGGTATCAACTCTCTCTATTATGGCTCTTTCTCTATGCATTGAACATACTCGAATCTGGACAATGGTACTCCCACGGGCTCGGGCTTGATCTCGCAAATAGGTACCCCCGACGACTTTAAGTCATAATCACCTTGAAGTGTGACGATGGCCCATTCATAAGGGAACTTTACTTTTTGGTGCAATGAAGAAGGGACAGCCCCTGCAAGATGAATCCAAGGTCTTCCCAACAAGAGATTGAAGCATGACGGGACATCTAGCACTTGGAACTCCACTCTGAATTCTGTAGGCCCCATAATCAGCGGCAAAGTGACCACTCCAATCACCTCTCTGCGGGTGTTATCATAGGCTCTCACTATTTGCCCGGATGGCATGAAATCTGTTGGATCCAACCCCAAAACGGTGGCAGTTCTGAGAAGGCACACATTAAGAGCGAAACCATTATCAATCAGGACTGTTGGAACTCTCTTTCCCATGGTGTCGACAGTGATGTACATGGCTTGCGAATGGCTAGGTCCACTTTTAGGTAGGTCTGCCTCTAAGAACACAATGGTTGATTTCTTCGAGGTTGGATTTACCAAGTTCACCAAATTTTCCAGAGACGTGTCAACGGGGACTTGTATCTGGTTGAGCAACTTCAAGATAGTCTGCCTGTGCTTGTAAGAGGCCATGAGTAAACCCCATATAGTGATGTTTGCATTAGTCTTTCTCAATTGCCTAAGCACTTCGTCCTCTTCTTCTTGCAAGTCGAGGTGGCGATTACCTTCTAAGTCTCCCAATGGGTTGTCAGATTCTAAGTGCGGAGGCTTGAAATGGTGACCCCTTCTAGTTATGTGCTCTACCTCATCATCACTCATCCACATATCATCAATCTCACCTACGTCTCTCCCATGAGGTCATCCCATGTGATTGTGTCGATCTCTTCCATTTGGACTTCCTCTGGTAACTCATCCTAACCTGTGGGGATTATAGGCTCATCAGGGATGGGGTCGGGGTAGAGTACATAGTAATCAAACTTTCCGAACGACTCTCCCAACAAACCCACTTTAGGATCTCCTGCCTCGAACCTTTCTTTCAATTGTCGCTGCATGGATTTCTTTGGCAATACCAAAACCTTTTGATCAATAAGGTCTTGAACTACCTTTTTCAATATGACACAATTCTCCATATCGTGCCTGGGCGCCTGATAGTACAAACAGAATTGGTGAGGAGTCGAAGGCCTTGGCTTTGAATGGCATGGCAATATGAGCCTTTTATCACAACATTGGTGGAAAACTTGAGTCAAGGTCATCGGAAGTGGCGTGTATTGCCTTATGGGTTGACGGGATTGGGACGAGTCAAGCTCGATGGCATTTATGTTGTTGGGAGGAGGCATATTGTGAGTGGGGAGGGGATTTTGAGTGACATTTGGGCGATTTGGTGGGGTGGGGGGTGAAATGATCTGCTTGTCAAGCAAATCTTGGATTTCATGGCGAAGGCGATAGCAACTGTTGGTTGGATGGCCTTTGGCTTGGTGGAACTTGCAATACTCATTTTCATTGTAGTTCTTGGGCAATGGGTTTGGTGGAGGCCTTGGGTCTAAGGGTTTCAAGAGATCACGGCTTCTCAGCTTTTCAAAGACTCTTTCGAGTGGCATGTATAGCTCGGTGAATTGGCGAAGTGAGGTGGAGTCATTTAGGGAGAAAGGGCGAGTGGGTTGGGTAATGGTATTGACCTCAGCATTGGGTTTTCCCCCAAAGTTTGTCCTTCAACTCCTTGGGACCTCCTCTGTTTTGATTGTTCCATCGGCGATTGCATCTTCAACCTGTGTGCCAGCCCCAACAAGAGCCTTGAAGTTCGGAAAGTAATGAGCAAAGAGATGCTTATGATATACGGGCAGCAAGTTCTTCACCACTAACTGAATCTGGTCTTCCTCATTCGGTCTATCTGTCATTTTAGAAGCTTTTTGTCTCCACCTAGTGATGAAAGCGGAGAAAGTCTCGTTAACCCCTTGCTTAGTGGTTTCCAAGTCCCTTCACGTGACATCCACCTTGGTATTATACTTGTAGTGGTCCGTGAATGCATTGCACACATCCTCCCAAGTCTTGGTTCTGTTCTCCTCCAATGACAAAAACCATTTCAAGGCGGAACTCACTAATGACTCATGAAACATTTGAGCCAATAACTCATCGTTCGCCCCTTGAGGGTGCATAGCTCGCACATACATCTTGAGGTGGGTTTTAGGACAGCCTATCCCATCAAATTTTTTCAATTTCGGCATCTTGAACTGTAGCGGAATGCGAGCCTTTGGGAACAAAGGCAAAGTACGGATGTCCACCATATCATCAGATCTGTGGATTCCCTTCAGAGTTCGTTCTAAGGCCTCGACCTTGTTTGCCAGGACGGTTGAGCTCTCTCTTGATGTGGCTTTGGTTTCCCCTTCCTTGGTCTTGGGTGGTTCTCCCCCTTCTCCTAATGGTTCCTCAGCAGATTCAGAATTATTGGATCCCTGATTGTTGTCAGTGGCACGGGCCCTAGATTCAGGTTCAAAGTTCTTCTGTTGAAGGTCTTGAGCTAACTTGAGTGCGGTCTCGGATACCTGGGTAGTGTGGTCAAGCTTTTCCATAATAGCTTTCAAAGTGGCCTCAAGGTTGAAACCCCGGTTGCTAGTTCTTTCCTCGGCCATATCCGACTCAGTGACGGAATCAGCACTGACTAGGCGCCCTTGTTGATTACAGATCCAAGCCAGCACGTCTCTCCTTCTAACATAGGGCAAATACTCAATTTTTCAGCCTAAGGGTCCATCCTAAGCTTCCATAATTATCTCAAAATCTTTACAACGTACACCCTTAATTAGTTCTCTTAACCAATTACCCTTGCGGGGGGTCATGGGGAAGGGTACGTATTAAGGATGTAGGATGTAAAGTTTCCTTTAATTACCCACTCAATCAACAAAGCATGGCAACACATCCACAAACACGGCAGCATATCATCACAACAATGTGTGTGCATATAGGTGATCCAACGGTGTCCTAGAAGGCCCATTACATGCAATTCTTTCTTTTAAGAGGGTAGGCTAGGGTCCTCAACTTTGCTTGTACCAATCTTTATACCTAACCACATGTGACATCAGGAATGTCGCGTGGGTCCAGCAGTACGTGATTGATCCATTTGATATACCCAAGGGCAAGCCCAAGGGTACTTGGCAAGAGAGGTTTGATAGCTTCGCCCAACACATGGAATCAGGAAAACCAAGGTCGAACTAGGCTATCAGTTGGCAAGGATACATCGAGGGACAATCAAGTGATCATGCAACAATAGCGCACACAATGCAATAAATGAAAGCACACAATCAAGCGGATGCAATGTGATTAATTTTATTAAACAATAAGAAATTAATTTAGCCCAATCAAATTAAATGAGTCTAGCCCTCGACATCCCCAGTGGAGTCGCCAAACTGTGAACCCCGGAAAACGGCCTACAAGGATTTGGCGGAAAGATGTATGGAATGGGTGAAAGACAACAAACGAAAAGGAGTTGCCACCTCATTTTTTAGGGAAAAGAGGAAAACCACAAAAATGTTTTATTTTCAAAACCACATGACTCCATTTAAGGAAAAGTCTTTGAAACCAGAAAATTGGATTCGGGGGCTAAGTTACGATGTGGGAAGGTTCTGGGCAAAAGCCCATAGGCACCCACATCGCCCGAGTTGGTCTCTTAATTTAATTGGGCTAACTTAATATCTTTTTCACTCAAATGCCAACATATATCATCACAAGGCAGCATGCATATCATATATTTCATCCAATCATCCATGCATAATCACTCAAATAAAACAAAACAGAAAAAAAAAGAAGAAAAGAAAAGAAAAACCTAGGATACTTAGATCCTAGAACGGACTTGAGCCTCACGAAGAGCGCTTACGTACCATGCAGCAAAATACATGGATCAAAGTCCACGTAGTTCGAAAAGAATAGGGTTACAACCTAATACAAACCTATGGTAAAAACCCTAGGTTCCCTTATTTGAAAATGTATTGACTTAGTCCAAAATCGAAAACTTCCACAAGAAGAAAACTTTGATAGAAAACAAGAATTTTAGCAATAAAGGAAACCTTTGATAATCACCATATGTCCATATTAAGAAATAACCCTAGGACGGAGAAGAGAAAAGAAAGAAGAAAAGTGAATTAGGGCACTTCATAACCTACTTACCTGAACGCAAAAGCTCCAAGCATTAGCCATTTCAAGCCATAGCAGCCCTATTTGCAATAGGACAAGCATTGTACCTGTTTGCACCCTTACAAGTGCGCAAAACCATGCAAAGAGAGCAATATACTAATATGGACAGAACCATGACAAGGCCTAAAACTATCCATTAATCATGCAAACAACAAGAATAATGAATAACTAAGGACTCTAACTCAATCCTACATGTAATGACTCGACTAACATGCATAAAAACCTACCAAAGACACACTAACAAGCATAAGAGACTCCAATAATATCAATAAACATGATAACAAAGCACATTCTAACCAAAAAGATGATATTTTATGTAAAATATGAAAATAGGCCTTCCTACGGTGAGCTTTCTTAAGCGAAACTATCCTAAGATAATTTCACGTAAAAAAGTCATTACGGGGAGGTGCAATCAACATATCCTACGTAAAATATATATACTAGAACACAATAGAAGTGATTTCATGCTTAAACACATCATAGAAATATCTCATGCAAAACCTCACTCAACGAAAAGGATAATTATCCTTAGAAAAGGATAATATCTCCAGAAACCCTATAAAATCTACTATATGAATGCAAACCTAGCATGATTCAACTATATGCAGCATATATAGAATGACTATGATAAGAAACAACTCAAAAAGTTAAGCTAAGCATGCTGTATGAAACTGGTGCGAATTCAGGGTTATCGAAACCCTAATTTCACAACCATGCATTAAAACCTATGAAACAACTCTAAGACATGCTCGAATTATCATGAATATCATTCATATCTTATATATTAATTAACAGAAGCATCAACTCATGATAACAATCACAGCAACCTAAACATGTGAACTATGCATGATTCAAGAGGATAGAAAAGATAATACTCTCAAATCCTTAGTAAACCAGGGATTATCAAGCATATAAAGCCATAAATCATCTCAAAATCATTCATACAACATCACACAAGCATTGAATTCAATCCATAAGAAGAGCTATTTCATGCACTATAACTATCCTAGAAGAAGAAGAAGAAGAAGAAGGAAGAGAAGTAAAAAACTCAAGTTCAGCATTAAAGGGACAGGCTTACCTCTTGTAGACTCTTCCTTGTCTTCAAACTTCTTATTTCCTTGCTTGCTTGGGGTTGAAGAGCCTCCTCTTGATGTCCTTCTAGTTCTCCAAACTCGTAGCGCCCTCTCTCTCTAAGTGTAAAGTTCAATTAACTTCCCCCTATGTGCTAAATACCATGTCCTTTATATAGAGAACTGACCCCCTAAACCAATGGCTAAAATTAATTCATTAAATAATGATCCTAGGGCTATTAGAGACTCTCTTGGTGCTCAAACAACTCAAACTTACACACTTCTAAGCTCAAACAAGTTGTATTGGCGGAGGAAACCGTCAAAAGAGGGAAAAAAGAGTCAGAAGTTGAGTTGAAGACGGAGTCTCTCGGGTGACCATCTAGGCCCGGACGGTTAGCCGTCTGGGCTTGGATGGCTGACCGTCCAGCCCTGGACGGTTACCCGAGGCCTCTCCTTGTTTTACTCCGGTTTTGACTCCCACTTGCTGTAGAAGTCCTAAAATCTTCAAATTAAGTCCGATTTTGACGAAATAAAAGCCAAAACGACCGTGTTTCGAAGGGGAACACATTTTTAAGCATTTTAGGACAAAAATCCTTAACCATGGGTGCATGGTTAGGTTTTACAAAGGTGGTTAACCATAGTGCTTCACCGTCGCTAAGCTGGGTTTGTACACAAGGTTGAACCGAATGCTTTCCCAATCGAAAATCGATCTTTCTAAAAATGTTTAGGACATAAATAAAGCCCAATTGAAGTTAAATGAGAGAAAATTGATTGGGTCTTATGAGTCAATTTGAGCAAACCAAGAAAGGGTCTTTTAGCCAACCCGAACCATTACGAGCCGAATTGATCTTAAACCATTTATTCATGAAATTGAACCTATATATGGACTCTATATAACCATATGAACTCAATGGAATGACTCGGGATTCATTCCAAGGTCAAATGGAAAACATACTGTGAGCGCCGTGTCCTAGACCATGCCGGGCTCGAGGGTAGTACGCCACTAACCACGGATGATTAGGGCGTAGAGGGAGTCGCCACCCGATTTGGCTTCGGGAACCAATTGACCCTTTGGAAGAGTCCAACTTACCATAACCAGAGATTGTTCAGGTTCAGAGCTAGGGTACGCGGATGGGAAGGTGTTAGGCACCCATCTACGCCCGGCTGAGGCCGGCCCCCACATGTACTTATTGGCTTTAATTAAAAAGGACTTAATTAGGCTCAACTTTATTCAAGCAATTCAATGATTTAATTTAATCGATGGCACACAATGACAAATAGGTATGAAATCAAGGTAAAACGAGAGAAATAAATATATACACAGAAAACAAAAGCATTTAACAGAGTCGAATCATACTTACACAGCCTACAAAATAGGGATTAGTTTGCAAAACGTGGCTCATGCACGTACGTGCATATGGGATGCAAGTACGTGCATCACACATGCTCGTACGTACATGCTCTAAAATCAATGTATGAAAAAGATGTAGATTCGAACTTATAATGCTACCACTATGTTTATGCAAGCCTACAAGTAATTATATCATGCTAAAAACTACCTAAACATACTTTAGAAACAATAATAATATCCTAGATCTAGATGTCAAGAAATCATGGATTGATTCTATGAAATAAATGCCGAAATTAATGGATTAATTCAGCCACGCAGCATAATCTTGCCTATATCTAGAAAACGTGATGAACAAATAAAAATATGCTATCCCTGGCTAGCCTATATGCTTCAAGTACGTGCTAAATCACAAGGAAATGGAATAAATGATTGAAAATCATTACCCTCAGGTGTGAACCCCGGAAAACGGCCCACAAGGGTTTGGCAAAAAAAATGATAGGTGTGAAAGACAACAAACAAAAAAGGAGTCGCCACCTCATTTTTTAGGGAAAAGAGGAAAACCACAAAAATGTTTTATTTTCAAAACCACATGACTCCATTAAAGGAAAAGCAAAGTCTTTGAAACCAGAAAATTGGATTCGGGGGCTAAGTTACGACGTAGGAAGGTTCTGGGCAAAAGCCCATAGGCACCCACATCACCCGAGTTGGTCTCTTAATTTAATTGGGCTAACTTAATATCTTTTTCACTCAAATATCATCATATATCATCACAAGGCAGCATGCATATCATATATTTCATCCAATCATCTCATGCACAATCACTCAAATAAAACAAAACAGAAAAAAAAGAAAAGAAAAGAAAAGCCTAGGATACTTGGATCCTAGAACGGACTTGAGCCTCATGAAGAGCGCCTACGTACCATGCAGCGAAATACATGGATCAAAGTCCACGTAGTTCGAAGAGAATAGGGTTACAACCTAATACAAACCTATGGTAAAAACCCTAGGTTTCCTTATTTGAAATTGAATAAACAAGTTTGAATTTAGGAAAACTTCCACAAAATGGAAACCTTGATAAAAAAAAAACAGAATTTATTATTGAAGGAAACCTTTGATTAAAACCATAAGCTTGTATTAAGAAGTAACCCTAGGAGGGAGAAGAGAAAAGAAAGAAAAAGAAAGGTGAATTGGGGCACCTTCAAACCCTACTTACCTGAGCGCACAAGCTCCAAACATTAGCCATTTCAGACCATAGCAGCCTTATTTGCAATAGGACAAGCATTGTACCTGTTTGCACCCTTACAAGTGCACAAAATCATGCAAAGAAAGCAATGTGCAGATCTGGACAGAAACTTGACAAGGCCTAAAATTATCCATTAATCATGCAAACAACAAGAATAATGAATAACTAAGGACTCTAACTCAATCCTACATGCAATGACTCGACTAACATACATAAAAACCTACCAAAGACACACTAACAAGCATAAGAGACTCCAATAATATCAACAAACATGATAACAAAGCATATTCTAACCAAAAAGATGTCATTTTATGTAAAATATGAAAATAGGCCTCCTTACGACGAGCTTTCTTAACCGAAACTATCCTAGGATAATTTCATGTAAAAAAGTCGTTATGGGGAGGTGCAATCAACATATCCTACGTAAAATATATACATTAGAACACAATAGAAGTAATTTCATGCTTAAACACATCACAGAAAACCCTCATGCAAAACCTCACTCAATAAGAAGGATAATTATCCTTAGGAAAGGATAATGTCTCCAAAAGACCTATAAAACCCACTACATGAATGCAAACCTAGCATGATTCAACTATATGCAGCATATATAGAATGACTATAATGAGAAACAACTCAAAAAGCTAAGCTAAGCATGCTGTATGAAACTTGTGCGATTTCAGGGTTATCGAAACCCTAATCTCACAACCATGCATTAAAACCTATGAAACAACTCTAAGACATGCTCAAATTATCATGAATATCATTCATATAACATATATTAACTAACAGGAGCATCAACTCATGATAACAATCATAGCAACCTAAACATGTGAACTATGCATGATTTAAGAGGATAGAACGAATAAGGCTATCAAATCCTCGGTAAACCAGGGATTATCAAGCATATAAAGCCATAAACTATCCTAAAATCATTCATATAACATCACATAAACATTGAATTCCATCCATAAGAAGAATAATCTCATGTACCATAACTATCCTAGAAGAAGAAGAAGAAGAAGAAGAAGAAGAAGAAGAAGAAGAAAATTCATGTTCAGCATTAAAGGGATAGGCTTACCTCTTGTAGACTCTTCTTTGTCTTCAAACCTCTTGTTTCCTTGCTTGCTTGGGGTTGAAGAGCCTCCTCTTGAAGTCCTTCTAGCTCTCCCAACTCGTAGCTCCCTCTCTCTCTAAGTGTAAAGTGCAATTAACCCCTCCTATGTGCTGAATATCATGTCCTTTATATAGAGAACTGACCCCCTAAACCAATGGCTAAGATTAATTCACTAAATAATGATCCTAGGGCTATTAGAGACTCTCTTGGTGCTCAAACAACTCAAACCTACACACTCCTAAGCTCAGACAAGTTGTTTTGGCGGAGGAAACCGTCAAAAGAGGGAGAGAAGAGTCAGAATTTAAGTTGAAGACGGACTCTCTCGGGTGACCAACTAGGCCTGGACGGTTAGCCGTCTGGGCTTGGACGGCTGACCGTCCAGCCCCAGACGGTTACCCGAGGGCTCTCTTCAGTCCGCTTCGGTTTTGAATTCTACTTGCTTCAGAAGTCCTAAAATCTTCAAATTAAGTCCGATTTTGACGAAATAAAAGCCAAAACGATCGTGTTTCGAAGGGGAACACATTTTTAGGCATTTTAGGACAAAAATCCTCAACCATGGGTGCATGGTTAGGTTTTACAAAGGTGGTTAACCATGGTACTTCACCGTCGCTAAGCTGGGTTTGTACACGAGGTCGAACCGAATGCTTTCCCAATCGAAAATTGATCTTTCTAAACATGTTTAGGACATAAATAAAGCCCAATTGAAGTTAAATGAGAGAAAATTGATTGAGTCTTATGAGTCAATTTGAGCAAACCAAGAAAGGGTCTTTTAGCAAACCCAAACCATTACGAGCCAAATTGATCTTAAACCATTAATTCATGAAATTGAACCTATATATAGACTCTATATACTCATATGAACTCAATGGAATGACTCGGGATTCATTCCAAGGTCAAATGGAAAATATACGGCTTAAAAGACGATTATGCCCTTAAAGTCACAAAAGTTCTTATTGACTATCGAAATGAACTCCAAATCACTTCAAAATTCATACACATGATATTCAATGCCATAGAAACTCAATGCAAAAGACTAGACTCAAAAAGGACTCAAAATCCTACATGAAATGATATGTCCTAGCTAAGGTGACAAAAATGGGGTGTGACATCAGGTACGAGCAACAGCGATTACTCCTCAAACTCGCCTTCCGGACTTCTCGCAGTCACAACTATGAATTTTCGGATCTTTCGGGGTGGAGGCTGTATGCAAAAGTTGGATCCTTTGGGGGGTGTGGGCTTAAGAAAAATCGGTCCCTTCTCTTGAATGAAAGCAGGGTATTTATAGATAGTGATTAGGGTTTATTTCAGAGTCCATTAGGGTTTCCCAGCTACCATCAAGCAGCTATAAGCACAGGGGCTTCATAAGGTAAGAAACGATTTGGGGGGAAATACTGGAAATTTGAAATTCGAAGGGCATGATCGTACGTGCATGGAAGATGCATATACGTGCATGAACCATGCTCATACGATCATGGGTATCAAAAAGCTGTGTTGGAAAATAAAGGGCATGATCATACGTGCATGGAAGATGCACGTATGTGCATGAACCATGCTCATACGATCATGGGGTATCAAAAGGTATCAAAAAGTTGTGTTGTGCCTGCACGGGTCCTTTGGGCTCGCTTGTGGTAGTTTATCTGCTGTTGCCTTTTATCATTGGGCTTAAAGGTGGTCCAAAATGTCAGGCGGTACAAAATTGGGTGTCAACACATAGGGCTTAAAAGACGATTATGCCCTTAAAGTCGCAAAAGTTCTTATTGACTATCGAAATGAACTCTAAATCACTTCAAAATTCATACACATGATATTCAATGCCATAGAAACTCAATGCAAAAGACTAGACTCAAAAAGGACTCAAAATCCTACATGAAATGATATGTCCTAGCTAAGGTGACAAAAATGGGGTGTGACAGCTGTATACCACTATATTGCTTACAGAACCCATTCCCATGGTAGAACCCATTCCCACGGCAGCTCTATCTAATACCAGATAACCAACTCAGTCTGTTGGCCAACTCACTCTTACCGGCGAACTAAATTCACTCCTGCCGGCGGTGGCTTCATTGGTTTTTTTTTTTTTTTTTTTTGGTAAAAATACATGATCTGATCATAGGGATTTTTTTATTTTTCCTCAGATCTGATGTAGATACCGCCTCCTCTTTTGCCGGCCGACAAACCTCACTCTCGCCAGTAATTTTCATCAGATATAATTTTTTTGATTTTTTCTGTAAAAATACAGAATCTAATCTTAGGGAGTTAGGGTTTTTTTTTTTTTTTTTTTTTTTTCTCAAATCTGATATAAATCCACCGCCTCCTTTCTCGCCGACCAACTGATAATTCCCAAAACATCCCAAGATATATATTTTTTTCAAGAAAAAAAATCCATGAAGACGAAAGAGGAAACCTTATTGGAAAAAACCCCATTTTTTCCGGTAGTATGGATGGGTATCATTGATCCTCAGCGAGAATGATGGTGGCGATAATGGGGCGGCAGCACCTTCATCTCCGACATATTCAGCACCATTGGCGAAGGGAACCTCACCGGCGAAGTTTGCGTCACTATTCGCTGTTGCTATGATGACAAATTCTAGAAAACTTTGGGATGGAGGAGATAAACGTTGGTTTGGCCATTGACAGAGCAAACTGATGTGCAAGGAACAAATTAAAAATTAAAACCCTTAAAACCCAATGGGCACCTGTGGTTTACGCATAACCAACCCATATAATAATTGGGTTTTATTGGGTAATCCATTACCAACCCAATTAAAATTTCACTTTAACCCAAACCCATTAATTGCTGGTGGATATGAGTGGGTTCATGGGTTTGGGTTGGGATTGCCAGCCTAGGTATAGGTTGGAAGGCTCTTTATCAAATTTGGGAATACTCTTTCTTCCTTCTTTTCTTTTTGCCTTTTTTTTTTTTTTAAACTCAAATATGAGTAAAAAATAAAAATAAAAAAAAAGGTAAGGGCTAGAAATGCTCTTACCTAGTTCAAATCATAACTAATTTTGATTCAAACTTGTTCTTATTTGTCGCATGTTTGGTTTACATATTCTTGTAACTCATGTTTCCCAAATCTCACAGCAAAAATTGAGAAAATAAAAAATTTTCTTGCCCAAATCAAAATCTCATCACAAGAAAATAATTTTACATGTGTGAATCTATATATATATTCAATATTCAATACCTCCATTATCAAGAAACTATGCAATAACAACTACTTCGTGTGTCCCATATATGAACCATAACCTTAAAAACTCTATCAATTTTGATTTTAAAATTAAGCAATTTCCCAATTTAGAACTCTAATTTTGAAATATGTAACAAATCAAAATTTTCATTCAAAAAAATCTAGAAATTTTCAATGTCTCCACTTCATAAAATCTGACTTATTTAAGAAGAAGAAAAAGAAGAAGAAGATTAAGATGAGGATGGCAATCAAAACACCTTGGCATGTTTTGCTTTATCTTGAAGAAGAAGATCAAGATGACGTTGATGGTTCAACACTTTCTAATGGAGTGTGCTATCATGTAAGGGAGAGAGACGGTGAAGAGGGGATGGAGAGGAGGGAGAGAGGAAAGAGTGGTTGTATCGTGAGAAATGAGAGCGAGAGGATGCTGGAAGAATGGCAAGACGTTAACTCTTTTTTTTTTTTAGGGAATTTTGATAAAAACCCTTATGTATAAGACTCCTTTTACAATGGGCCCTACATAAGAATTAGTTTTGTAAAAACCCCTTTTAACCCCGTACAGACCAAAAAGCCCCTCATTTTACTATTGGAAGTATTTACAACCATGCCATTGTACTCTTCATACCCAAAAATCAGGGATATCATTAACAAACCCACCATAATTTCTGACGACTTATATAAAAATAGAATCCCAATAAAAAAACAACCTTCCAAACGTACAAAATCACATTCCAAACGTATGAAGTGGAAACAACTTACTATATACATAGAAATCAAACTATATAAACATATAAGTATATATAAAACATAAAACATACTAGTATATGTAAAATAATCCCAACAGTATCGTTTTACTATCCATAAGTCAAATGATCGTAAACTAAATTGATAATAGCATGAGTAAAAAATTGAATTACACTTATATTGAAAAAATGCAGAAAAAATCAGCATATACACAAAAATCAAACCATATAGGTATATATAGAAACATACTAGCATGTGTAAAATTATCCCAACAATCTCGTGTTACCATTCATAAGTTAAATAATCATAAACTAAACTGATGATAGTATCGTGTTACTATCATCAGCATAAAACTGAATTACACTTACATCAAAAAAATGCAAAAAAAATGCAAAAAAAAAAAAAAAAAAAAAAAAATCAGCATATTAGAACAAACAAACCAAAAAAATGCAGTAAAACTCAAAATGTTCGAATCTATTTGTTGGGTTGTATAAAAAACCAACTGCAAACAACATAAAAGAAAAAAATGAAAACAAAATATGGGGATATGATTCTAAGAAATCAGGAAAAATCTAGAACCTATTTGAAAACATACTAGAACAATGAAGTTTCAAAGAAAATGAATCACCTATGGGAAACGAAAAACCAGAGTTGCCGAACACTCTAAACTAGAGCCAAATAATGAAAAAAAAAAAATCCTCTATTAATGCTTAAGCACACTTCATTTGCTGCATCATTGTTGTCGAAATCGGTACTTAGAGCAAAACCACCATTGAAGTTTCATCAAGCTTTGACAATGGCTGCTGACGATTGAAGAAGACGATAACTTGAAGAGAGAGAAAGACAATATCCCAAAGATTTGTCTCCCACGAATGAAACCCCCCTCCCAAAAAAAAAACCGTTACACATCTTGCATGGAATTTGCGCTTCCTAAAAATCTGGTATAAACAATATTGAAAAGTCAAAAAAGGGTAAAAATGGTATACTAAAAATGCTACTTACCTTATCAAAAAAAAAAAAAAAAAACCTTTCAAAAAAGGGGTTATAGAGTTAAAAACTCTTATGGTGGGGTTTTGGTTAAAAGCAGTCTCCTAATAGGGGTTATTACTAATTTCCCTTCTCTTTTTTCCCCTAAAATATATATTCAAGTTTTATGTGAACCAACAAAATAGTTGGAATAACCTTGACTTGCTTTTAGGTCAAAAATAGAAGGGTTGAGAACCAGATATCTATAAGGAATCCACTTACCAAACATTGGGCATACACATCTGGGCCAATGTTATCTCTGGAAAGATGCCTTTATTAGCACCCAAAGACTTGCTTTTCATCCCCCACTTATTTTACACTTTAAAATTTTATGAAAAATATAGAAGGTTTTCATAAAAACTTAATGCATTATCTATTAAAAAACATCATTTTGAACAACTTTTTGGAAGAAAGTTTTTCCAAAATCTATTGTTTTAGTGGACTTTTTAGTCATTTATGAGGCGAAAACTATAAATGGCAAAAAATTCTACTTAAATGATAGATTTCGGAAAAACTTTCTTCTAAAAAGTTGTTCAAAATGATGTTTTCTAATTGAATACGCGATCATTTTTTTATGAAAACCTTCTATATTTTTCATAAAACCTTAAAGTATAAAATAAGTGGGGGATGAAGAGGAAGTCTTTGGGTGCCAATAGAGACCTCCTATCTAGAAAAACCGGTTAATGGGTTTGCCAAACACCCCCTTAAATGAAAATCATTTTTCGACTCTCACGTTTAGAATTGGACAAAATGCTCCTCATAGTCTCGAATTTTTTCACTTTACAAGTTTACATAACTCCATTAATCCATCATGAGGATTTTGACAAAAATTCATCACATGCCTTGCACGTGACCAACTTTCTAAATTTTCCTTCTTAAAAATTAAGATTGGGTTTGGTCTGTTCTTGTGTAAATAACCTTTTAGATATTCAGTTAGCAAATCCTATCAATTTCAAATCTAACCTCTTAAAGCCTGATTGTGTCTCTTGGTTTTTCTCTTTGACTGGTCAATTCACTTTTAAATCTACCTAAGAAACTATAAGAACTAGACAATTAGAAATGGAATGACATCGCATTGTTTGGTTTCCTAAAACAATTCGCAAGCATGCTTTCATTTTGTGGTTGGTTATTCAAAACCATATAGTTACAAAAGATAAACTCAGATCATGGAGCATTAGTTTGGATGACAAGTGCATCCTTTGCAAAGGTTTTTCTGAAAGTCGAGACTATCTTTTTTATGAATGTAGCTACATAGCTAGTATATGTCACAACATTTTACTCAAATGTGGTATGAATAGGACTCCACGATATTAGCTTAATGAATTTATGTGGGCTGTCCACAATCTGAAAGGTTTTGCTTCTTCCCTAAAGAAATTTGCTTGGTCAGCTATAGTGTATCATCTTTGGCATGAGAAGAATGGTAAGCTCCATGAAAATACGTATAAATCCCCTAATTTTGTAACAGCACTTATTGTTAATGATGTTAGATTCAAAGCTATATTGGTTTCAAAGGGGTTAAAGATAACATTAGAAATAAGGATTTATGTTTTAATTGGGGTATCAACTATGATATCTAAGTGGGGTATCAACTATGATATCTTTCACTAGTTTGTCGGTTGTTTTCTCCCCTCGGGCAGTGAGGTTAATCCAGGTTCTTAAACAATCTAATAAGCTTCTTCTTTGCTCTTAGCTTATAAGATTGTATTTGTCTATTTAAGTAGGATTCTTCTCTTTTTTTGGCCTCCTAGCTTGTATTTTTTTTCTTCTTTCTTTCTCTTATATATCATCTCACTTACACAAAAAAATAAATAAAATAAATAAATAAAATGCACTCGTTTCTATATCAATATCTCTTTGCCTTTGGCAACTTTGTCACCAAAACTCCATAAACATCGCCCAACTTCTTTCTTATGCCTTAAGAACACATTCACCAATCTAAACCCATCACCACGTGAAAATCACTTCAGCATTTTTACACCAGTAAACCCATCAATTACCCTTCAACCCACCTCATTACCCCTCTGCCCATTCACCATCAAACTCTATAGTCATAATGGTAGCTATGGATAAACAATCATCATCTCCTTCTTCCCCACTATACGCACTACCATCCTCGTTTATAAACCACTTGCATGTAAACCCATCTATCTGACACCACCATATACAACTTTCATTCAACCACTTACAACCACGTCAACACTACTTTGTCTTAGATTTATAAGATTTAGTCTAAGAAATAAGAGATGTGAATAACCCGCTCGACCTATTAACAAGAATAATTAATAACTACTAAGTAGTAGGATCCTTAAGGAGCTCTTATTTCAGCATAAAGTATTTATATCTATCTATCTATATCTATCTATTAATCTATATATGTAATATTTTTATATACTATACTACCCATAAAAATGTAAATCCTGGAAAAATTTTTTATTCTTTAAAATACCATTATTTTAAAATGTAATAACATCAATACCCTTATCCTTTCTAAGGTTGCTTCCATGGCTCTTTCAAACAAACTTACCAAATTACCCTTTATAATTAAGAGAGAGAGAAACACAGGATAAAAATTCACAGAAGAGAGACAATAGATAAGAGGTAGGAGAAGCATAAGAGATAAAGGGGGTCAATTTTATGGCCACAACAATCACTGGTAGCTTGCTATTGTCAGAAATTATGTGATTTTCTTTAAAGCTTTAAAACTTCGAACTACACAGGTGTGTACACACACACCGCCCACCTCAATCAAACTGGCCGATTGTATCGTGATGTGGCGTGTGAGAATGTTATGACTTGGCACATGCATGGCTTCATGGGCCAATTATATGAGTTTATTTCATTTGACCGTTGGACCTTAATTTCTATAATTTATGGATGGCCGTTACTAGCCGTTGGATTTTTATTTCTTGTTATTTATTGGATTATTATAAGAATTGTTATGACATTTATTTTGGGCCTCCATTAGCCCAGACTAATTTCAACTATATTCTATTATAAATAGTAGGCTTCTCTACATAGATGATATATGGATTCACATTATCTTCTCCATATTTTTATAAAAGCATTATTTAGATATTTTATATATTGTTTTTACGGGCAACTGATCGTGGACGGGTTCATCATACTCTTCATCTAAGAAGCACGGACACGGACACGGGACACGGTTACGACACGACACGGCAACTTCTAAAAAACTCAAGACACAACATGGTAAGAATACGGCAATATATAAATAATAAATATATACTATATATATATATTTATAATTATATGTATAAAATTGTATATGTATATATATATCTGTATGGGACTATGGGCTAATTGTTTTTGCATTTCATTATAAGGGACGTATGCCCCCATGTAAAAAATTATTGTTCTAGAACTCCTTTATTTTTTTAATATACTAATTAGTAACTATGGTTAGAATTGAGGGAACCATAAAGCTATTTCCACTTTACAGCTGTGTGCAAGTGGGGACTGGGGAGGCACTAAGGCATGACAGAAATGTCAAAAAGGGCATAAACGCCTCTGAACTCACGCTATTCTCCATCAGTCCAAGCACCGAGAAAAGCAGAGAGAAAAGAGAGCGATGGAGAGAGAATCGGAGGGAGGCTTACATTGCGCGCCAACGATTTGCAGAGATGTTTTGTCGACCTCCAACAACTGTGATGCGGCAGTTTCTGTCCACCTCCGGTAACTGCGTTGACGCAGCAGTTTCCGTCCACCTCCGGTAACTATGACGCAGCAGTTTCTTTCTTTTTCTTTTTCTTCTTTCTTTTTTTTTGGTTGATTTTTTCGGCATACTACGAATGTCCACTTCTGTCGACGATAAAGGCCCGTGTCCACAAAGTGTCTGGGCCATGTCCGATTATTTTTTTATTTTTTTATTTTTCGGACACTTTGAAACCGTGTGCAACACATGTCGGAGGCGTGTCCGTGTCCAACACGTGTCGGACACAGCCACCGCACCATTTTAGCCGTGTCCATGCTTCCTAGCTCTTTATGTGGACATACCCATGGAAGGGAGAGTTGCGAGCTTTGGGGTTGTATCTTGAAGGTCCTATCGTCCGTCAACACCTGTACATAGGGAGGCAATAATTCCTTTAGGACAGCGTGATCTCACGTGCCTTCCCACAGGCTAGCTCTTCTTACTCTTTTTATTTTATTTTTAATTCAATATTTCTTGTTTTGATTTTGCTAATTTAAATTGTGATTATTATGAGATTTATCCATGTACAATTTCATTGTATTTTATGATTTTTAATTTGTGTTGTAAATTTTATCCATGTTTAATTTTAATAAAGATTCTGTGTCTCGTATTATACAAAATCTACAAATATCCCCAACAATCTAAAGGAACTATGGCTTTCTAATTCTAGTGGATTTTGTTCAATATACTTACTTCTAATTTATAATGCGTGGATGTAGATAGATTTATAAATTGCTATATAATCTATTGTTGTGTCTTATTAAGAATATGTTCATCACTGTTGAAATGTTCTAAATTCATAACTCCTGTGTTGATATAGGTGGGGTGATGGGTTTTTAGAATCTTTCGTTTCATTAACTAGTTGCACTATTAGAACAATGTAGAGATTTTATATATGTGTCTCCTTTAGTTAGATGCGAATCAATCTGTGTTTGCTCTATGTTATAAATCTTGTATGATAGTTATCTAATCCATATATATATGTGTGTGTGTGTGTGTGTGTGTGTGTGGATATGTTCTGGGTGCACCTTAATATATAAAAACTATGCTTTTGCTAGTGTGGTTTTTTGCGTTAGGTATATAAACTATGGTTTTGCTAGTGTGGTTTTTTGCGTTAGGTTCAATACCTTGTTTAAGTGTTTGACCATGGTCTGCTATGATATGACAACTTTTAAAGCAGAATTCATTTAACATTATTTTATCTACATGTTGAAGAAGCTGACAACCATTTGCATTGTTATTTGCACATTGTAGAAGCTCGTAACGGCCTGTATTATTATTACTCTTAATATTATTCCATTTAATGCAAATGAAATACATGGAAGTTATAGAAATTATTATGTGACTGTTACAGTCATTAAAGCTAGACATTCTTAGCTTTCAATTTTTTGATCGTTTTCACACCTTACCTTTTGCCTTTACTTATTTCATTTAAACATGGAGCTGCCAAGGTTTCCTTCTATTAGTTGATTGTCTAGCTTCTTGATTTCGTTGGCTTTGGTTCAATAGAAATAAAATAAGTAGATGTTAGAGGTTTTCCTTATCACGTTTATGACATGAGTTGTCTCTCATTTGGCATTAACACTGGAACAGTTTTACTTGATCATTTTACTGTTATTTTATTTATTTCACAGTACACAGTAAAGTCATTTATGTTGATGATATCTTGTTACACCGACTGTTTTGCAGTAAAATTAAGTCAATTTCTTTTTATTTAAAGCTTGTGAAATTCTTCCTACCTGTGTATTGACACATGGTCTTGTCTAATTAAAATACAACTTTTGGACCATGAAATGTGATTTATGTATTGCATTTATTTAGCAGAAGAAGTGAGACAAGTGTAATGACCCAATATGGTCCCAATATAATCACACACACACACACACACACACACACATATATAGAAGTCATGCCAAGTGGCATGAATAATAGGGCATGAAGACACATGGCAACCATGGGAGGAGTTCTTGCATGTAAAGAACACATGGCCACCCTTAGCGAACATTTGGCATGGCATAAAGGCCATATGTTAAAGAGTATTTCATGCAAGAGGGGTATAAGAGGGCTGGGATTTCTACAGAAGTCATAGTAGAAAGAGAAAGAAAGAAAGTCAAAGAAAGTAAAAGAAAATAAGAGAAAGTTTCAAGAGAAAGAGTAAGAGATTTGGGTATTTTGGAAAGAAACTTAGAGTGGAACTCAAATTCAAAGACTTAGGTGAGAAACATTGCTCCTAGACTTCTTTTAATTTAGTAAATTCGAATTAGTATGTTGGTATTTGTTGTTCATGTTTGGGAAGCTTGGTTTTGCATCCATGGCTTCCCAAAACGTGAAAAGTTTTATATCGTGGTCTTATAATGGAATTAAGCTGTGAAATTTTTACTGTATATGGATGATAATGTATAAAATATACTGTTAAAATTTTGTGGCAAAATTCTTTGTATTTTGAGAGAAATAATTCAAATACTGAAAAATCGTTTTTTAATAATGACTTTTCATTCATTCAGAATTTCATGGGTTTAGCATTTTTAATAAATACTAGACCTTATAAGCTTTATGTGGACATATGATTTGTTAAATTTGGTTAAGATTTGGATTTTATATGATTTTTCAAAGTTTCTGAAATATTTAGATTTAAAATGATAAAATTCTACAAAAACAACATACTCGTGAGGAAGAAAAAGAAGAAAAGGTTTTGGTGTAGCAGGGTGTACCCACCCTTGGTGCACCACCACTGATTTGAAGGTGCAAATGAGACTCTTTTGACGTAAAATTTTTTGTAAAAATCATAGATGGAAATAATAAAAGTTTATAAGGGGTCATTTTTCTATTTGGAAGTTGAGAAAGTATATTTTAATTATAGGCCATCTTTTTGAGCTTTTAATCCCATAACTAACTTTGAAAGCTTATAAAATTTTCATTTTAAATTCAATTTCTGTGGGACTTAAGACAATTTACTCCTGTTAAAGGGTACTATTTCTAGAAAATTTTTATGAAATTTCTTTAGAATAAAAAATTTTCCCCTGTTTAGGCCAAAAGACCGTTTTACCCCTAGTCTTGAAACAGACCCGAATAACCTCAGATTTTGAATCTGTTTAACCCTAATTTTCAAAGGGAATGTGAAAAGTTTATGAATAAGTTGTGGAAGTTGTTGAGATCATTATTGAACACCTTGAACTATGACCTATTTTTCTAAAGTTATTTAAATAAACGCTTGAAATGTTGTTGTTGAGTTTTAAAATTGTTTATCATTATAAACACTATTGAATTTGGTTGAGATAAACCCAAATGAGTTTATTTTAATACAAGCATGTATATATGAATGAGTTTGAGATATTTATGTATGATGTGAGATTTCATGATGTATTATAGTAGCAAATTTATATGGTTGAATTTATATCTGTTGATTGAGATAAATTAAAATGTTGATAATGATGATGGGAGATAGCCGGGATTGAGTATATCCTGCAGTTAGTGCACTAATATACAGACACATTGAGCGAGTAGGCCGTGGTCTGTATACATAAATTGCAAGGAGGCATATGTGCTGTGTTTAAATAGTAGAACACATTTGGCATGATGCCTATGTGTATTTTTTTTAAAAAAAATTATATTTGCAAGTTGTGAGATACAACAACGAGTCAGGTATGGGTTATTTGAGTTACATGCTACAATGTTTTAGCATAAAGCATACACTAGGCATTTATTTATATTGATGAACTTGACATAATCTCATATGAAATCATAAATTTTATTTGGTTTCTCACTAAGCTAGATAGCTTACCTTTTTATGAAAATTTATAATTTCAGGAGAGGCTAAGGATGATTTAGCTGATTGGCGTTACTATCATTAAGCTTATATGAGATGTAATTATTAAGTAAAGTCTAGTTTGGACAATTATGATAAGAATTCTATTGTAATAGACACATATATGTAATATGTGATGGTTAGACTTATAGAAGTAATGTAAACTTACTATGTTTATATATGTGGGTGTTATAGACAGTGTGTTGAATCAATCAATGCATTGGTTGGACAAGTGAGATACTCCAAAATTATGTAGAATTTTGGGTTGTGTTTAATTTTTGGATTGGGTAAATATAGTGATAATTGAGAAGGTTGTTTAATTTTTTATATACTTTATAAAATTATTATAAATTTTGATAATTAAATATTAGTGTACAAAACCGTGTTTTGACTAGTGAAATTTTTATCACAGTAGTATAGATCGATGTCAATTGTGGACTGTATCAAATTACATTTTAAAGTAAAATTTTGTAATATTTATGATAAACAATTGTTAACTATAGTTGATCCTATTTGGATGAGAAAGTGATTTATTTATTTATTCATTTGTTGAATATTAATTGATATAGTCTTCCTAACATGATAGCCTAATGACATTCTCCTCACTTATTGATTGAATAAAATGAAAATGAGGGTAAAAAAAATGTTGGAAAGACCTCATAGATTATATGAGTTGTTTTATTCAAATATTCATTTTTGCATTCATGCATATGTATTACTGAGAATGAATTTGGACCCAATTTCCAACTGTGCAAATTTGTGGGAATAGAATACTGCATAGCAGTTGTGAAGCATATGAAATTCTTTGATAGTATGTATTGTTTTGTTTTGGCAATACTTAATTATTATGACTTATGCATATTGATATGCCTATTACATTGAGGATTATCAATAATGGAGGCCTTTATTAGGAATAAGATTAAATAGACACAAATATGTTGGTAGTTGAGATATTAATTAATATTATTGTTGTTGTTGTTGTTGTTATTGTTATTGCTATTATTATAATTTGCTTCAATTTAGATATGTTATGTTTAGAATCATGTAATAGTTGATCATATCATGTCTATTATAATGTTTGATATGTATTTGCCTAAATACTTAATATTTTAAAATTTCATTCAATTCTTCAAATTGATGAATTCAAGTTGTTAAAATTTTGAATATTTCTATATATTATTCTATAGAAGATTTAACAATTATTTGTCTTTCTGAAATTTTTTATGTTACCTTGTGCATATGTTGGGAAATTTATTTAACCACTACACTATGAACAATTATACAAATATAAATTACACAAATATAAATGATCACACAATTAGATAGAATATCAAATCAACAACATGATAGAACAAGGTATACATCAATCAATATTAACAGATAAGTAAAAGAAATAAAGTAAATAAAACATAACCTGAGAGAATCAGTGAGACATGTATTCACTATCCTAAAGTCCATATGCCTCCCTATGTACAGGTATTGGCGGTCGTATACAGCTCCAAGATACAACCCAGTTCCTCTTAGGTGGTTTGATCCATAGTGCACGTCTATAGCAGACAGGTGCCAAAAACGCATCTAAATTGCCTAAAGAAAAATAAATAAAATAAAATAGAAGAGAGTATGAGAATTGGAGAAGAAGAGAGAAAGACAAAGAAGGAGAAGATAAAAACGTTGAAAGAGACACAATATAATTGCAACGTTTGGTTTTATAGGCGCCAGGTATACCTTTACCAAACATTCAGTCAAAGGAAGAATCTAATGTATTAACTCTTATGGTTAATACATTAACATAAAACTGTAAGAAACATTATCACAGAAATGATAACCACCAAAAGAGTAAATAGAATCTCTTTAAAAAAGAAAAGATAAATCTCCAAAAATAAAGTTTTGTAACTTCTTTGAAATAAAACTCTTAAATTTCCAACATTATACACATGTCAAGAAAGAATCTGGTTTTAGTAAGAACAATACTAATGTATTAAACTTTATTTTTAAATCTTTGAAATTGAATTCATTCATTTGTAATCATTGTTTTGTTTACATGTTTATTAAATTCAATTACATACTTCACTAAAACTATGTGGTGAACATACATGACTGTGTGTTGGCTTGTTGAACATAAATGTAAAATTAAAATAAATTATTTTTGGGGGTTATTACTAAAAAATATTTGTATGAGGCAAATAAGACTTCGTATGTGTGTACGTAGTATAAAATTATATTATTGGATTATATGATGGAAAATAATTAGGGGGATGAAGTTGAGGTACTGACTAACAGTGGGACAACTAACAGTGGATTTTGAAAAGTAATTCATATTTTTTCGTTTATTTGGGTTTCTATAATTGAGGGATAACGGTTTTCAAACTATTTGGTTTTTCTTCACATGATTCTCCTATTTTTACGCCCTATTTTTTAGAGATTACACCCATCATTTTATCATTTTGAGGATTCCTTTTTTGCTATGGGGATATCGCCAGATTCAGTCGATTCTATCCGATTCGTTCAGTTTTTGAGTTTATGTTTTGGTTTAGTATTTAGATTTTTGAAATTTTCAGACATCCTGAACGCTGCGATTGTGAAGGTTAGTTGATTCAGATGATTGTGTTTATGTTTTAGCTTCAAATTCATGTTACCTTGATTGCACACTATACAAAGATAACATTTGACAAATTGGCATGGATAGCTATGCAAAGTAGGTGCAGTTCCATTCATAAAGTTTTCAAGATAAATTATAAAAGTTGAACAAAATATTCGTGTTATCTTGATTGCACACTATACAAAGATAACATTTAACGAATTAGCATGGATAGATATGCAAAATAGGTATAGTTTAGTTGGTAAAGTTTTCAAGATAAATTGTAAAAGTTGAAACATGTATGTTTTTAATCACATTGTATATTTTTATGTTATAGATAATGGATACTAGGCCGTTTGTAGGCGATGTGCAAGGATCAGATAAGCATGATAATTATGGAGAGCTTGGTGTGGACATGGGTTTATCAAGTGAACAACAAGTACTCTTATTTTTTTGAAACTTTTATTTCAGTTTTCATTATCTTAATTATGTATTGTACCAATTTTTTATGTTTTGGCTTCATTTTCATTTTATAATGATCGCACACTTGATAAAGATAACACCTCACGAATTGACGTTGATTGATTCGTAAAATATCATTTTGTTGAGTTGACTGTTGCATCTATTTTTTTTTTTAATTTTTAATTTGCTATTATGCGGTTGATTTTATATTGCAAAAGTTCAGATATGTTTGTTTTTAATGGCCGGGGTACAACTTTATTTTGTTCTTATATTCATTAATTTGGATAACATAAATACAGTTCCATTGGTACAGTTTCCAAGATAAATTGCACATATGTGCAGTTTCATTTGTACTGTTTTCAAGATAAATTGTAAAAGTTTATATATGTTTGTTTTTAATCACATAGTATATGTTTTGTGTTATAAGTAATGGATACTAACGCGTTTGTGGGCGATGCACAAAGATCAGATATAGCATGATGATTATGGAGAACCTAGTGTGGACATTGGTTTGTCAAGTGAACAACAAATATACTCATTTATTTGAAACTTTTAGGGCAAACTACATATTAGTGTCACTAACTTTACCCCAAATTTCAATGTAGTGTATAAACTTTTAATTTGTCCAATTTAGTGCACTAACTATACATTAGTGTTTCAATGTGGGTAAACAAGGGACGGCCGTTTAGTTTACTAACGGAGACCTCACATGCGCTCACGTGGCGATCCACATGGCGCTGACGTGGCATCCCTAGTGGAGTCTCCCCAGGACAAATTACATATTAGTGTCACTAACTTTACCCCAAATTTCAATGTGGTACATAAACTTTTAATTTGTCCAATTTAATGCACTAACTATACATTAATGTTTCAATGTGGATAAACATGGGATGACTGTTTAATTCACTAACTAGGACCTTATGTGCGCTTATGTGGTAGCCCATCTGCCACTGACGTGGCATCCCTGGTGGAGTCTCCATCAAAACTGTTTCGACGGACCCATTCATAATCAGAAACGATAAAGCATAGGAAACCCCACCTTCCCTCCCATTTCCATTTTCCATTTTCCATTTCCCTTTTCCCTTTCCCAACATACGTAATTACAATCCCTTCTATCTGAAGAGAAGAAAGGCTACTATTGAAAGCAGGAAGATATCCACCATGTCTTCCACTACTACCACCACCACCACTATTGCCACCATGGAAAGACAGACACACTGGTGCCACTTATGTGAAATGAGAGTCTCCCTTTTCCCCCATTCTTCTACACCCTTATTGCCATATTAACGACTTCCTCAAAGAAATGGAGTTTTCCCTCTCCTCTTCTCCCTAACCGTAATTCCACCTTCTATCTTTTCTCTATTCTCTCTCCTCCCCAAACCCGCACGTCGTCCCCCACCCCTACCACTATTCCCGAAGATAATCTTTACCATTCTTCAGATTAGTTCGCAGTCGATGTGGAAGCAAAGCAGCTCCTTGCGTCCCCCACTCCCACCACCATTCTCGCTCTTGGGTCAGAAGCCCTAGATTATAAGGGGTTATCAATGTAAGTAATCTCTCAGATGTTGCACACGTGAGATGCAAATGGTGGGAAAAAATGGGGAGACTCCACTAGGGATGCCACATCAGTGCAAGATGGGCCACCACGTGAGGGCACATGAGGTCCCCATTAGTGAAGTAAATGGTCGTCCCATGTTTACCCACATTGAAACACTAATGTATAGTTAGGGCATTAAATTGGACAAATTAAAAGTTTATACACCACATTGAAATTTGGGGTAAAGTTAATAACACTAATATGTAATTTCTCTTCGAGAGACTCCACCAGGGATGCCACGTCAGCGCCACATGGATCGCCACGTCAGTGCATGTGAGGTCTCCGTTAGTAAACTAAACGGCCGTCCCATGTTTACCCACATTGAAACACTAATGTATAGTTAGTGCACTAAATTGGACAAATTAAAAGTTTATACACCACATTGAAATTTGGGGTAAAGTTAGTGACATTAATATGTAGTTTGCCCAAACTTTTATTTCAGATTCATTATCTTGATTATGTATTCAAACAATTGTTTTTTGCGTGTGTATGATATTAAAATTACATTGATTCATTTTTACATGTCAACTTTATTATGGAATGACTTGTAATTCTTATTTATATGTCCTTATTATAGAATATGCATGGGGTCAAATCTATGGATTGAGAACGATGCGAAGAGTCAAAAGCTGACATGGTTTTCAACAGCGAATATGATGCATGTCAATTCTATAGTAAATTTGCAAAGAAAGAAGGTTTTGGAATTAAAAAATGTAGTGTGAAGTGTGATTTGGATGGCATTGTAAAGTATTTTTCTCTAACTTGCTCGCGCAATGGCAAACATTTATCTAAGGGAAAAAATACTTTAAATCCTAAGCCTTCTGTCAAATCAAGATGTAAGATCAAGATTAATATTGTTGTGAGAAGTGTGTGCGTTTATGTAATTTCTAAGGTTTTGCTTATACATAATCATGAACTGAGTCTTGGGAAGTCTCGTCATTTTCCTTCCCATAGGATCGTAGACCTAACATCTAAAAAGATGTTAGAGCTCAACAATAGGGCTGAGATTCCATTAGTTAAAAGTTACCGAACATTTGCTATTAGAAATAGGGGCTATGATCATGTTAATTTTGGAGAGAGGGATGCTAGGAATTTTATTATAGAGTCTCGGGATTCTAGGTTTGGAGTAGGAGATGCTGAAACTGTTTCTAATTATTTTAAAAGGATGCAAAAACGAAATCCTAGCTTTTTACCATGTTTTTTATTTCAATGAGGATGGTCATCTGAAGAATTTGTTTTGGGCTGATGCGAGGTTTAGAGCTACATATAAATCGTTCTCAGATGTTGTTTCGTATGATACAACATACCTAACGAATGGTTACAAAAAGCCATTTGCACCTTTTGTTGGAGTAAACCACCACGGTTAGTCCATCCTCCTTAGGTGTGCACTATTGTCATATGAAATCATTGACTCGTATATTTGGCTATTTAGGTATGTGCTTTATACTGTATAGAAGTTACGAATTAGGATTTTCGTCGTCTTAATATTTTTTGGATAATTTTGGATGTCTGTTTTATCTGATTTTCTAAGATAACATTTCAAAGTCTTGAATGTACTGATAAATTTTAGAGTATATTTTTATATGATTTTTTGTAGGTGGTGGCTACAATTTCTATCATAGCGTGCATTGAAATCTATTGTTACTGATCAGTGCAAATCCATTCAAACAGGAGTTGGAGAGGTTTTTCCAAATACCCGATACCGTCTTTGCTTATGGAACATAATGAAGAAGATACCAGACAAGCTAAGTGGGTTCAAGGAGTATAAAAGCATTAAAAAAAAACATTGAAATATATTGTTTACGAATGCTTGACATTGAATGATTTTGAGGGAAAATGGGGGGAAGATAGTTGATGATTTCAGGCTATGTGCAAATAAATGGCTGCATTCGTTGTATAAGGATCGCATTAAGTGGGCACCTGTCTTTATCCGGCAATCATTTTGGGCTGGTATGTCAACTAACCAACGTAGTGAAAGTATGAACACTTTTTTCGACAAGTATGTGAATCTAATGATAACTTTGAAGCAATTCGTTGAATAGTATGATGTCGCATTGAAGAATAAGATTGAGAACGAAAGTATTGCAGATTTTTCTTCATTTACATCTACAATTCCGCTGATTTTAGATTTTGAGTTTGAGAAACAGTTCCAAACTGCATACACACATGATATGTTTAGGGAATTTCAAGCAGAAATAAGGGGCATGTTTTACTGCAATGTTAGTTTTCTTGGGTTTGATGTACACACTTCAACTTCTTAGGTTTGTGATGTTTCTAAGGTGAAAGATGGAGCTTCAAAGACAAAAGTCTATAATATCCTGTCCAATGAACACAAATTAGAGGTTCTATTCTAATGTCATTTGTTTGAATTCAAGGGAATCATTTGCTGGCAAATTTTGAAAGTATTGATTGCGAATGACGTTACTTAAGTTACATCTAAATATATACTTAATCATTGGAGGAAGGACATTAAGCGATCTCACAACTTTGTGCGGAATTGTTATGAAGACTTTGATAGCCCTGAGGAACAGGTTCGTTAGGATAATTTGTTTTCTTTGTCTAGTAAAATTTCTGAGATGGCAATAAAATCTGATGAAATGTATGAGTTTGCGAAGAAAAATTTGGAAGAATTGCACGAGGACATGGTGAATCATGAAGGTAACACAACTACCGATGAGGAAGACAAATCTCGTACGAGGATTCGGTCACCATGGAAAGTACGTAGCAAAGGTCGTCCACCTTCCAAAAAGCTTGAATCAAAGAGGTACAAGTCAAATGGTAATAAGGGCAGGAAGAGTATGGGTGTATTTGATATTTTTAATTTTGCTCCTATTTGATTGAATTTTTATTTTTTTTTCCATTTAAGGATTAAGTATTTTTTCCGAACAAAAATTATGGTACTTAGTTTTAGTGGCATAATAACTTGTTGTAGTGCGAATTCTTTATTTATCTTAATGTTCATGGTTAGTTGGTTAGTTTTGCACTTTAATTTCCAGTTTACTACATTTTCGCGCAACTATAATCTAGTACAATGGGGACAAATGCAATATAACATGGGAACAAATGCAATATAAGAAGGGCACATGATCAAGGTTGTGTTGGGTTTATGTGTTAATATACATTTTTTTATAATCGTAGGCTGAAAATAGTTCACACTTTGATCAAAGTTCTAATTATCTTAATCAATTTTAGTGGACCTTAAGATAACAACTTTTTCACCTATTAGTATGTTTGTCCCAAAATGTTGTTGTTAACAGCACAACAAGTCTCACCCATGTCAATGCAAAGTAAAAGTTAGTATACATATGTACGTTTTGTCCCACGTAGTACATGATGTCGAGGTTTTTCAGGTGACAATTTGAAGGTGACCCCAAAGTTCACATTTACAAGTGCCCATCTTGGCCCACAAATAGATGGGTTACATTATTATCCATCCAAAGTGCACTTTGGCAAGTACACTTTTTTCACGTAAAAATATTGACATGATATTGTTAGGATTATGCCCTAGAGCCAATCATAGAGATGATTGTTTAGGGATTAGGAACAATCATTTGATTTCATTTATGTATGTCACATTTATTATTGATTTAATAAAAGGGTTTATTCTATTATGTTTATATGCATCATTTATATTTACATAATATGTCCATGGAGTTAGAGTTGAGAATATGGAATTACAAAGAGTTGTAATTTTGAGACTATAGATATATCTCTGTACTAAACTCCTTAAGCATTCCTAGTTGAAGGTTCACTATGATGGACAGTAATGAACCATAGGACTAGCACTTGTTAGGTTGACTCTATAGGAGGATAGCTAGTCTCAAGCTATTTGTGTGGAGACACTACAACCAACAAGTGGGTGCCTATTATAAGAATAGGTACACTGAATGTGACCAAAGATATGAGATAAACTGAATGGAGTTTTTCCTGCCTGTCAATCAGTTTCTCATTGTTATAGTGGTACAAGTAATCCTTAGACCTGAGACACCATAGTTGCCTTATGCATGTAGCTTTAGAAGTTTGATAACACTAAGTGCAAATCCTATTCAGGGGTTTGCAAAGGTGTTCATTAGCCCTTCTGCTATGTGTATGAAGGCATGTGAGTGATCAACAAGGGATCCATCACTCTCAGGAAAAAGAGAGAGAATGTCTCATATAGCATTCATAATATAACTCATTAAATCCATGGCCATGGTAGGATGAATATGAAAAGAGTTTCATGAGTTCATCAATGAGTTGATATCTATGAATGAGTATAAAGTAATTGAACTAGGGACTTGACAGACTTCCATGTCCTATTAGTTCAATTGGAGACATTGTGTTGAAGGAAGGATGCAATTGTAACCTATAAACTATAACAGAAGGGTTCTTTGTAAATGACTATTCACCTCATTAAGGACCACACCATGAGCCATATGCTAGGTGTTACTCATGGTTAGTAGAAGCCCTAATTGATATAAGTGAGTTATAATCAATTAGGGAATTGGAAGGAGTTCCAATTAGACCCTAAATGGAAAGAGTTCCATTGTGCACACCTCGTGCTATTCCTACTACTTAATGATGTGAACCCAATGGGTCACACACTGATCATGCAAGAAGGGCTTTAAAGTCTATGAGAGAAAGGGTTTTAGTGAATAAAGAATAGTTCTTTATAGGCCTATTTGTATTTGATACAAATAATAGGGGTTAATGTGCAATTAAGTGTAATTACACATAACCCTATTAGGGTTTCTTCCCCATGGCCAGCCCCCTTTAGTGGGCTGCCTATATAAGTCACACTTATGTGTGACATGGCATAATAAGGCTTGCACAATAAACCCTAGCCGTCCAGCCCCTTGGAGGCTCTCTTCTCTCTCTCTCTCTTCTCCACCTCTAGCAACAACAAGGAAGAAGAAAGAAAGGACTTGAAGCTCTAGCTAGGTGTGGATACCGTTGGAGGCAGCACACTTGGGCTGCTCATTCACCGCTGTCCGGAATCAAAGCTTGGAGCAAAAAGGAGAAGACAAAAATTCTGTAAGTGTTCTAACCCTCTTTGTAGTTAGGGTTTGATTTTGTGTTATGCATAGTTAGATTCATGGGATTGGGAATCGTAGGAAAAATTTTTATATTCCGCACTTCTATTTTTCCCTCTTTGTTCGATTCCCAACAGATATCCATCCAAAAAAAACCCAAGTTAAGAAATGAGTTATGTTGTTACACTGATTTCGAAAAAGAAAAAAAAATCATTATCTATGTAACTGATATTAAAAAAATTATCCATCAAAACAATAAACTTTAATTGATGTATCATTCAAAAAAATTGCTAAAGAACCTGTCATACAGTTGCTAACAAAATAAGATAAGATGCTCGTGTACTCAACCCCCTATCACAAAATCTGAAATCAGTATTTCAAACACAGTAAGGCAATCTATTATCTATTTTTTTACATTATCTTGTTTTCAAACCGCACTTATTGTGATAAGCTGCCTATCCCTTTGCCATCTCAATACTGTGATTGTCCAACAGTTGATGCACTATTTCTGTGCGAAGTTACAAACACTCTTGCTTTGTGATATTATCCTTTATGTCCTCACTACGAGATATTTGCCTCATAATATAACACACTATAACCCCCCAATCTAGGCTAAAAAGGAAAATATAATCTAATTAATATACGCAGCAACTTTCCCTTTTTCTATTTTTAATTAATTAATTGAAGAAATGATTAATATCACTTATAAGCCAGGTTGTTGTTTTAGACATTTGTAATCGACGACAAACTTCATGCGCTTCAATTCTTGTATGTAAGTGCATCTCTCTCTATATAGCCTTCCACACACTCTCTCTTTTTTACACAAAAATTAAGATAGTAAACTGTATTGTTATAGTGAAGTTCCAATAGCATCGTAACTAATAACTTGTCATTCTAAAAAGATTTGTTTACCATTTTTAAAGCATATGTTTGATGAGTTTCAACGGCTTTCCTTCGCTGGGGGAGTAATGAGTTGTAATACTAATTTGTCATTCTAAAAACATTTGTTTACCATTTTTAAAGCATATGTTCGATGAGTTTCAACAGCTTTCCTTCGCTAGGAGAGCAATGAGTTGTAGTACCTCCAGATAAACTTCATTGTGTCATACACAAGACATGAAAAGTGGACCTGTCACACCCCATTTTTGCACCACCTTACTAGGGCTCATCATTCCATGCATGTTTTTGTTTTCTTTTTGAGTCTAGTCACTTGCATTAGTTTTCTAGAGTCACAAGGACAATGGATATGAATTTTGGTTCAAATTGGAGTTGATCTTGAGGGATAATAAGAGCTTTTGTGACTTGAGGGGCATAATCGTCTTTTAAGTCCCAAACTTTTCATTTGACCTTGAAATGATCTCCAAATTGTCAATTGGAGTTCATATGGATGCATAAGAGGTATTTCTAGGTTCAATTTGGTAAGTCAATGGCTCGAGATTAAAATGGCTCGATATAGTTCAAGTTGGTTAATTGACCCTTCCTTGGGTTAGCTCTAATTGACTCACAATTACCAACCAAATCTTTTCAAATTGACTTTCATTAGTCATCATTTTACCCTCAAAAGTGTTTCATGAAATTCAATTTTGATATGGCCTGATGATGAGTTTAGTGTGGTTATTTACGGATTATCCTTGAAGAATTAGTGCGAATCACAGCATGAGATTTTTGGTTAAAATGAAAAGAAAATTATTTTATTAAATTAGCCATTTTTATCATGACACTAACACGTGTACGTATGTGATGAGTGTGTGTACGCACATACGATACATGTGCATGCGTGTTAGCGGTCAGTCTCCCAATTTTTATAAAAGACAATTTCCTTTTCCTATTCAGATTAGAAGTCTTTTATCATTATAAAATACCTTTTGATTATTCTCCAAGGAAACCTAGTCCAGGAAGGAAAGGGAAACTCCAGATTTCAGCTATAAATACTCTCTTAATGTCTTTAAACAAGAGGGAGGAGAAGAGGGTTTGGAGGGAGTGAAATTCGTCATAATTCAGCAGCAGATTTTCTGAAAACCAGCAGTCGTATTTTAATCATAACTTTTTCATCCGAAGTCATAATTTGATGAAATTGGTCTTGTTAGAAAGATAATTCAATTCTCTACAACTTTGTATTTCACAAGCTTTGTCCAAATCCAACGTTTTCATACCCAAAAACGCGATTGAAGTTGCTGCTGCTGCAAAGTGACGAAAATCACTTTTCTTTTCTCTAGTTCTCTTTTTGTTTTCTATTTCTTTTCAAAGTTGAGTGAGTTTTGATCTCTTTGCTGTGATACCACTTTGACAAAGAGGAGGATTCGTGTTGGTTTGATTCACTCTAAAGACCTGAGGAGCCACGAACAATTACAAACACAAGGGGAGCCACTTTATGCATTAATACTTGAGTGTTTGAGAGAGACTAAGGTATTCTCCTTCTCTATTCAAGCTTAAACTAGGTTTTCATATGGGTTAGGCTTATTGCATGTTAAAGGTAACTTTTTTATCATGTATTAACACTCTAGCTAGTTAATATACATGGAATATCTATTTTTTATCTACTGTTTAGCATGCTTTAGGGCTGTCCTTTAGGTTTTTAATGCATAGTTATGATTCTTGTGCTCCTGTTTGTCCTTGTGCTAGGATTAGTGTCATTGCATGTTAGAGTTAGGATTTTCATCATGTTATATTGCTTTAGTTAGTTAATATGCATGATATAATTTCTGTTTAGTTTGGTTTTAGCATGATTAAAGTATGTCTTGTGAGTTTTTAAGCATATTTGTGAGTTTAGGGTTTTAGAGTCATTGTTTCGTGTTTGTTTTCATATAGCATGATAAAGTAGACTTTTTTATTGGTTTTTCTTCGTGTTTGCTGTATATGTTTTTCATATGGAGTAAACATGATAGTTTTGCATGCATGTTAGTATGTTTTAGGGTTTTTATGCATGATATGGTTCTAGGAATATGTTAGGACTTATTATTGTTCGCTGTTTTTGCTATTGGCATGCTTAGTGGATGATTTTAGGCCATAATACTATTCTGTCCAGATTTGCATGTTAGTGTTTTCGCATGGTTTTGAGCACTTGTAAGGGTGCAAATAGGTGTGGTATTTGTCCTATGGCAAATAGGGCTGCTTATGTCTGAAATAGCTAATGTTTGGAGTAATTGCGCTCAGGTAAGTGGGTGTGAAGGTGCCCCAATTCACCTTTCTTCTTAACTCATTCTCTTCTCCCTATCTAGGGTTAATTTTTAATACAAGTCTATGGTTTAATCAAAGGTTTCCTTCGTAAATAAAATTCTGGTTTTTATTAAAGTTTCCATTTTGTGGATTTCTTTCCTAAAATCAAACTTTCTATCATATTCAACTCTTTTGATCAAATAAGGAAACCTAGGGTTTTAACCATAGGTTTATATTAGGTCTTAACCCTAATTCTAATCGAACTACGTGGACTTTGATCCATGTATTTCGTTGCATGGTACGTAGGCGCTCTTCGTGAGGCTCAAGTCCGTTCTAGGATCCAAGCATCCTAGGTTTATTTATGTTTTCTTTTCTTCTTTCTTTTTTCTGTTTTTATTTGCTTATTATGCATGGATGGATGAATGAAATATATGATATGCATGCAATTCTTGTGATGATATACTTGCTGATTTTTGTATGGAAAGACTTTAATTTAGCCCAAATGAACTGAGAGACCGAAAGGGTGACATGGGTGCCTATAGGCTTTGCCTAGAACCTTCCCATGTCATAACTTAGCCTCCGAATCCCCGATTTCTTTGGTTTTCAAAAGATTGGTTTTTGCCTTTCCTTTTTTATGGAGTCATTCAAATTGTTTTCCTAAAACAAACTATTTTTAGGGTTTTCCTTGTTTCCTTTAAAAAATAAGGTGACGACTCCTTTCCTTTTTCTTTTTCAAACCCATTTTCTTTCAATCCCTTGTGGGCCCAATTTCCGGGGTTCACAGGACCATATATTTATAGGATAGGCCTAGAAATATCTGATGATCCACAAATTCCTTCTATTTTCTTTCATCCCTTGTTGTCCCAAATATATAACCCTAGAGGGGGGTGAATAGGGTTATTGGCCAAATAAAAAATTAATTGCAAACTCAAAATCAGATTATTGCAAGTGAAAGTAAATACAAGAACAAACAACAATTAAGAGATAAAGAGGAAGAGAATGCAAACGATGTTAACGAGGTTTGGCCTCCCGCCTACATCCTCGCCTCAAGAGCTCGCTTGAGGATTCACCAATCCACTATCACTCTTCTTCAAGGTGGAGCAGCAAACCTTTACAATACTAAGTGTTCTTCACCAACATTTGTTCAAGACACACTCTTCAAGTGCTTACAAATGGGGTTTCTCTTAACCTTTGAATACAAGATGATTTGAGTATGTTTTTGTACTCAAGAAATTCTCTCAAAAGAGTAGATACACTAAAATTGAAAGCTCACTCAGCTATTGATTGATTCACAATAAATGCTCACAAGTAAAATTAGGGCTTGTAAATGAATTATTTTGTTTCTAGCTCAATGAATGCACATAAATGAGTTTAACTCATCTATATCTATATATATATATATATATATATATAGCCCAAGGGGTCCAAATAACCATTTTGTAGCAATAAATGCTGGGAAAGATGGTTTGGTGGGCACTTAATGCTCAAAAGACCGTTTGAAAAACTAGCCGTTATGTGTCAGTCTCGAGAGATTCAGACATCTGAAATTGATTTAAGACGTCTGATTCTGTTTAAGACGTCTTATTCAGGTGTCTTAGAAAACCAGAGGACTAATTTCTATAGAGGTTCTTCAAGGTCACTGTTCATGAGGATTCAGACGTCTTAAACTTATTTCAGATCTCTTAAACATCTTTAAGATGTTTTATTCTCACATCTTAAAAAATCAGAGAAGGTGCAATATTTGGTCTTCACTATTTCAGACGTCTTAAACACATTTCAAACATCTTAAACTCTGATTCAGACGTCTTAAAAAATCAGAGAGAGTGTAAATTATGACCTTAAGTATCAGACGTCTTAAGCCTATTTCAAACGTCTTAATCATGATTCAAACGTCTTAAATAAAGTTTCAGACGTCTTAATCAGATTTCAGACGTCTTAAATATATTTAAGACATCTTAAAGCTTTGCAGTGAAAATTAAATATAGAGAGCTTAAGACTTGATTTTAAAAGGATCATTTCCTTGAGTCAAGAGACTATAAACATGATCAATTCGGTTTATTTTAAGTATTACCAAGTTAGTGCATGATCCTGAAGCCCTTAATTTCACAAATGATCATTCAAGTGAGATCAATCTTATATAAACTCCTATATGTCTTCACTTGTTCTTCTTTTTGGCTTTATGTCAACTCTTTTTGATGTAAATGCTTGCACCGTGCCTTTGTTGAGTCACGTGATTCGATGTAGCTTGGATTTTACCTGTCTTTTGCTTAATTTGAAATCATTAGAACTTGAGACTCTTTTATGCATTGTTATCATCAAAATCAATGGTATTAAAACCATTTGGGCTAACACCCCTCTCATCCAAAATCATGGACTGCTTTAAAATGCAATATCAGTACAATTAGTTGGCCCACATTTTATATATGTTTGATTATATGTTCCTAAAAAATATTAAATTAGACCTCTTACCCAACATAAGCTTGATAAGAAAAATGCCAGGACATCTTCTCTCTTAAAGTGCATATATTGTTCAAGCCAAATGATGGATGCATACGCATCAACAATTTGTATTGATCACATTTCATCAACGTGGCATAATTTCAGTTATTTCAAGATAACTGTTGTATAACAAATGAACAATCAAGTTGGCATTAATATATATTAGTGAAAGTCCCACCGTAGTACTAATTGATTAGTCCTTCCAAAGTTACTCCAAGTCTTCCAAGTAAACACCACAGATCTCCCCAGGCCCTATAAGTGCCTGTCACACCCCATTTTTGTCACCTTAGATAGGACATATCATTTCATGTAGGATTTTGAGTCCTTTTTGAGTCTAGTCTCTTGCATTGAGTTTCTATGGCGTTGAATATCATGGGTATGAATTTTGAAGTGATTTGGAGTTCATTTCGATAGTCAATAAGAACTTTTGCGACTTTAAGGGCATAATCGTCTTTTAAGCCGTATACTTTCCATTTGACCGTGGAATGAATCCCGAGTCATTCCCTCGAGTTCATATGGTTATATAGAGTCCATATATAGGTTCAATTTCATGAATTAATGGTTTAAGATCAATTACGGCTCGTAATGGTTCGGGTTGGCTAAAAGACCCTTTCTTGGTTTGCTCAAATTGACTCATAAGACCCAACCAATTTTCTCTCATTTAACTTCAATTGGGCCTTATTTATGTCCTAAATATGTTTAGAAAGATCGAATTTCGATTGGGAAAGCATTTAGGTTCGACCTTGTGTATAAACCCAGCTTAGCGACTAGTGAAGCACCATGGTTAACCACCTTTGTAAAACCTAACCATGCACCCATGGTTGAGGATTTTTGTCCTAAAATGCCTAAAAATGTGTTCCCCTTCGAAACACGGTCGTTTTGGCTTTTATTTCGTCAAAATCGGACTTAATTTAAAGATTTTAGGACTTCTGAAGCAAGTAGAAGTCAAAACCGAAGCAGAAAGGGAGAGGCCTCGGGTAATCAGTCCGGGGCTGGACGGTCAGCCATCCAAGGCCAGACGGCTAACCGTCCAAGCCTAGTTGGTTACCCGAGGACTCCATCCTCAACTCGAACTCTGACTCCTCTTTCCCTCTTTTGACTGGTTTCTTCCGCCAAAACAACTTGTCTGAGCTTAGGAGTGTGTAAGTTTGAGTTGTTTGAGCACCAAGAGAGTCTCTAATAGCCCTATGATCATTATTTAATGAATTAATCTTAGCCATTGGTTTAGGGGGGTCAGTTCTCTATATAAAGGACATGGTATTCAGCACATAGGGGGAGGTTAATTGCACTTTACACTTAGAGAGAGAGGGAGCTACGAGTTTGGAGAGCTAGAAGGACATCAAGAGGAGGCTCTTCAACCCCAAGCAAGCAAGAGAACAAGGACTTTGAAGACAAGGAAGAGTCTACAAGAGGTAAGCATGTCCCTTTAATGCTGAACATGAGTTTTCTGCTTCTCCTTCTTCTCCTTCTTCTTCTTCTTCTAGGATAGTTATAGTGCATGAACTAGCTCTTCTTATGGATTGAATTCAATGCTTGTGTGATGTTATATGAATGATTTTGAGATGATTTATGGCTTTATATGCTTGATAATCCCTGGTTTACTAAGGATTTGAAAGTATTATCTTTTCTATCTTCTTAAATCATGCATAGTTCACATGTCTAGGTTGCTGTGATTGTTGTTATGAGTTGATGCTCCTATTAGTTAATATATGTGATATGAATGATATTCATGATAATTTGAGCATGTATTAGAGTCGTTTCATAGGTTTTAATGCATGGTTGTGAAATTAAGGTTTCGATAACCCTGAATTCGCACAAGTTTCATACAGCATGCTTAGCTTAGCTTTGTGAGTAATTTCTCGTCATAGTCATTCTATATATACTGCATATAGTTGAATCATGCTAGGTTTGCATTCATATAGTATATTTCATAGGGTTTTTTGGAGACAAAGGATAATTATCCTTTTCTAAGGATAATTATCCTTTTCGTTGAGTGAGGTTTCGCATGAGAGCCTTCTGTGATGTGTTTAAGCATGAAATCGCTTCTATTGTGTTCTAGTATATATATTTTACTGTAGGATATGTTAATAGCACCTCCCCATAACGACTTTTTTACAGTGAAATTATCTTAGGATAGTTTCACTTAAGAAAGCTCGCCGTAGGAAGGCCTATTTTCATATTTTAGATAAAATATCATCTTTTTGGTTAGAATGTGCTTTGTTATCATGTTTATTGATGTTATTGGAGTCTCTTATGCTTGCTAGTGTGTCTTTGGTAGGTTTTTATGCATGTTAGTTGGGTCATTGTATGTAGGATTGAGTTAGGGTCTTTAGTTATTCATTATTCTTGTTGTTTGCATGATAAATGGATGATTTTAGGCCTTGTCATGGTTCTGTCCAGATTAGCATATTGCTCTTCTTTGCATGATTTTGTGCACTTGTAAGGGTGCAAACAGGTACAATGCTTGTCCTATTGCAAATAGGGTCGCTATTGCTTGAAATTGCTAATGCTAGGAGCTTTTGCGCTCAAGTAAGTAGGGTATGAAGTGCCCTAATTCACTTTCTTTTCTTATTCTTTCTCTTCTCCCTCTTAGGGTTACTTCTTAATACGAACATATGGTGATTATCAAAGGTTTCCTGTATTAATAAAATTCTAGTTTTCTATCAAGATTTTCCTCTTGTGGAAGTTTTTAATTTTGGACTAAATCAATACGTTTTTCAAATAAGGGAACCTAGGGTTTTTACCATAGGTTTGTATTAGGTTGTAACCTTATTCTTTTCGAACTACGTGGACTTTGATCCATGTATTTCCCTGCATGGTACGTAGGCACTCTTCGTGAGGCTCAAGTCCGTCCTAGGATCCAAGTATCCTAGGTTTTTCTTTTCTTTTCTTCTTTTTTCTGTTTTGTTTCATTTGATTGATTATGCATGAATGATTGAATGGAATACATGATATGCATGCTGCCTTGTGATGATATTTGCTGATATTTGAGTGAAAAAAGATATTAAGTTAGCCTAATTAAATTAAGAGACCAACTCGGGCGATGTGGGTGCCTATGGGCTTTGCCCAGAACCTTCCCACGTCGTAACTTAGCCCCTGAATCCAATTTTCTGGTTTCAAAGACTTTGCTTTTCCTTTAATGGAGTCATGTGGTTTTGAAAATAAAACATTTTTGTGGTTTTCCTCTTTTCCCTAAAAAATGAGGTGGCGACTCCTTTTCATTTGTTGTCTTTCACCACACACATAACCCATTTCTTTCGCCGAATCCCTTGTGGGCGCCGCGCTTTTTCGTGGTTTCACAGTTTGGCGACTCCACTGGGGATGTCGAGGGCTAGACTCAGTTAATTTGATTGGGCTAAATTAATTTCTTATTGTTAATTAAAATCAATTACATTGCATCCGCTTGATTGTGTGCTTTCATTTATTGCATTGTGTGCGCTATTGTTGCATGATCACTCGATTGTCCCTCGATGTATCCTTGCCAACTGATAGCCTAGTTCGACCTTGGTTTTCCTGATTCCATGTGTTGGGCGAAACTATCAAACCTCTCTTGCCAAGTACCCTTGGGTATATCAAATGAATCAATCACGTACTGCTGGACCCTCGCGACATTCCTGATGTCACATGTGGTTAGGTATAAGGATTGGTACAAGCAAAGTTGAGGACCCTAGCCTACCCTCTTAAAAGAAAGAATGGCATGTAGTGGGCCTTCTAGGACACCGTTGGATCACCTATATGCACACACATTGTTGTGATGATATGCTACCATGTTTGTGATGTGTTGCCATGCTTTGTTGATTGAGTGGGTAATTAAAGGAGACTTTACCTCTTACATCCTTAATACGTACCCTTCCCCATAACCCCCGCAAGGGTAATTGGTCAAGAGAACTAATTAAGGGTGTACGTTGTAAAAATGTTGAGATAATTATGGAAGCTTAGGATGGACCCTTAGGCTGAAAAATTAAGTGTTTCCCTTATATTAGAGGGAGAGACGTGCTGGCTTGGATCCGTAATCAACAAGGGCACCTAGTCAGTGCTGAGTCTGTCACCGGGTCGGATATGGCCGAAGAAAGAACTAGCAACCCGGGGTTTCAACCTTGAGGCCGCTTTGAAAGCTATCATGGAAAAGCTTGACCACACTACCCAGGTATCCGAGACCGCACTCAAGTTAGCTCAAGACCTTCAACAGAAGAACTCTGAACCTGAATCTAGGGCCCGTGCCACTGATAACAATCAAGGATCTAATGATTCCGAATCTGCTGAGGAACCATTAGGAGAAGGAGGAGAACCACCCAAGACCAAGGAAGGGGAAACCAAAGCCACATCAAGAGAGAGCTCAACCGTCCTGGCAAATAAGGTCGAGGCCTTAGAACGAACTCTGAAGGGAATCCGCCGATCTGATGATATGGTGGACATCCGTACTTTGTCCTTGTTCCCAAAAGCTCGCATTCCGCTGTAGTTCAAGATGCCGGAATTGGAAAAATTCGATGGGATAGGCTGTCCTAAGACCCACCTCAAGATGTATGTGCGAGCTATGTACCCTCGAAGGGCGAAAGATGAGTTATTGGCTCAAATGTTTCACGAGTCATTAGCAAGTTCCGCCTTGAAATGGTTTTTGTCATTAGAGGAGAACAGAACTAAGACTTGGGAGGATGTGTGCAATGCATTCACGGACCACTACAAGTATAACACCGAAGTGGATGTCACGCGAAGGGACTGGGAAACCACTAAGCAAGGGGTTAACGAGACTTTCTCCGCCTTCATCACTAGGTAGAGACAAAAAGCTTCCAAAATGACAGATAGACCGAATGAGGAAGATCAGATTCAGTTGGTGGTGAAGAACTTACTACCCGTATATCATAAGCACCTCTTTGCTCATTACTTTCAGAACTTCAAGGCTCTCGTTGGGGCTGGCACACAGGTTGAAGATGCAATCGCCGATGGAACAATCAAAACAGAGGAGGTCCAAGGGAGTCGAAGGACAAACTTTGGGGGAAAACCCAATGCCGAGGTCAATACCATTACCCAACCCACTCGCCCTTTCTCCCTAAATGACTCCACCTCACCTCGCCAATTCACCGAGCTATACATGCCACTCGAAAGAGTTTTTGAAAAGCTGAGAAGCCGTGATCTCTTGAAACCCCTTGACCCAAGGCCTCCACCAAACCCATTGCCTAAGAACTACAATGAAAATGAGTATTGCAAGTTCCACCAAGCCAAAAGCCATCCAACCAACCGTTGCTATCTCCTTCGCCATGAAATCCAAGATTTGCTTGACAAGCAGATCATTTCACCCCCCACCGCACCAAATCGCCCAAATGTCACTCGAAATCCCCTCCCCACTCACAATATGCCTCCTCCCAACAACATAAATGCCATCAAGCTTGACTCGTCCCAATCCCGTCAACCCATAAGGCAATACACACCACTTCCCATGACCTTGACTCAAGTCTTCCACTAATGTTGCGATAAAGGGCTCATATTGCCACACCATCCAAAGCCAAGGCCTTCGACTCCTCACCAATTCTGTTTGTACCATCAAGTGCCCGGACATGATATGGAGGACTGTGTCATATTGAAAAAGGTAGTTCAAGACCTTATTGATCAAAAGGTTTTAGTATTGCCAAAGAAGTCCGTTCAGCGACAATTGAAAGAAAGGTTCGAGGCAGGAGATCCTAAAGTGGGATTGCTGGGAGAGTCATCCAGAAAGTTTGATTACTACGTACTCTACCCCGACCCCATCCCTGATGAGCCTATAATCCCTACAGGATAGGATGAGTTACTAGAGGAAGTTCAAATGGAAGAGATCGACACAATCACATGGGATGACCTCATGGGAGACGTAGGTGAGATTGATAATATGTGGATGAGCGATGACGAGGTAGAGCACATAACTAGAGGGGGTCACCATTTCAAGCCGCCACACCTAGAATCTGACAACCTATTGGGAGACTTAGAAGGTAATCACCACCTCGACTTACAAGAAGAGGAGGACGAAGTGCTTAGGCAATTGAGAAAGACTAATGCCAACATTACTATATAGGGTTTGCTCATGGCCTCTTACAAGCACAGGCAGACTATCTTGAAGTTGCTCAACTAGATACAGGTCCCCGTTGACACGTCTCCGGAAAATTTGGTGAACTTGGTGAATCCAACCTCGAAGAACTCGACCATTGTGTTCTCAGAAGCAGACCTACCTAAAAGTGGACCTAGCCATTTGCAAGCCATGTACATCACTGTTAACACCATGGGGAAGAGAGTTCCGACAGTCCTGATTGACAACGGTTCCGCTCTTAATGTGTGCCCTCTCAGAACTGCCACCGTCTCAGACTTTATGCCATCCGGGCAAACAGTGAGAGCCTATGATAACACCCGCAGATAGGTGATTGGTGTGGTCACTTTGCCATTGATTATGCGGCCTACAGAGTTCAGAGTGGAATTCCAAGTGTTGGATGTCCCGTCATGCTTCAATCTCTTGTTGGGAAGACCCTGGATTCATCCCGCAGGGGCTGTCCCTTCTTCACTGCACCAAAAAGTCAAGTTCCCTTATGAAGGAGCCATCGTCACACTCCAAGGTGATTTTGACTTGAAGATGTCGGGAGTACCCATTTGCGAGATCAAGCCTGAGCCCGTGAGAGTACCATTGTCTGGGTTCGAGTATGTTCAATGCATAGAGAAAGAGCCAGAATAGAGAGAGTTGATACCTCTTGACTTTTGCCCTCATGGCAACTTACATGTGGGGAACATAATAAAGAAAATGAGTTTCTTCCCAGGCATGGGACTAGGACGCCGTCAGCAAGGCATACCGGTATCCGTTCAGAGCCGCATTGTCACCTACACCTTCGGATTGGGGTATGAGCCTTCTAAGAAGGACCATATGGAGATGTTGCAGAGAAGCAGAGAAAGGGTCAAAGCAAAAGCAGAAGGGAGAATGCCAATATTAGAATCTCACCATACCGACCTACTTTGAATGGTTATTTTGTTAAAGAGGGGGAGGATTTCCTATTCTATGGATTCCCCGAACCATCTATTGACAAAGCAACCAAGGCGAGAGTTCCGGGGTTTGAAATATTCTTCACTGAGTGGTATCCCATCACTGCAACGATGGTTGATGATGAAGCAATCAAGGATGACTATTGGGAAGAGAAGAGTGAGGACTAGGCAGAACAAATGGATTCGGAAGCCATGGTTACAATGTTTCAAGATACGGTTTTTGCTGTGGAAGAGTCGGATCTCGAGTGTTCTTCAATTCACCATGCAGCCGTGCCGCTCCTTAATTGGTATCTTGAAGAGGGTACCATTGCAGAAGTTCTTGAGGGTGAGGATCTCAACTTACCTGATAGTAGCTTATAGGTTCCTTAGTAGCTTGTCTTAGCTTTCCTTTCAAATAAAGTGTGTCCGCCTAGCCCACCTTGTGGAGTTAGGAGTCGTTCCTTAGTTGTGGCATATGTGTTTTCTTTTCTTTGTTTTGTTTTGTTAGTTCAGTCAATAAAGTGTGTTTTTTTTTTTTCATTATTTGCAGTGTTTCCTTTCTCTCTTCTATGGATATCTATGGCATGGATATAGATCCTAGGAATGAGTCCCCCCGGAGCTCGTCGAGCAAAGGAAAAGGGGCGTTACCGAACCTAACATGGATGAATTGGAATCAATCAATTTAGGGACAGATGAATTGCCAAGGATAATTAAAATTGGGATAACTCTGTCGCCTACTGAAAAGGAAAAATTGATAATACTTCTAAAAACCAATGTAGAGGCCTTCGCATGGTCTTATGAGGATATGCCTGGTATTGATCCAGATATAGTGCAACATTACATCCCTACTAATCCCACTAAAAAGCCTATAAAACAGAAATTAAGAAGATTAAAACCGGAATGGGCTTTGAAAGTAAAAGAAGAGGTAACTAAACAATTAGATGCCGAGTTTCTCCAAGTTGTGGAGTACCCTGAATGGTTGTCTAACATAGTGCCTGTGCCTAAAAAAGATGGGAAAGTGCGAATGTGTGTCGACTTCCGCGACCTTAATGCTGCGAGCCCAAAGGATGATTTCCCTCTACCGCATATCGATGTGTTGGTAGACAGTACAGCAGGCTATGCTCTTCTCTCCTTCATGGATGGGTTCTCCGGTTACAACCAGATAAAGATGGCGCCTCGAGACATGGAAAAGATGGCTTTTATCACGCAGTGGGGCACATATTGCTACAAGGTAATGCCTTTTGGCTTGAGAAATGCCGGGGCTACTTACCAAAGAGCTGCTACGACCCTATTGCATGATATGATCCATAAAGAAGTAGAGGTGTATGTGGACGACATGATAGTCAAATCTGTAGACCGGGAAGGACATTTCGCGGCATTGGAGAAGTTCCTAGAACGAGCAAAAAAGTACAACCTTCGATTGAATCCTCAGAAGTGTGCCTTTGGAGTCACCGTAGGGAAGCTGTTAGGTTTCATGATCACTCATAGGGGAATTGAAGTTGATCCAGGGAAGATAAAAGCTATCACGGAGATGGAGCCACCAAGAACGGAAAAGTAGATCCAGGGATTTCTGGGGAGAGTTCAATACATAAGTCGTTTTATCGCCAATCTGACCATGGTGTGTAAGCCAATTTTCAAGCTACTTAAGAAGGGCGTTTCCAAGGAATGGAATGAGGACTGTCAAGAAGCCTTTGAGACCATTAAAAGGTATTTGAGCAATCCCCCAATCTTGGTTCCCCCGCGGCAAGGTGAACCGTTACTGTTATACTTAACGGTTACCAAAACCGCGACGGGAGCCATGTTAGCTTAATACCTTGAAGGGTCGAAAAAGGAAAATGCCATCTACTACTTGAGCAAGAAAATGACAGATTATGAAGTAAAGTATAATGCGTTGGAAAAGGCTTGCGTAGCATTGGTGTGGGCCACCCAGAAACTCCGTCATTACATGATGTCTTTCGAAGTCCTGTTGATAAGTCGATTGGATCCTTTGAAGTATTTGCTAGAAAAACCAGTCCTGTCGTACAGGACCGCTCGCTGGTCGCTTCTCCTTAATGAGTTCGACATAAAGTACCTGGCGCAGAAGTCCATTAAAGGAAGTGTTGTCGTAGACCACTTGGCAAGTTGCCCTGTGTCATCGTCAACCCAATTCAACGATGAGTTCCCCGATGAAGACATCCTGGAAATCAAGAAGAAGGTTTGGAGAGTCTACTTCGACGGAGCTGCAAACAGAAGAGGGTATGGGATAGGAGTGCTACTAGTCTCGCCCGAAGAAGCCTTCACGCCTTTAGTAGTCAAATTGGGGTTCGAAGCTACCAACAATATTGCGGAGTATGAGGCCTGCATCCTAGCATTGGAAGCTGCATTAGAATTGGGGATAAAAGAACTCGAGGTGTTCGAGGATTCAGCATTGATTATCTGTTAGATAAAAGGGGAGTGGAAAACTCGCGACGAGAAGTTGTTGCCATATCACGCCTATTTGGAAGCATTAACCAAAGAGTTTGCAGAGATCGAGTTCAATTACTTGTCAAGAAACAAGAATCAGTTCGCTGATGCCTTAGCAACTCTAGCTTCAATGGTGGAAATACCAGAAAGGGGGAAGCGTGAAACCGCTCGTGATCGAATGCAGAGAGAAACCTGTTTATTGCTATTCCATTCGAGAAGGGGAGGTAACAGATAACCACCCTTGGTTTTATGACATAAGAAGGCTCATTGAGGAAAGGGAATATCCAGAGGAAGCATCTCATGTGGATAGGTGAACCCTGAGGAGATTGGCAAGCCATTATGTGGTATGCAGAGGAAAACTGTATCGGAGGTCTTACGACGGAATCCACTTGCTGTGTGTCATGGAGGAAGAAGCCAAAAAACTCATCAAAGAAATTCATGAAGGAGTGGGGGCTCCGCATATGAATGGATACATGCTGGCTAAGAAGATCATGAGGCTAGGGTATTACTAGTCTACAATGGAAAGGGATTGCTATGCCCACGTTAAGAAATGCCATGAGTGTCAGCTCTTCGCCAACGAACAACACTTGCCCTCTATGCCCTTAACAAGTATGTTAACTCCGTGGCCGTTTGCAGTATGGGGAATAGATATCATCGGACAGATTAAGCCGAAGGCATCCAACGGTCATGAATACATCTTGGTAGCCATCGACTACTTCACCAAGTGAGTAGAAGCAGCTTCCTTCAAGGTCTTGAATGCCAAAAAGGTGGCGCAGTTCATACAGCTCAACATTATCTACCGATATGGGGTACCGCATGAGGTCATTTCAGATAACGAGCAGCATTTTCAGAAGGAAACTAAAGAACTCTTGCAGAAATATAAGATCATTCACCACTTGTCGTCCCCGTATCGCCCACAGACTAACGGTGCAATGGAAGCCGCTAACAAGAACATCAAGAAAATACTACAAAAGACGGTTGACACGTACACTGATTGGCATGAGAAGTTACCATTGGCATTATGGGAGTACATAACGTCAGTCAGATCGTCAACAGGGGCTACGCCGTATGCTCTAGTGTATGGAATGGAGGCCGTTCTACCAATAGAATTGGAGGTTCCTTCGTTAAGGGTTGTTGTAAAAAGTCAGCTGGCAGAGGTGGACTGGATCAAAGGTCGTTATGATGAGTTGGCATTGCTAGATAAAAGGCGATTGAGGGCTCTATACCATATGCAAGGGTACCAGAGAAGAGTCGCAAGGGCGTTCAACAAACATGTCAAAGACAGAGGCTTGAAGAAAGGGGATTTAGTATTGAAAGAGATTCGAGCTCCAATTTTTGATCCAAGAGGAAAGTTCAAACCAAGTTGGGGTGGACCGTATGTCATCAAAGAAATATTGCCAGCAGGGGCTGTTCGACTCATGGATTTGGATGGGATCGAGTTTGTTCGTCCTACCAATTTGGATCAATTAAAGAAGTATTATGTATAAGCCCTGCTAGGTTGAAAACCTGTAAGGGCGGCCTAGGCAAAAGTTAAGGAATTTGAACTACGAGGACCTGATTCCCCAAAAAAAAAAAAAAAAAAAAAGAAAAAAAAAAAAAAAGAAAACAGGGATACGTAGGCAGCCCATAAAGTTACTTTGGGTGCGGTCCAAACAACACAATCACAAGAAAAATCTCAAAAGTAGATTATTATTGGCAATTCATTTAAAACTAATTGTTTGACATAACAATTTATTGGTGTTAAGTAAAAGAACTATCGACATGCCATAGATATTCTATTCCTTGAGTCTTTAAGTCCTCTTGAGTTTCTTCAGAGTCGTCTTGTCTACCTTCTTTCTTTCTCGCTCGAGTCTTCTTTTCTTTCGTAAGTCATGGTCGTGGGATGCCTTTACTGCATCAAGAATGTCTTCTCTGCAAAGTCCAAGTCTTGTGTCCTTGATAAGGTCATAAATTCTTTCTCAGCGAGAAGCCTCCCTTTTTCCCAAATCATCCTTCAACCATTGCCTATATTCTTTACTCATCTCAAAAGGTCCTTCGGTGTTGGCAATCCGAGTCAATTTCAGGTCTGTAGGCCAACGAGTCCTCGCCTACTTGATTACGGTAAGACCGACAGGTTCCACAGAGCAACAAGGTCCTGTTAAGGACGGTATGGTTTGCATGGCGCCCATCTGGCAAAGAATTATTGAAGTCCAATAGAAGGAAGTTGATCTCAGTCCTATGAGTTTGACGAAAGCACACCCCGAAGTTCGAAAAAGTACCTGCTCTTTACATCCCCATATAAAAACATACCATTTGATGTTCCGCCATGACAGTGTTTGGAAATAACCCAACCAATCTCTTAAAGAAAATGGCCCAAGGAGTCCAACTCGGCGCAGACAGAAGTGCTAGGGCTTGTATGGATTGATAGTGGTGGGAGATAGAAAGTTCAAGTGCTCGAGCAGCCACATTTGCAACAAAAAGGGGCTACCTCCTAAAGGCGCTTTAGGGTTGCCATGAACCTTATCTAAACCATTCAAGGTTTCAGCTAATACCAAGGGAATGATGTTATGTCACTTGAGAAGAGGGGCAATCAACTCACATATTTGAACAGGGGCTTGAAGAGTGCCGGTGGAGAGGAGGAAGCGACCAATTAAGCAAAAAGCGAGTGCACGCTGAATTTGAGGGGTGAAAGTCAAAGTACCTTCGCTATCGTGAGCCAAGAATGAGGTTGCTAACTTCATTAAGTCCACCATATGATCCTTGACAAAGATCGTTACATCCCTCTGAGGAATGCCAAGAAAGTCGGAGAAGGAAGCAAGGTAATCCGAGCGAGGCGTAGGAAGAATGAATGGCCCTGCAGGTGAAACTCCAAATACAGCACTGAATTCCTCCATGGTTGGGCATAATTCTTCATAATTGAATCGAAAGACATGGATTTGAGGATCCCAGAAATATGTAGCCGCAGTGAGAAGAGTCATCTCGAGCTTCATGTGCCTTATGGAGAGCAACAGGTTCCAAGCCGAAGCGCTTTAAACTCAGTTTTGTCTTTGGCAGGCATGACTGCCAAAAACCCTCTTAAGAACCCATCCAAGGCTTCCATAATTATTGTTAATGAAAATGGGTGAGTTAGAAGGCTTCCCTCATGTGTTTTTATAGGGAAAGGGTCACAAATTCGAGTCCTAAAAGGAGTAGAATCGTCAAAATAGCAAAATTCCTGAAAAATCGCGAAAAAGCGCGTCGACCTTCGGGTAACCATCTAGGGCTGGACGGTCAGCCGTCTAGGCCCAGACGGCTAACCGTCCGGGACCAGATGGTCACCCGAGGCCTCCGCTTTGTTTTACCTTGTTTCGCCTGGTTTTGCCTATTTTCGTGTTCGGATGGCCTTTTTAGGCCATTTTCACTCCTATGAGCTCACATTAACTCAAATTTTCATAAGAAAGGCACCATAACATCATCATGATAGATTCATACAAGCACAACAAGTATCCATAGCAAGGGATAAGAAAGTTGGTTTAAGGTTCCAAATACAAAACACAAGCATGAAATGCAAAGAGATAGCCATTGTCTCATTGTTTCTACAAACCCAACAAGAAAGTAAATAAACTCAACGGCTCCCAGAGCTTCTTTTGTGGCTCGGCCCAGCTCCGTCACAACCCCCACGAGGTGCTCTAGGAGGGCGCATTGCTGGTGGCGGCTGCATAGACAAAATCCATTGCAAAGAAGTCAAGTATGAGAATAGGGTTGGTTGAAAACCACATATAGGAACTTTAAATGGGTTGAACACTTACCATGACATCTAGACGAGCTTCCGCCATGGATTTGGCTAAGCTCATCCTCACAAGGTCACGCCTCAAGCCCTCACTAAGGTCAATGAACTCTTGGGCATATGCCGTAGGCACCTAAGATAATCAATAAGGATAAATTGAAGGTAATGTTCAAAGAAAGAAAGAAATACCCATAAAGAGAACTCACCTGTTCTCGATTTGGGTCGATCCTAGGGGATTCATCAAATGCAGGATGAGTGATGGCGGTCTTGACAAAGTCCGACCCACAGCACAAATCAATGTACCAATTAGGCTGAGGCAAGGGTAGTGACCTATCCCCCTCCATCTCATCTTCTTCAGAGCCAGGAACCACTCCTGAGCCCACTGTTGAGCTATGCCCTCGTGCTCGTCGACCCTGCAAGTGTTCACCTATCAAATAAAGTTTCTATCAAAAGGAAAAGGCTAGGAAAGCGTCAAAGACTTACCCCTTGAGGAGGGAGACCTGTCACCCTGGGCCTCATCAGATATTGGAGGTAGAAAGTGTCATACGCAATGTCAGGAGAAGTGAACTCTTCCGCATCCCAGCCTCTCAGAGCATCCCACAACTCCTCCCCCTCCATCAAGTTAGCATGCCTCATGTTAAGTGGTGGAGGCATTGGAGCCATGGCTGCATTCACATCACCCATGACTTGTCGTAAGACACGCTCCCCTAGGTACCAGTACCTACCCATGGGGCCTTCCAAAAGCACCCTCTTGCCAGTCAGCATCAAGCTAGGAATGCATCGTTTGGGTAGTATTGGTACCCATATCTTCCATGGATTCCATTCAATCTGTCCAAAAATCCAATATGAGAAATTGGAAGTAAAAAGAAAAAGAAAAGAATAGGGAGAGTATTTCACCATATCAGCAGTGAGGCCTGCTAGGTGAGTTCTAGCATAGGCATAATCATGACGATTTGCCGCCCGGATGGACACATAACTGGGGGAGTAATTTTTGAGGGTAGGCCATTCAATGGTTTCCTCAGCGAGGGATAGGCGACATAGGTTGAGGTACTCATAGCACCAAACCTGTCAAGAGTTGAGAAAAGAGTAAAAAAAAAAGAAAGGAAAATATGAGAAAGAGTGAAAAGAAACGAAAGGGAAGTAGCATTACCTCCCAAACAAAGGGCATCCCGCCAAAGTCCTTGGTCACACCACGTGACATGTCACACATTGTGCGGTACATAGTGGCTAGAGCAGCCCCTCCCCAGTTGAATTTTCTAATCTTGCCAACATCTTCCATGCTTGCAAGAAGACCCAAAAGGCTAGGTCGCCCGTGCCGGCAAAGAATGTGCATGAGATCATGTACAGAAGGAATGCCCTTGTAATATAATCAGGGCTCGCACCCTCGCTCTCCCCTTGTTTGGCAAACTTGTTGAAAAGCCAAGTGCGGCGCACTGCCTTCTTGATTACCTCAACTTCCATTTCAAGGTAAGCTAAGAGATAATCCTCATCCGTGGAAGCTTCTTCATAGAATTCCAAGCTCTTGCCCTTAATGCTCAAGCCCGTGATCATGGTGAAGTCCTTGGGGGTTAGTGTCATCTCCTCGAAACTAAAATGGAATGTATTAGTGGTGTCCCACCAAAGTTCAGACAAGGCTAGCAAGGCTTGCCTATCACATTGATCGTTCCATAGAGAGTCTAGGAATAGACCAAAACCGGCCTTTTCGACATGGCCCTTGGCAATGGGTTGGAAGTTTTCCATGTTCCGCCACCATTCAATAAGTCCTTTGATAGAGGATCGAGTGCGCATGTCCTGAAAGTTGGGCTATAGCCGTTGAAAACACCTTGAGAGTTAGTTGAAAGAACACTGCAAATAATAAGCATACACTAGCAATTGATTTCAAATCATTCTCTAAAAGATGTCAAAAGGTTGTTTTTATTCATGAAATGAATTGCTAATGGATGTTTATGAGTTTACTTGTTCATATGCCTTAATTTGGCAAGGATTGAACACTTTTTTATCACTTGGGCATTTTATCGAACACTTGGGGGGTGACACTTCCCAAGCCTTGAAACAAAAGAATTTTATATAATCAATCCTTGCTAAATCATAGCATATTACTCACTTGAGTGTTTACTGTTGATATACATTGATTTGGTAAAGATTGAACATCTTTATTTCACTTGAGAATTTTATTCGAACACTTGGCGGGTGCCATTTTTCAAGTTTTCAAATGAAAAGGATTTGTGTGTTCAATCCTTGCCAAATCAAGGGATATCACTCAACAACACAAGGGGTATTCAAAAGAAGTAAATGGGAATGCAATTTCACCAAAAGAATCGAAAGATTCAAGAGAAAAGTGTTAAGTTGGGTAAACTTACTTCTTGTTGGGAATAGAGGAATGAGAGATGCTTGTCGGGTTCAAGCAACACCCTATCTTGTGGAGTATCGTAGAGGGGCGCCTTGTACTTGCTTTTGACCCCATAGAATGGATACTTGGTGCTTGAGTCCTTGCTTGATGACATCCTTGATGATGGAGTTGGGTTTGTGAAAAATGGGTTTGATTTGGTTTGATTTCTAAAGATGATGTGGATTGAGTGTTTTGGTTGTTAAATGGGCTTGATTTGTCGTTTGGATTGAATGTCTTTGAAGTAGGAGTGAGAAAATGAGAGATAGGAGAAGGTAGGATGAGAGTTTAGAGAGATAAACTCTCTAATTTTCGGGTTGGGAGAATGTGAGAATGGGTGTGCAAACAAGGGTTTAAAAACCCAGAAATTTTTTGATGGTGGGCTCAGGTAACCATCCCACCCTGGACGGTTAGCCGTCTTGCCCTGGACGGTTGACCATCTGAGGGCAGATGGTCACCCTAGCCCGCTTTGCCCGTTTGCCCCGTCTCGCGAGCTTGCGACCTCTAAACCTCTCCAAATTGACTTTTTGTGCAATCCTTGAGCTATGGGATGAATATATCCCCCAAGTTTATCAAGTTTCAATGAAATTTTTGAATCTTGGGTGATTTGTATTTGCCTGCATAACGAGGAATTGTAATAGCTATGATAAATGGCTTTCTCATCAAATGAACTCGGTGTTGAATAGATTGACTTTCAAGTCTTGGAATTCAATTCTCTATGTGATGGTGGTGATATCATATCATGTGATAAAGATAATTTCACATGAAAGGACTTGCTAATCATGTGATTAAGATAACTTCACATGAAATGACGATTCATGAGTTATGCTAGTTACGAAGTAACTTGCTATCTTTGTGAAATTGGCATGAAATGCACTTTGTTTTTCAATCAATTGACCTTCAAATCAATGTTATATCATGTGATAAAGATAATTTCACATGAAATGACATGAAATAAGCTTGATTTTCAACCAATTAACTCTCAATTCAATGTCATTTCATGTGATAAAGACAACTTCACATGAAATGATAAGAAATGAACTTGATTTTGAGTTGAATGACTCTCAATTCAATGTCATTTCATATGATAAAGACAACTTCACATGAAATGATAGGAAATGAACTATGATTTTGAGTTGAATGACTCTCAATTCAATGTCATTGCGTGTGATAAAGATAATTTCACATGAAATGATGAGAAATAAACATGATTTTGAATCAATTGACTTGCCATGGGATCTCAAATCAGTGTGACAACGATAATTTCACATGAAATGATGATTCAAGAGTTATGAAATAACTCACTATCTTTGCTATTTCCACTGAAAGTGGCATGAAATCATGTGATAACGATAATTTCACATGAAATGATGATTCAAGAGTTATGAAATAACTCACTATCTTTGTTATTCCCACTGAAAGTGGTATGAAATCATGTGATAAAGATAATTTCACATGAAATGATGATTCATGAGTTATGAAATAACTTGCTATCTTTGCTATTTCCACTGAAAGTGGCATGAAATCGTGTGATAACGATAATTTCACATGAAATGATGAGTCATGAGTTATGAAATAACTCACTATCTTTATCATCCCCAGTGAGACTTGCATGAAATGCACTTAGTTTTGGATTGATGGACATTCAATTCAACAAAGATTTCACATAAAATGATGATCTATGAGTTTCACTAGTTATGAAATAACTTGTTTTGAGAATTCCAATGCAATTGGCAGGATACCTTGTGATGCACTAGTGCAACTAGTCTCGCATCATGAGAAGACCATGTGGATATCACTAATGCAATTAGTGCATGGTAAAGGCATTTGCATGAGTACACCAACGAATGTTGGCATGCAATCAATTATTTGCTTTGATAAATCGTCGCTTGCTCGGATATGACGAAGTCTATCCTTATGGTTCCATTTGAGTTTGTTGGTATTAATAAGATTAATCCATCGAACAAAAATGGGTTGTTCTTTGATCATTGGCTCGCAAGTGAAACTTGTTCACCAATGAGGGGCTTCTGTCACACCCCATTTTTGTCACCTTAGCTAGGACATATCATTTCATGTAGGATTTTGAGTCCTTTTTGAGTCTAGTCTCTTGCATTGAGTTTCTATGGCGTTCGAATATCATGGGTATGAATTTTGAAGTGATTTGGAGTTCATTTCGATAGTCAATAAGAACTTTTGCGACTTTAAGGGCATAATCGTCTTTTAAGCCGTATACTTTCCATTTGACCATGGAATGAACCCCAGTCATTCTCTCGAGTTCATATGGTTATATAGAGTCTATATATAGGTTCAATTTCATGAATTAATGGTTTAAGATCAATTCAGCTCGTAATGGTTCAGGTTAGCTAAAAGACCCTTTCTTGGTTTGCTCAAATTGACTCATAAGACCCAACCAATTTTCTCTCATTTAACTTCAATTGGGCCTTATTTATGTCCTAAATATGTTTAGAAAGATCGAATTTCGATTAGGAAAGCATTTGGTTTGACCTTGTGTACTAAACCCAGCTTAGCGACGGTGAAGCACCATGGTTAACCACCTTTGTAAAACCTAACCATGCACCCATGGTTGAGAATTTTTGTCCTAAAATGCCTAAAAATGTGTTCCCCTTCGAAACACGGTCGTTTTGGCTTTTATTTCGTCAAAATCGTACTTAATTTGAAGATTTTAGGACTTCTGAAGCAAGTAGAAATCAAAACCGAAGCAGAAAGGGAGAGGCCTCGGGTAACCGTCCGGGGCTGGATGGTCAGCCGTCCAAGCCCAGACGGCTAACCAGTCCCAGCCTAGTTGGTTACCCGAGGACTCCATCCTCAACTTGAACTCTGACTCCTCTTTCCCTTTTTTGACGGTTTCCTCTGCCAAAACAACTTGTCTGAGCTTAGGAGTGTGTAAGTTTGAGTTGTTTGAGCACCAAGAGAGTCTCTAATAGCCCTAAGATTATTATTTAATGAATTAATCTTAGCCATTGGTTTAGGAGGTCAGTTCTCTATATAAAGGACATGGTATTCAGCACATAGGGGGAGGTTAATTGCACTTTACACTTAGAGAGAGAGGGAGCTACGAGTTTGGAGCTAGAAGGACATCAAGAGAAGGCTCTTCAACCTCAAGCAAGCAAGAGAACAAGGACTTTGAAGACAAGGAAGAGTCTACAAGAGGTAAGCATGTCCCTTTAATGCTGAACATGAGTTTTCTGCTTCTCCTTCTTCTCCTTCTTCTTCTTCTTCTAGGATAGTTATAGTGCATGAAATAGCTCTTCTTATGGATTGAATTCAATGCTTGTGTGATGTTATATGAATGATTTTGAGATGATTTATGGCTTTATATGCTTGATAATCCCTGGTTTACTAAGGATTTGAAAGTATTATCTTTTCTATCTTCTTAAATCATGCATAGTTCACATGTCTAGGTTACTGTGATTGTTGTTATGAGTTGATGCTCCTATTAGTTAATATATGTGATATGAATGATATTCATGATAATTTGAGCATGTGTTAGAGTCGTTTCATAGGTTTTAATGCATGGTTGTGAAATTTGGGTTTCGATAACCCTGAATTCGCACAAGTTTCATACAGCATGCTTAGCTTAGCTTTGTGAGTAATTTCTCATCATAGTCATTCTATATATGCTGCATATAGTTGAATCATGCTAGGTTTGCATTCATATAGTATATTTTATAGGGTTTTTTGGAGACATTATCCTTTTATAAGGATAATTATCATTTTCGTTGAGTGAGGTTTCGCATGAGAGCCTTCTGTGAATGTGTTTAAGCATGAAATCGCTTCTATTGTGTTCTAGTATATATATTTTACGTAGGATATGTTAATAGCACCTCCCCATAACGACTTTTTTACGTGAAATTATCTTAGGATAGTTTCGCTTAAGAAAGCTCGCCGTAGGAAGGCCTATTTTCCATATTTTACATAAAATATCATCTTTTTGGTTAGAATGTGCTTTGTTATCATGTTTATTGATATTATTGGAGTCTCTTATGCTTGCTAGTGTGTCTTTGGTAGGTTTTTATGCATGTTAGTTGGGTCATTGCATGTAGGATTGAGTTAGGGTCTTTAGTTATTCATTATTCTTGTTGTTTGCATGATAAATGGATGATTTTAGGCCTTGTCATGGTTCTGTCCAGATTAGCATATTGCTCTTCTTTGCATGATTTTGTGCACTTGTAAGGGTGCAAACAGGTACAATGCTTGTCCTATTGCAAATAGGGCCGCTATTGCTTGAAATTGTAAATGCTTGGAGCTTTTGCGCTCAGGTAAGTAGGGTATGAAGTGCCCTAATTCACTTTCTTTTCTTATTCTTTCTCTTCTCCCTCCTAGGGTTACTTCTTAATACGAACATATGGTGATTATCAAAGGTTTTCTGTATTAATAAAATTCTGGTTTTCTATCAAGGTTTTCCTCTTGTGGAAGTTTTTAATTTTGGACTAAATCAATACATTTTTCAAATAAGGGAACCTAGGGTTTTTACCATAGGTTTGTATTAGGTTGTAACCTTATTCTTTTCGAACTACGTGGACTTTGATCCATGTATTTCGCTGCATGGTACGTAGGCGCTCTTCGTGAGGCTCAAGTCCATCCTAGGATGCAAGTATCCTAGGTTTTTCTTTTCTTTTCTTCTTTTTCTGTTTTGTTTCATTTGATTGATTATGCATGAATGATTGGATGGAATACATGATATGCATGCTACCTTGTGATGATATTTGCTGATATTTGAGTGAAAAAAGATATTAAGTTAGCCCAATTAAATTAAGAGACCAACTCGGGCGATGTGGGTGCCTATGGGCTTTGCCCAGAACCTTCCCACGTTGTAACTTAGCCTCCGAATCCAATTTTCTGGTTTCAAAGACTTTGCTTTTCCTTTAATGGAGTCATGTGGTTTTGAAAATAAAACATTTTTGTGGTTTTCCTCTTTTCCCCAAAAAATGAGGTGGCGACTCCTTTTCATTTGTTGTCTTTCACCACACATATAACCCATTTCTTTCGCCAAATCCTTGTGGGCGCCGCTCTTTTTCGTGGGTTCACAGTGCCCTGTGCAGTTAATGTGTCCAATTTATTAAAACAAAGAGAGGACAAACCACCACTTTCATAATAATCAATATATCTAATTAAGATAACTATTTTGGTAATTAAGACAACAACCTTGTTAATGAACCCAAGTAACATTATAAGATTGATGCTCTATTGCAAGTCCACATTATTATTGATAATCAAGATAACACCTCATGCAACCTTTGGTTTGGTATCCATTTTCTCAAATTTTTAAGACAAACATCAAACACACTATTGTGAATTTTTAGACAAACAACAGAACTCAAATGTAGCTTAAACACGCCAATGAAGTCCTATCCAAAATTTTAAAAAATACATATATATATATATATATAGATATATATATATAATGAACAACTCAACCACAAACAAATATAAAATGAATTTCTTAAGATTATAGATAGAGATTCAATGCAAGGGGGGAAGTACCCATTAATTAAGATAAGACCCGTAACACGCTATATTTAATTTCCAGATAGAAAACCAAACTCATATGTAGCTCAAACACGCTAACAAAGTCATAAAATCAACAACTCAACTACAAACTAAAAGTAAAATAAACTTCTTAATATCATAGACAAAGAGTCGATGCCAAAGGGAACTACCCATTAATTAAGACAATTACCGTAACACTTATTGAGGTAAAGAACATACTTTTAACGATAATTAAGATATATATGAAAGACTAATAATCATAACACTAATTATGATAAAAACTAGGTAGGGTATAACAATGCAGGGGGGGCCACCTATTGTTTGATGATGTAAAACAAGGGAAAAAAGGTTGAATGCATTACCCCAAATTATCCTAATAAGCAAGATAACAAGAAGATAGTGAATATGCAAGAACCAGGCATGCAACACAATTTGATCGGGTAAAACAATTAATGGGTGGGAGGGGGACTACCAATTGTCTGTTCGTGCAATAAAATCCAATAAAATCACTGGCTTACAATCACTATATATCAATGTTGGTTAGTTACCTAGTTCAAATATTGTATACTTACATGCTATTATCCAGCGACAACATATTTGAAATTTTCTCCAAATCTGTTTCAGCCAGGTGTCTTCTGATTGCAGCTATTTGCATCTTCAAATTGGTAGGTTCAATCGTATTACCTGTTTCTTCCATATTGTCAACATCCACCACTTCAGTTTGCAAGTCCACATCTACTTCCAATGCTTTTTCTTTTCCTTCTTTCAATTATCCTTGGTGCCTTTTTTGGAATGTTATATTCAAATTCAGGGTCAACATTCCCTTTTCTTGTTCTTATCTTAATGCCAACTATCATCGATCTTTGCTTGATTTCTTCATTCTCCTAAATACCTTTTGCAGTTCTAAAGGTAAGGACATCCACTTTTGAATGTAGTGAATCAACCTTTGCGCTTTGCTCCTCTACTTCCTCAGTTTGTTATTGCAAAAGTTGTTTCATTTTTTTAAGTTTAGCATCTGATTTAGTTTGCATAGCAGCTAATGGTTGTGTTACCATTTGCCACACTTCTTCTTGTAGTTGTTTATGCAAACCATCATTTGCAGCTTCACATTGAGTGGCAGTAGATAGCAAACATTCTTTTTCTTTTTCCATATAAATTATCTTGAATTCTTGTTACCTTTTTTTGGTCCTTCGGCTTCTTGAATTTTTCCCTCAAACTTTGAATTTTTTTTACTAAGCTGGGATTTTTCCTGCACAAGATTTTCAATTGCATTCTTTAACATACTTCTATGTTCTATTAGCTCTTCCACTCTCTTTTTCAGCTGCGTTGCTTCATAGGAGGCATGATCACCTAAACTACTGACTGCAAATTTCCCTTGTTTCGCCGTTCGCATCTCACTTGCATTTGTGAACATAACCGAGGTCCTGCTAGCATTTGTCTTTTTTTTATGTCAGACCTTTGTTTGCACCATAACTTCTTCACCAATTTCCTCATTTTGCATCTCCAACTTTTGATCCATTATGTTCCTCAATGTCTCAATTTTTTGGATATCATGCTTGGTTGGTTTCAACTCTTTTGCACTCACCTAATTTTTTAATAAACATGAATACCGTTCATTAGAGAATGGATGTGCATATCTTAAATTTTAAAACAAGAACATGGAACAAAATTATAATGAGATATTATGGTAATTAATTCATCTAAATATCTGAAGATACAAACATGCAACAAATTATACCTTATCTTCTTTTAGTTTTGATATATCAATTATTCTCAAAATGTCATATAGTTTTCCAAAATCCCATTTGGGAATCTGGGGAACAGCCCTACGTGTTTTGCCTTCAGTATTATTGTGTGTTCACATAACTAATACTGTAAAAAAAAAAAAAAAAAAAAACATCACATTTAGTACATGTTATACAGTAGTAACTCATTCTGTAATATTTATAAACATATATCATTTATTTATGGTAAAGAAACTCAGACTCACCAACAAAATTATAACACATACTACCACACTCGTAGGTTGCTTATGCTTCGCACATAAGTGGGTGCTTATGTGTTGTAGTATCTCATTACTCCATGCATACTTCTTCATTTCCCCCAGATCTTCTCCAATTAGTGCTACAAAGCTACCAACTTACATATTGCCCAGACGACGAGAAAAGCAAGTTGATGAAAATATACAAACAACAAAGTCACACAATATTCACCCCTTTAGCAGTTCAACTATATTCTTCTTTATAACAGGCCCTTCAAGCTTGTCCCGATGATTGAACCTTCGTGAGTAGAATTGGGATTCACATTATTTTCTCGTTAGAACATTTTTTAAATTTGTTTCCCCTGAAACAATTCTAAATAAGAGAGCAATTAATGTCGATCTCTCGTAAAGGAATGTAGACTCCACCTATCTTAAACTGCTTCATTTTTCCATTAAATGTTTGGATGATGTGCACAACATCATCGTTATATTTTCAGCATGCTTTTAATTCAATTTTATTGAATATTAAAGTTTCAAAATATATCAAAAAAGGGTTATCTTGAAAACCTTGATATGCCTCTTGGAGAACTTCAATCCCCGGAAAACTTTGAAAAGTGCAACCAACTTAGATCTATATTGGGGGTAGTAATTTTTCCCCTTGCGTGAGTTTAGACCACCTACCTTATCTACATATATAAAAAAAACATGATTACAACTTAATGCATACCATCTACATGACATCCTTCCAACATAAAATCAACAACTGAACTACAAACAAATATAAAATAAACCATTTAAGATTATAAACAAAGGTTATGCAAGATAAACTATTATCTCCCAATGAAAAACCAGACAGTGGTTGAATAATATAGTGGGGAACTACCAATTGTCTGATCATGCAATAAAATATAATATTATCTTATATATAAAACAAATAATTTATCAAAATATTTAAGATAAAATCAGATAAAGGATAACAATGCAGGGGAGGGGGGGAACTACCCATTCTCTGATCAACAAACACGCATGCAACATTAATTGATTATCTTTAATAATCAATGAAGACAACAAACAAGTTCCCCAAAAATTTAAGATAACTTCACACAAGGAATAACAACACAAGGTGAGTTGTTAGATTATTTTAAATATCTATTTATGTAATAATTAGATAGGGATTTAACAATGCAGGGGAGGGGAGCAACTACCCACTATTTGATAAAGTAATACAATACAATATTATCCTACATAAACCACCCAAGTTATTCGAATATTTTAAGATAAAAACACAAAAGATTTGACAATTTATACAAAAGCTCAAATAAGTTTACTTTTAGTATATATAAAAAAAATAAAAAATAAAAAAAAAACCCTATCAAATTGGGAAAAATTTGACACAAAACCCTATCACACGTGAAAAACAAAGGAGTCACCTAACGAAAAACCAGACAATGGTTGAACAATGCAGGGGGACTACCAACTGTCTGATCATGCAATAAAATATAATATTATATCTTACATAAAACAAGCAATTTATCCAAAATATTTAAGATAAAACCAGATAAGGGGTAACAATGTAGGGGAAGGGGGGGGGGGGACTATCCATTCTTTGATCAACAAACACACATGCAACATTATCTGATTATTTTAATAATCACAATACCAAACCCACTCCTGAAAAAAATAATATTCACCTATTCACCCATTTAAGTCACAATACCTCCTGAAAAAACATAACAACAAATATTCAAACACAAATCATTAAAACAGTGCTATCAGTATATAATATCTCAAATATAGATAACTTCAGATAACGAGCCATTGGCTCATTACATTAGATGGTTTGAGTAAATAAACAAATAGAATTGGTGCACTATCCAGTTATTTTAGATAAGTAAACATATAATGCAATACATTTATCGTAAAATACATATAAATATATAGAATAAGCTCAGCAAATCTACAACAACCAAGGTAAACAGTAGAAATGTTACCCAGAAAACTTAGATAAGTCTACATTTGAAAATGAGTTGTGATAAACACATAAACAATAGCATTTTAAGATAAAAACATAGACACATTTGAAAAATTATCTGAATAGCTCATATGAGTCTACATTCAAGTAAAAAAAAAACCTAACAAATTGGGGGAATTTTGACACAAACCCTATCCAGTGCTAAAATAGAACAACAAGTTCACATACAAATATAAAATAAAAATAAAAATCAGAGACATTTATCCTAAAAATAGTTTATTTACCATTCGCCATTTTTTGCTCCTCGACGGTGCTCGATAACTTATAGCCAGTGATAGAACCTTCTCTGCTAGCTTTGCAATGTCTAGGAGAGTTGAAAATCTTGGTGAATGTATACTCTGCCACGACTACACATTCGACAAATTACCATACAAAACTAGATAAAACAACTAAATGGGTTGAACGTTTGTCCCAAATCACATAGGGGAAAATCGTATAAAACCTTAAGATTATGTATGGAAAACAACCACAACTTGGATTCAAGATTTTTTTAAAAAAAAGGCAAAATTTTTTTAAAAAAAGAACCCATAAAAAATCGGAGAAAAAAGCCAAAGGGGTTGCACGATTATCCCTAATCGAAAGGGAGAAAATTGTTAAAAACCCTAGATTGTATTTTAAAAAAACAACCACAACCAGGATTTTAAGATAAAAAAAGATGAAATTTTATCTAAAAAATATTACCTTTATAGTTCTTCGTCCTCTTTGAAACGTCGCCATCGATCGTTATCTCCGATGAAGAATAGCACACGAACGACTTTACCTCCAATATGGGGAGCTTTGCAAGTTTAGACGATGAAAGAGCTTTGGGAGTCATCTGAAAGGAGGATGAAATTGGAAGGTTCTTGCAAAAACCCTATACTCGAGTCCCATTCCAGATAATTTCAGGATCGTATAAAAGAAACCATGAAATGAGGAACATTCCTTTTTTAGTGTGTTTTTGGTTACTAACGGTGGTATTCAGACTGACAAATCAGGTTCAAAAAAGCAGTCATTCCACCTTTTGGTCCCTTAATAGTGGTCTTATGTATCACTACTCTTATATGATTGTTGAGTAGGACTTTTCATGATATAAATGGTATATGGAAATAGAAATATTTGTTTTATTTGGAGCTTGATATTATCAATTGAGTGATTATTTTATCTTGTGATTTTCATAACGTATGTATATAGCAATCATGGATGATCCTCTTGAGAAATTGTATGATATTTACCATATTCTATTTATTTAGAATTTGTAATGCAATCATGAGATGATTGTTAGAAATTATAGACATTGAAATTATGTTTGTTTGTGAACTCATTTAACGAGTGAAAATATTCATAATTGTGGCGGTTCACTATATTAGCAATGTTTATATCGTTTAAAGTTTGACTAACGTATATGTGAAGCATTATGTGATGCTAGAAATGATAATGCCAATATGTTGATGAGATACATAATATGGTGTGTGAATTGTGGCTAATTAACCAACTAGAGGCTTATGCAGAAATGCATTTATTTTATCCATCGAGGGGGAGGGGGCTTAAGCCCATAAGGAGGTCACTAACGGAAGTAACCCAACCTTTGTGATTGGAGATCCCATGAAAGAGGTTCAATGGGTAGGAACAATCCGCAGTGTGTGACTCATAAAAAACACTTTTTCCAAGAGAAAGTCTTCTCCCCATCCCTATGATGAGAATGCTATTGATATGACAGTAAGGAAGAGTTTTACTCTTAATAAGCCCAAGATAGGAACACTCCTGCAAGGTACAGTCACAGTACCCTTAGAAGACTTAACTATGTGAGAGCCGTAGCTATAGGTTTGGGTTGACCCAAGAAACTCTCATGAAAATCAAGATATAGCGTATGACCATAAGCGCTAACCCGCTTAGAACCACGTCCCATATCAATACTATGTGTGTGACTTGTTGAAGTTTGGCTAAGGGGTCAAGTTCAGGCTTTGCCACTATGACTCCTCAAATGGAAACGGTTAACACTAAGTGTAGGTTCAAGTTCAGAAGACACCTACATCTATTGCATGATATATATTTTGTTTATATATTTATATATATTTAATTTGTTTAATTATTTATTTGTCGAAATTTTAAATCTTGTGGGGGATTGTTAGAAAATATGTGATTTTCTTTAAAGCTTTAAAATTTTAGACCACACACGTGCATACACACACACCGCCTACCTCAATCGGACCGACCAGCCGTATCGTGATGTAGCGTGTGAGAGTGTTATGACTTGGCGCCTGCGTGGCTTCATGGGCTGATTATATAAGTTTGTTTCATTTGACCGTAGGATCTTAATTTCTATAATTTATGGATGACTGTTAGTAACCGTTGGACTTTTATTTCATGTTATTTTTTGGGCTGTTATAAGAATTATTATGAATTTATTTTGGGCCTTTATTAGCCCAAACTAATTTTAGCCATATTTATTATAAATAGTGGGCTTCTCTACATGGATGATATATGGATTCACATGAACTTTTCCATATTTTTATAAGAGCTTTATTTAAATATTTTATATATTGTTTTTATGGGCAATTGATCGTGGACGGGTTCATTATACTTTTCATGTGGACGTACCCATAGAAGAGGGAGCTGCAAGCTTTGGGGTTGTATCTTGGAGATCCTATCGTTCGTTAGCACCTATACGTAGGGAGGCGATAGTTACTTTAGGACAGCGTGATCTTGCGTGCCTTCCCACAGGCCAGCTCTTTTTACTCTTTTTATTTTATTTTTAATTCAATATTTCTTGTGTTGATTTTGCTAACTTAAATTGTGATTATTATGAGATTTATTTGTGTACACTTTCATTGTATTTTATGATTTTTAATTTGTGTTGTAAATTATATTCATGTTTAATTTTAATAAAGATATTGTGTCTCGTATTATACAAAATCCACGAATATCCCCAACAGTTGGCAACAAAGAGAATAGAGAGGAGAGGAGACTTTAGGGAAAGGGGATTGTGATGGGGTTTCTTCAAATGGGAGCAATGAGAAAGGGGGTCATGAAAGGAGATGGATGAAGGGGAAAAAAACACAGAATTAAAAGAGAAAAACAAGGAAGCATATAGCTAAAGCAATTTGAGCAACCAATTGAATCCATACATATTGGGTACGTATTACGTCCTTCATATGTGAACAGTAGACACTCATCGTTTGTCACCCAAGCCAAAGTAACAATGAGGATTTTGATTTTGGCAAGTTCACCATGCATAATTAAGTGAATAATGAGGAAGAACTTCTCCTCACAAGCTTTAATAGATACTTTTTGCTTCCATTTGATTTGGATAAGTTAATAAAGCAGCTTTATCATACAGAACACAAGGTTAATAACAAATGCGATAAAACCTCTCTACTGAAAGGATCCAAATTTCAATCCACTAAAGAGGAAGCCTCCCTCTCTCACATCCCTTCTCTTTCTTTTCATCTCTTTGCTACCAACCCACTAGTGGGATCCCCTTTTTCTCTCCTCCCTTCTTCTTCCTCTCTTTTCTTTTTCTCCTTTGACTTTTTTCCTCCTCGTTTTCTCTTTCATATCTTCTAGCCACGAAAGGAAGCTTGTATATCCATATTTAATCTAATAATTTTTTTTAAAAAAAGGTTAAAAGAAAAAAAGAGGTGGGAACGTCCACTAAGGAAAAAAAATTTTCCAAAAAAAAAAATATATATTATTACTACCAAAACTCTAGCCATATAAGGAAACTTGCATATCCATATTTAACCAAAAAAAAAAAAAAAAGGGTTAAAAGAAAAAAGAGGTGAGGATATCCACTTAGAGGGGGAAAAAAGTAATATTCCTACCAAAACTTTAACCATGAGAGGCAGCTTGCATATCCATATTTAACCAAAAAAAAAAAAAAAGTACTAAAAGAAAAAAAGAAGAGGTAAGGATGTCCATAAAGGGAATATTTTTTTTTCCCTCCTATTTCCTTTCGTATTAAGAGTTCCAAAAAGTATGAACTCCTAGAAATCTGATAGAGAAAAACAAAGGTCCGCCAATTATTTATATGTTTTTCTTTATAATGAATGGTCAATAATCGTACCTTTAATTAAAAGTAGTATAGCAATACCTTTAATTAAATGTGGTAACCGAGGTGGAGATTGGATCATTACATAAGAGCTTATCTTGTAAGGAAAAGGCATCAAACTATGCTCATACAACAAACAACTAAAACAAACATACACACGATGCGATCTATGAAGTTTCTATAAAGTTTTCCTAGCACATTTTAGAATCTAAATCTTCATGTATTTATTTCTTTTTATATAATTAATATATAGATCTAATATAATGCTATATAGTGGTAAATCAGCCACTCCTAATCTCACAATCTGTTCTCATCAAAGGCCATCTTACGGTTGAGATCTTGGAGCAACTTAGAAGACCCGAAACATTGGAGGAGCCTGTGCGATCCGGTTGGAATTCGCCCTTTACGATTCATTTAAGGAAACCTTGCTTTGACCAGTACCCTTACCATCACTCTCCATACCGCAGGCGATCCGACGACATTCCTGCTTTTTGGTTTTCAGGTTTTATTTTTTAATTTTTCTCTTCAAACCCTCACATGCGTGACCATTCACCATCCACCGTAGCAAGACAAACGACCCGCGCTTACCTTGTCGTCACCGGCAAATAGCTCGTGCTCATCTCGCCGATGTTTGATCTGGTTGATGGAGGCTACGCCTTTTGGGGTTGGCTAAGACATCTTACAGGGGGGCGTGAGGTGAGTCGCCGGCGGCGTGAAGGGAGAGCGTGAAGATGAGGGGGGTGCGTGAGGTGAGTCGCCGTTGGTATAGCTTTGCCGAACTGCTAAGGCAGAGGGAGAGAGTGGGGGAGGGAAAACCTAAATCGTGTTTTTTCATATCCAAAAGAAAGGAAAAGGGAAGGGGTTGACGGTTTGGAAAGGAGGAAAAAAAAAAGCAGAAAGAGAATCAATGGAGGACTTACCGATCCTCGATGGTGTACCTTCTCGCCGGACTGTCAAGGTTGGTGGGGATGGGGGTCTGGTAAAGCGGTGATGAGGAGAGGGAAGGGATTTCCAAATCCCTAAATCGCGTTTGAAAGGGTCGATCCGGATTGTAACGTGATCTTTCCACGGCTTTTCCATCTGTAAGCTCTCTTTCTCTCTCTTTTTTGCTCAGCTCTCTTTTTCTCTCCATATGTATGCAATAACTCTCTCTCTCTCTCTCTCTCTCTCTCTCTCTCTATATATATATATATATATATGTACCTGCCGAGGCTTCGCCGCTGCCATGGTGAAGAGAGAGAGAGAGAGCTCTCACTGTAAATCTATATGTGTGTGTAGTTAGACTCATGTGCTTATGCTTATTAAAAAGGAGCAAGCATCAACAACAAATGAACAATTTCTCAGCAATCAAATGTTAATGTGTGGGTAGATTCTTATGCTCCTGAAAAAGGAGCAAGCACCTACCCCAAAATCAACAATTTCTCAGCAATCAAATGTTAATTTTCTTGCCGGAACAAAAAAAAAAAAAAATCTGATTTTCATTTGAAGTTATTGGAGAATACCAATTTTTCTTATTTTTTAAATAATATATGATGGTATTTGAGGATTTTTTTTATTTTTTTGGGGTGCAACTGTGCAAGGTTTTTGAGGATTTTTTCTCATTGTGTATCAAATTTCAATTTTTTAGTAGTTCTTGAGGTGGTGAGTTTGTGAGTAAGTGTAACCTGGCTTATTCTTTGAAAATTTAATCTGCCATGGATTTGTTTTCGAGTTTTTGGGTTTGAGGGTGCTTCATATTTAGTTCATTGTGCATGGAATTTCATATCCTTTTATGGTTGAATGTATTGGCCTTATCGTATTCAGCACCACTGCTGAATACCAAGTTTTAACAAGGAATGGAACCAAAATTTTTTTTTTCCCTAATAAAAAACCATTAAAATAATGGTTTACATGATTTGTATGTTGTTTTCAATAAATCCCATTTAATTTTTTTTGTACATGTCTATGTTGGAAAAGTACCGCATCTCACATCCCCAAATATTTGGTTTGATATGAATTCATATACCTGTTTGGGCCCTCAACATAACAACGGAAGTTTTTGGGGTCAAGTGGTGTTCTAACATGGTATTAAAGCATGTTTTTCTTCGGTTAGGTCATTTCGTTTGTGGACACATGACAAGCCTGTTCTTGTCTTGTTTAGTTTGCACGTGAGAGAAAGTGTTGGTACTGCATCCCACATCGCCCAAGTATTGGGTTTGACATGACTTCATATACCTGTTTGGGCCTTCACCTAATAGCTTAGGCTTTTAGGTTGGAAACTTAACAGTCTACATGAAGAGGGGTTAATTTACATTCACTTGGTTTATTTGGGTATGCTAGCTGAAGATATACAATCATATTATTGGGGTTAGTTTATATTTACTTGGTTTATCTATGTATACTAATCGAATATAAACAATCATATTTTTGGGTTTAGCTTAATTTTTCTTTACATGAAGAGGGTTGGTTTTTATTCAGTTAATTTGTATCGGTGTATAGCTAGTACTTGTTTTGCCACTTTTTTCCATTGGATGTATTCTTTTATAGTGCTTTTTAAGTATTTTCTTTTCCCACTGGCACTCGTGTGAAATGTAATTATGCTAGGCCTTCTTCATTTTTGGGTAAACACTAAATAAAGCACTAATAGTACTTGTTTAGGTTCCATGGGTGGGTCCAAAGGGCCCTGCTGTGGGATGGTTCCCTTGTTATCAAAAAAAAAAAAAAAAAAAAAAAAAAAAGACTTAAAATATGGAGCTTGGAAAAAATGTTTTGTACCAATAATTTATGTCATTTTTATTTTGATACGGTGCTTTGAAGTGTCTTATGGTCTTTCTTTTTGTTGAAGTACATATGGTTCAAGGGGTTTTTAATAATCATTATAGTGACGAGGGCCATACACAATAAGTGGGTTGGGTTTGTTCAGGTGCTATCCTTATTCGAGTTGGATTTGGGTTTTGTGAGCACCCAATCGAATCTGTATTGGGCATAACTCAGTTTGCCCACTTGCCCCACCCAGCCCAATATTCTAGCCCTTGCTAGGATAGATGGTGGGTCTCCAACCATTTAAGAAGCACTAACACGGACATACGGCACTGTTACAACACCACATCAACACCCCAACACAACAAATCCAAAAAAAACTAGAATATGACATAGAGGCGATACACCAATTAATAAATATATACATTTTTGAAGAAAAATTAATAAATATACATTTATAATTTTATATGCATATATATAGTTGATAGTTCCATTATACATACAAAAAAGCATTAAAATATGTGGATATTCAAAAAGACATTAACATGCAAGACATCCGTAATGCCATAAATCATAATGAGTTATAGTAATGGCATTTAACTTCAAGCATAGTTCCATTTCCCATATAAAACATTAAAAAAAACCTTTGTTATGTTGCGGATGTGTTTCAAATGCATGGTTCAAAGTCTCGGTCTCAGTCTCCGTCTTGTTTTGGTCTCGTTCATCTTGGTCTCGCCCAACACGTCGCGTCTCAAGCGAGATGCAACTTTACGCAAGAAAAACAGTTTGAAAAAATTTAAAAAACTCATAGAAAATTCCTAAAACATATGATGATTACATTGGAACCATTAAATAAGCAAAATAATGAACTCAATGTACATTGGTAAAAAAACATAAAAATAGGCGCTAGCGCACTAATATATAATGAAATAACACTATATTTATGTTTTAGATTAGAATATACACCCAAAGAACATAAATAAATATTATATATCAATGATGGGTAAATAACATTACATATCATAAAGAAATTGACAAATAATTTTTTGGTAAGTAACATACCGATATAAAAGTTATTCTTATGTAGAGTGGCGATGTGGCTCAAAGTGTTGATCACCTTTTTGTGGGTAATATGAAGGGGGGTTGTAAAATATATTGAACGTTAGTGTAGCAAGTGGATCATGAGAGGCATCTCCACTCGAACCTTGCCCATGAACACTATAATACGGTTGGGGTAGGGGATAGGGGATCTGTGTCCCACTATGGTTACTTGATGCATCATTGAAATAACCAGTAGGACCACTAGAAATGCTGGATCCTCGATTGAGATATCTATAGCCAGCACCAGTGCTAGTACTCGCAGATGTTCCATACCCATGCCCTTGTCCATGATCACTCCGATTATAGTAACCATCGGTACTAGTGCTTGTAGATGTATCAAAGACTGGTGGATCGCGTGGTGGTGGTGCATAACTATCAGCCTCTGGCATAGTAGGCACTCGATGGCCCTTACAACTACGAACATGACCACTAGTGCTAACAGATCTCTGGAGTGGTTGTGATGGTGGTGGACCGTATGCATCACCCCCTAATTGCATGCCATGCATATGAATAGTTGAGCATCGTCGCCGGGTTGCCTACATGAACACCATAATCTTGATGACTTGAAAACTCACCATACTGTCTCGAGTGCCCTGTTGAGGCCTATCGTAGTCACCCTGTGTACCATAATGTCTTTCAGTGCTCTCAGCCCATTGTTGTTCTTGGCTTGGCGGTTGGTCACTATAATTGTAACCAGCACCAGCACCAGCACCAGCACCAGCACCAGCAATACCCTTACCAAAAAAATTGTCAGCACCACTTGATGTCTCTGTGTCTATAACATCATGTACCACATTTTTCTCATTGCGACTGGCTTCTTCTCTCACCCTGTGAATGACTACTATTGCCCATATCAGTACTTGCATCACCCCCTTGTGAATGACTGCTACTGCCATAGTAGGGCTCAGTTATTTGATTTTCATCGTTGGCCCATGCATTAACACCTTGCTCTAGTGTGTTCTCATCCATTATAGGCTGCTCTATCTCCCGAATCCAATCATCTAAGATGGTCCTCATTATCAAAGATATGATTCAAGTCAATGGGATTATAGTATTGATCATTATGAGATCTATTCATTAAATTACAAGTTCACAGCCTTAAATTGTAATGCACATGGACAAGTTCCTCCAACTTTGACATAGCAAGACGATTGCGAAGTTTTGTATGAATCAACGCAAACGTGCTCTAATTTCTCTCACATCCTGAGGAAGAACATGTTTGGGTGAGAACCTTTATAGCAATCCTCCGGAGGTGTGGAGCAGATTCTCCATAATTATACTACCATTGAGCTACAAAAACAAAGTTTAAAACATTTTAATGATTATATATTTCTTTTATGTATATAAATTTGCATACACAATAAATTATAACATTGCATTCTTTCTAACCTAGCTGAGTATTTTTGATTGATACAAGTGAGTCGTTCTCCAAAAACTCCTTTCTTTTCCTTGAATATCTTTATCTACGTTTGCATAAAAAATTGATTTAATTAAAATATTATTAACATTAATAAAATCTAAACACTATAATTGGTTTTAATAATTAGTCATAGAATTCTTAATATACTTACTTCATTAATTGCCCTTGCTTGTCTCTCCACATTTGGCTCCACGCGTTTAATTACTTCTTTCAAACCTACCCACACCTTGACATCACTGAACTCTTGGCTATATTGGTATGCCGGGTTTAGAAAGTAAGCTGTTATGTAATACATGTAAAAATTTTAGAAGAAATTAAGTACAAAATAGTTCATATAAAATGAAATTGAAATTTAATTACGCCTACCTGCGGCATGCAAGTGGCCATGGAGTTGATTATCCCATCTTTGATCGATAATTTTCCAAATCTTCTTCCATGACCTGTAGGATGATTTGATTTTTAATTTGGCTCTATCCATGTAGTCGTATATTACAGCTAAAGTTGGTTGTTGGTCTTGGTCCACAATCTTTAACACTAGCATCAGTGGTCCTATCAAAGAGCGGACCTCCTCTGCTCTACACCAAAACTAATCCATAAGAATAAGATTGGATACTTCCCTAGTCAACCCTTTTCTCGATTGAGAACCTTGTTGGGTGTATGAAAGCTGTTGCCAATCCTCATATGAAAACATTCTTTTAAGATTTGCTTGATATCTTAATAGGCTCCCAATGGAAATGAATTCTGTGGCAAACCGAGTGATACCTGGCCTAAGGAGATCTCTACCATCTGTGTACGTCCTCATTAGATTCACAAGCTGGTCACTATTGTAAATAAAGCTTGTGATCTTACGAGCATCGTCAATTACAGATTTGACACTTGGCAACTTACCAATGTCTTCAAGAATCAAATCAATACAATGGGCGGCATAAGGAGATCAAAACAATCCTTTTCTTTTATTCATAAGAAGTCTCCTAGCTGCCTTGTAGGAAGCCTCATTATTTGTAACAATCTAGATCACATTTTCCTCCCCCACCTCATCTACAACCTTGTCCATCAATGTAAACAAGTACTCAGCTGTTCTAGACCTAACACCGGTGCTATCCATTGACTTATGGAATTTTATTTCCCGATCTCAATACACCATGAAGTTGGTGATGGGGTGTTTGTTACGTGATGACCACCCATCACACATGATTGTGCAACCATAGTCTAGCCATTTTTTCCTTAGCATGCCAAGGTAATTATCCAGTGCCACCCTCTCTTCTTTTAAGTATGTTCTTCATCCTATCTGATAACCAGAGGGACCTTTCACACTTGGCCCACATGTTGCAATTGTATCAATCATCGTTTGGTAGTATGGGCCACTATCTGCTGCATTAAAAGGGATTGCATTAAACAGAAAAAATTTTGAAATCACCTTTCGCACCTTTTTCACATTTTCTTTTCTAAACAAATCCTTTAATCTTTTCTGTTTGGCTGGCTCAGGCCCATACATGAAGGGATCAATCCCCCTCAACTGATTAGTAGCAAACCTATGAGGATCACGTGCTATAGACAAGTTCCTCTTAAGAGGCTCACCAGCGGTAGAGGACTAGCACCTTCTTGGGAAGGTCTATATAGACAACCTCCCACTGGTTGTGTGGAAAATCTGCGATTATCTGCCTCCATTTGAGCAGTCCTACGACTCTCCTTCATAGCATGTCTCATTTGTTGCAGCTCCTCCTGCCTTGAAATGTTCGTGTGAGGATAAGCCTCATTATCATCCTCATCATAATCAGAAAGGCCATGCATATGAACACGCTCATATTCTGCATCTTCTTGTAGGGATGTAAGTAGTTGTTCTTTCTTCCTTTTTATATCTGCCCTTTCTTTTACACATTCAGCAAGATGACTCCTCATCATTTGAACAATATCCTTTGGGCATTTAGTGCGTGCAGCAACCCCCCCTGAAACTTGCAATGTGTTGTTTTAATCGTGTGATGCCAGAACTAACAACTTTACTACAATATTTACACTGCACTTTCCTTCTATCTACACTGACGGCTACACCGTGCTCCCATGGTTCAAAGTCTCGTTCGTGTTGAACGAGATCTCGGCGAGATGATTCGGTCTCGGGCATGGGCGATACGAGATTTCCCAACGGTACAGAAATATATAAGGGGCTTTGCTTCTCGGACGAGATCAGCGAGATTTCGTTCAATACGGACCGTTACTGGCGATATCTCGTAAATTCGATGCATCTTGGACGAAATCTTGTCAATCTCGAACGATACTTGAAGTCCTAGAAGCCATCAAAACCCAAACAGATCTCTGATCTCTCTCATTTGTGTTGACAATCTACAGTCCGTATGGGTTGTTCGAGTTCTCGACTGGGTTCGACTGCCGTCAATCTCGAGGGTCTACTGGTTTCGCAGCCTCAGGGGTGCTCGACTTGGTTCGTGGCCTCAGGTGTGTCAACTGGTTCGAGACAAATGGGTTCTTCCGGTGTTGGGGTGCTCGATCGGTGGATTTGAGCTTAGAACCAACCGAGAGAGAGAGGGAGAGAGAGAGAGAGAGAGAGAGCGCCTGGGTTCAAGCTTGGAGCCAGCCGCGAGGGAGAGAGCACCTGCTCCTATAGCCGTCGTGGGTGTACATCGCCTCCTCCTTCTTCTTCTTCTTCTTCTTCTTCTTCTTCTTCTCTTTTCCTTTTTTTTTTTTTTTTTGTCGATGGGTATCATCAGTGCGACTGTGCTGACTCCTTATATTCTTAATAAATTACAACATTCTAAATTATTTTGGAGCAAGTATGAAGTTTGACCTTTTGACCTATTATAAATTACTATTAATCTTTTTTATTTTTTTAAAAAAGCAAACTCTTTTATTATTACCTTGTATTATTTATAAAAATTACCCAATCATTTTAGTATATTTTTTAATTGACAAGTAGATTATTTTAAAATGTTAGTTTTTGTAACTTAAAAATCATTTATTTATATAAATTGTATTAAATCTTCTATTACTTATTTTTAATATAGTAATAAATAATAGCCATGCTTTTACTTCAAAAGAATAAAAAAAACACTAATTAAATATTATGTATTTTATAATAAAAAAACACGCTAATGCCTGTTTTAATGGTTCCAATGTGATTATTTTATTTTTTGTGATTTTTCTATTATTTTTTTTGATTTTTTTAAACATTCTTTTATGCGTAAAGTTGCATCTTGCCCGATACACGACAAGATGAGCGATACCGAGATGACCGAGACCGAAACGCGACAAGACCCGAGACCGAGACTTTGAACCATGCGTGCTCCCAACCAATATCCATTGGCTTGTTCGACATCCTTTATGCATACGTGTCATTGTGTTGCCCAAATAATCATGCATTTTTTTGTTATTTTTAATTTTGGTTTTTATAAAAAAAATTTATAAAATAAAAACCTGAAAATTCTACTTTAAAAACAAGTACTCATAAAAAATAATTTTGCAAATAATTTATGCATATTTATAAGTTCATGATGATTACAAAAATGTTCAACAAATTTCTAATTTAAAAAATCAGTATTTTCGAAATTAGGAAAAAAATATCATTTATTAAAAAGATTTACCATTTATTAAAAAATCAGTATTTTCGTAATTTTTTTTTAAAAATATGTATTTTATCAAAAAGATTTATCATTTACCCAAAAAAAAAAAAATTTATAAGCTCCAAATAATTTATGCTTAATTATGAGTTCATGATGATTAAAAAAATGTGTAACAATTTTCTAAATTTAAAAATTAAGATTTTCGTAATTTTTTATCATTTATAAAAAAGATTTACCATTTATTAAAAAAAATTCAAACTTATAAATGTATGATACATTATATAGGAAAAAAGCTAAGACTATAGGTATTCAATAGCATTTAAAAAAAACAAATGAAAAAAATGAAAAAGAGAAACCAAAAAAATCTCAACCCACTTAAAAAATGTCTCATTGAGTCACTCTCCTCAGCACTTAACAAAATAGAACAAAAACAAATAAAAAAAGAAGAAGGAAAATAACCTTATAAAGTCGATCGGTCTCGACTCTCGACCAGTCGACCCACAGGCACTGCAATTGCGAGGGCGAGAGGGGAGAGAAAAGAGTGAGGTGATGGAGAACCAGAGCTCGAACGCCGACCGTCGACCTGATCCGCTGCTTCTCCAGCCACCGCAGCCGCTGCCGATATCGCTGTCCTTAGCAGCAGCAACTATCGTCGACCACATGCATTGTTGCCATTGTTGCTCTCGCTGTCGGCCACCGAAGACACCCACAGCAACACCACAGAATCTGGATTCCACCGACGAAGACGACGACACCCACCAGCTATGCTCAGACTGAGAATGGAGAACAAAAAGAGAGAGAGGGGAAGATTGAGCTCGTTTCTTTTTCTTTAGGTAGGCCGTATGCTTTATTCGTAGGCATAGGTACATAATTTTCTCAAATTCAGGCAACTTTCTGTAAGATCACATGGGCAAAAAGATGCTCTCGTACGAATTGGACGAAATCTCGTTCGATTCATCTCGAGATTTCGATTTCTTGCCCACATCGTTTCGTCTCGTCTGAGATCTTGACATTTTTGGCCGAGAAGGATACCTCCCACGTATATGTTTGTAATGGCCCCAATTCTCGAATCGGAGGGCGGTGAGACCGGATTGTCTCGGCAAGATCTTGTCCGAGACAACCGAAACTTTGAAACTTATTCGAATGAGTCTTGTTAATGTGTAAATAGAGAGACTAAGAAAGAGAATGTAGGTTACTAACCCTAGAATGGTTAGACAACCCCTTATATGTAACAATAAATAATAAAATTAAAAATACCCATAATAGTAATTCTAACATGTCTGAGGAGTGTCTGTGCCATGTCTTGACTGTGCTAGGGAAATAAATTAAATTTAATAAATATTGATGCCTTTTATCTCTGTTGGATATGTGTTAGTGTTCGACACATGTCGAACATTGCATAGGCAGCTTCGGAGGAGTGCCAGTGCTTAGGGATGGAAATTAACCCGACAAAATGGGTATCCCACCTTGTCCCTGTCCCTATTGGGACGGGGTTCGGGAGCAAGTAAATAGAATAGGGGCGGGTTTGGGAAAAAAGTAAAAACCCGTGTCGAATTTGGGACGGGGTATGGTTTAACGTTGTTCCGTCCCGCCTCGCCCCAAATATGTGTAAATATTGGTCTTTTTTAATATCTTTCATGTTTTCTTGAATTCCACATTTACCATTAGTTACTTCTTCTTCATAATTTTATGGTTATGTTTAAATTCTTTTAGTATTTGCTTCTACAAAACTATAAAGAGGTAAAAATCTACAAGTGAAATGTGTAATTTAAGATTGATTTTTTCTGCCCCTTTTTAAATAGAATTTGTTTTCTGTCAATGTAAATGGCCTGACAAGAGCCGTCCCGCCCCGCATATTTTCATTGCCTCGGCCCGTCTCATCCCGACATTGGGTTGGGACGGGTTTGGGATTAGATTATCTTTAATGGGACAGGATTGGGATAAGGGTGCCCTGTCCCAAACCCACCCCGTTGCCATCCCTACAGTAGTGCTTCCTTGGCCAACATCCATGCTACATGTTGCACAAGCACTAACAGATGTGTTGTAGAACAAGAGTCTGGGACCCAACAATCAAGCTTGTTCACATGACAGCCATATATTGAGCTATAACATTCATTTAAAAAGGGGGGAAAATTTTACTTTTTCCTGGGGATAAGAAAAATCATGCAACAAAAAAGAAATAAACGAGAGGGTTCCATTTCCCATTTTATTTGAAGGAAAATAACTGGATGGACTGCATCTTTGATGGTCCCAAACAACTTCCTCCCACACATAGATCCCACCCTGGTGTGAGAGAGGTTATTAGAAGTGGAGGTCTATATAGCGAAGTCCTTTTAAAGGCTATGGATCTACTTCATCCTACTCCAAATTCTTGTACATAAGTAGGGAGATAGAGGTGGTTTGGAGCAAAATAGATCCTCAATCGATACTATGACATTACCTTTTATGTAATCATCACGCTCTTTTTTCATGACCAATTTTTCATGTTTTGCTACAAAATCTACATACACAGTCTACGTAATACATTCTACTTGCATGAGATAATCAATATTATTTCATTTTTATCTTTTTATCTTAGATTATTGTGTCTTTTTTAGTGCCATGTACGGATGTACCCACATTATATTCAGCCTTCCTCATGTCCTTGTTGTGCCTTCAACTTGGATCAAATCACTCCTCCTTGTGCATTCAGTGATCTTTGTTGCAAATGGCTGAATCTTCTTAGGTGACACTTTCTCATCTTATCCTCACCTCAATTGGGGCTACCTTTTTCTTTTTTGTGAATGCATTCATTTTCTTGCTCTATTCTATGTGACTAGGGAAAAAAAATAAAAAATTCTTTTATAAAATTGTTCAGTATTTTTCCTTAGAATTGTATTATGTCTTCTGGGTTATCTGCGTTTGTTTATTTTATATTACATGCCTTCTTCTTTTTTATGTTAATTCTAGCATTTTTTTTTTTTGAAATAAAGGTTGATAAATTAGAGAGGAATGTATTATTGATATCAGTCTGAGGAAATAATTTGGTATCAATTTTTTTTTCTTCCAATTTTTAAGTATAATATTATGAAGTAACTAGCTTATTCCCTTCTTTGATACTTATTTGTATTATGAAATGAAAAGTGAAGAATAAACCCAAAAAAATGAAAAAAAGAAAAAAGAAATGAAAAGCAAAGAAGCTCACATTTTGTTTAATTGGGAGATGCAGGGGTGAACACTCAAAACTACTATCTCTTTGGTGGTGCTGCCTCATGATCTTCAATGTCAAGAAATCCCTTAAAAGCACTTACTTCCTTCTTGTTCCTTCAATACCTGCCCCTGGAAGCTTTTGTGCTTTCTTGTCTTCATGTTCTCCTTCCCCACTGGAATTTTCCCACTTCATAAGGACTAGAATTGGTGATCAAGAAGAACAATGCCAGGGCTCTACAAAACCTTCTGACCTTGAAATTTTTATAGCTAGGGTTTGTGCGGGAAGCAGCGATGATGAAGTCTTTCAGTCTCTCATGCACGACCAAGCTTGTAATGGTATAAAGCTCTCTCACAACTTTGTTAATAAGTTGCTCCACCGGTTCAAAGATGATTGGAAGTCAGCATTGGGATTTTTTAGATGGGCAGGGTCACATTCAGGTTATAAACACTTACCAGAAGCATATGATATGATGGTAGACATACTAGGGAAAACGAAGCAAACAGATAAGATGAGTGCCATATTAGAGGAAATGCGTCAGGATCATCTTGTCACTCTTAATCAGTAGCTAAGGTTCTGAGAAGGCTTTCTGGGGCAGGGCAATGGGAAGATGCCACGAGGATATTTGATGAGCTAGGAACTTTTGGAGTGGAGAAGAACACAGAATCCATGAACTTGTTGCTTGACACTCTTTGCAAAGAGAAGAAGGTGGAGCAGGCCTGTGCAATCTTCTTGGAGCTCAATTCACACTTATCACCCAATGCTCACACATTTAACATTTTCATTCATGGTTGGTGCAAAGTCAATCGGGTTGAGGAGGCACAGTGGACAATCCAAGAGATGAAGGGATATGGTTGTCGCCCTTGTGTCATTAGCTATTCAACCATTATTGAATTCTATTGCCGTCGATCCAACTTTCGTAAGGTCTATGAGCTCCTTGATGATATGCAAGCTCAAGGTTGCCTGCCAAATGTTGTCACTTACACCACTATCATGTGTTCACTGGCAAAGGTAGAGGAGTTTGAGGAAGCCTTACAAATAGCTGAAAGAATGAAATTGGTAGGATGTAAACCTGATACACTTTTTTACAACTCCTTGATCCATACACTTGGGAGAGCTGGCCGACTACAAGAGGCTGTTCATGTTTTTGAAGTGGAGATGCCCAAGAATGGTGTGACGCCAAATACATCCACCTACAATTCAATGATTGCTATGTTTTGTCATCATGCTCAAGAACAAAAGGACTTGAATATCCTCAAGGAGATAGGAAAATTCGATGCTTTGTAAGCCTGATGTTCAGACATACTATCCATTGCTCAAGTCGTGCTTTAAAACTGGAAAGTCGGATAGTTGTTTGAGAAAATTATTGGATGACATGGTCAATAAGCACCATCTCAGTCTTGATATCGCAACTTATACACTTTTGATTCATAGGCTTTGTCGTGCAAACAAATGTGAATGGGCTTACCTTCTTTTGAGGAAATGATAGGTCAAGAGATAACACCTAAATATCAGACATGCCATTTGCTTTTGGATGAATGTAAACAGAAGGCTATGTATGATGCTGCTGAGAGGATTGAAGATTTCATGAGGAAAATTGAAGAGCAACAGACATCTCAGGGCGAACATATTCATGCTTATTCTGTATTTGGATGGCAACTTGATCATCACCAAGGAGGCAATTTTGGTGGGGGGGGGGGGGGGGGGGGGGTTGACTATCAAGCAAATAAAGGCTTTAAAGGGGGAGGGATTGGGGACTGATGATGTCCCAAAGGCATTGACACTCTTCAAAGAAGTCTAGTTCACTTTTGTGTTTAATGCAAATTTCGGTAATGACAAAACATATTCCATGGTCGTGCCAGAGTCCAACCATCCCTACCCTGATTGATTGTGTCACCTGCTTGATGAGCAACCTCCATTGTGGACCAAGGAGAGCAAACATAGGAGCACATCCTTCTGAAGATCATTAATGCATTTTTAAAGTGGACTAATGCTTTAGCATGAAGGAGAACACAATTAGGGGCAGAAGCTGATTGCTGTACTAGTACTGTAAGCGATATTTCACCTATTTTTTCATCATGAGATATTGTCCATTAGTCTTAGACGTACCTTTGGCTTATTGACATATATGTGCATTAAGTTTTTCCGTTTTCTTCTATGATCTATAATGATAACATGATGTTGCAAAAAACTTTGAATAAATGCTTTTCTTTCTCTTAATCATTAGTGATGGAATGTGGGAAAGAATCCCAAACAGTTTTAATAGATCTTTATTGTTTGAATGACTAATGATGTCCAAAACAGCATTACTTACCATGTCGAATGATGCTGTGTATTTTGGCTAGTTGTTTCTCATCAGCTGTGGCAAAACTCTATGACTTCTCTTATACTGATCACTAGACTGCTGTTTGGTGCTGTATAATTTGATTAGTTGTTTCTCAGCTGGTACTGCTGTAGCAGAACTCTATACGACTTCTCTTGTACTGATCACAAGACTTAAGTTCGATGCCTATATTATTTTCACATTGAAATATGGATGTCTCTACACTATAATTATCCTATAAAGCACCACACTTGTAGAGACTTCCTTAAATTCTAGTTGCCTTGCTTCTTTTTAGTGGGATTCTTAAGCGTTATATATACTCCTCTAGAGTCTAGAAGTACATGCAGAATGCTAAATGTTGCTGTGATTGAAGTGGGAAGATGAGAAGCCTTTGTGCTAAGTGGTTTAAGTTAGAGACTACTATGCTTGAAGTTGACAAAATTGAAGCCCAAGGAGTGTTGTTTTCTCGTAATGGGCATTAAAAGATTCTTTCTTGTGTGTTTTACTTGATTGCTTTTATTCATAAAGTTGTGGGCATAACTTCTACGGTGAGATCAGGGAGATGAATATGTATACAGGGACTTAGATTTTGTCATCCTCTGTTAATTTTGTGATAAAATTGTTAGAATTTCTTTTGAGAGGAACAAAATTAATTTGGATGCCAACACTCCATCCAAATTACCACAAAGTTCTTGTGTGTTTGTACCCTCTGAGGACATTCTTGAGTTGGTTGCCCACTTTTTGAGTTCTCTTTTGAGAAGGCAGTGCCAGGGACAAGCATGTAACTAGAATATAGAGCAACAATGCAAGGGTGACAATTATAATCAGCTTAGGATCCAAATGCCTTTATATACGAGTACGCAAGTATTTATGTCTGCAACCAAGGACTTAAATGTCGATTTTGTGGAGTATTGAGTGTCCAAAAATAGAGAGATGTTGAGAAACACTTGGAGAAAAATTTAAATTTTGATACCGAATTTAGAGAAATGATGGAAGGTAGTAATAAACGGTGGAAATTTTCTATGAAATTTTGGAAGATAATGATACATACTTTATTAAACAATTTAAAATTAGAATATTGTAAATCAAATGCGTACAAGACAAGTATGTGGTGTTTAAAGTGCAAAAAGTGTGTGCTACTGATCAAATAAAATAAAAAAAATTTATATATAGGATATTTATTTCTTGAAAATACTTTAGTTATATTTAATGGAGATATCAATGGATATTGTTGCCGAGATTTATATTGGAGACCTTCAGGCCTCTGATAAGAGAAATATCTACAAATATATCGACGATATTGGAGAAACTTTTGTCTATGTCTGCAACACATGTCAAAAGTGTATGTGCAGGTGGGCATGTATATGTGTGAATTTATGTGCATGTCTGAATAACCCATTACTCATTATAAAAAGGGAAGACAGGAAATCAAAACAAAATAGAGTAAAGTGTGGTGATATTGCTGCAGCATCAAAGACTGCTGCCACAGCAGCTGAGAGTATAATCGCTAGATGGACTATTTCACCCTTTTCAATGAGTCAACCAAATTTGCCCCTTTTTCTCTTTGTCCATATTTTTTCTCTCCTTGTTTCCTTCGCTTTTATCTCTCCCATGTCTTTCTCAAATCTTTCATAGGAAAAACTGACCGATAGGAGCGGCTGTAAACTTGCCGGATTAAATGGAGGTTTTACTGATGACCATCACCATAGAAGATGACCAAAAAAAATGGCGGAATGGCACCCCTTATCTCCTCTTTTTTTTCTCCTATATTTTTCTTTTGCTGGTTTGGGCGGCTCTCTGGCTACATATTTCCAATGTTCCCCTCTTTCTCTTCTTTCTTTTCTCTCATTTCCCTCTCTACTAGTTTAGGTAGCCGCCCCTCTCTCTACTGTTGGCATATGAGGTGTGGCCAAACCAAACGCCTTTCATTCACAATCTCCCTAATTAATGCCCAGGAATTGTTGCCATTTGAACCTACTTTTAGTAAGGTGAAGAAATATTAGATCCAAATGAAGTGGAGAAGATCGCAGGAAACAGATATGAATAGAAAATTGAGCTTAGATTCGCCGAAGGAAGAAAATTTTAAAAATAGAGATGGGAACGGAATATTTTGAAATAGAAATGAAATGAAATGAAAACAAATCGAATCAATGGATTATAGAGGGAGCTCAAAAAGACAGGGAGATGAAGTTTTACTGTTAGCAGAGAGAGAGAGAGAGAGAGAGAGAGAGAGAGAGAGGGCGAGAGGGTGGGCTTGTAACTTGCGGTAAACCACAAATGCATATTTCAAGAAACTGGTTTACTTTGGGTTATTGGTTTGGACTCTTGTTGCAAGGGCAAAATGGTCCATTGGGGGATTATATTTTTAGCTGCTGTGGCAAGAGTCTTTTATGCTGTGGCAATATCACCACCCTAGAGTAAATAGTAACTTTATCAAAAAAAGAAAAATAAAAAGAGTAAATAGTTGTGATCAAGTGTTTAGTGACCTGAATTTCTTGTTTTGGCTCATTTTCAAGTCCCAACATCCACATTTACTTGGGTTTTTGAAAAATTTCTAGTTGAACAAGTAGGAGCTTGGTAGGAGCTCAACAAACCCATGCCTAATTTCAATTTTGTGGTAGTGAGGTCAATCAGGGAATTTAAAGTGGGAGCAACAACTAGTGGATGAAGATTTGATAAATTGATTTTGGACTTTGGTAATTCTTCTACTTTTCCCTTTGCTTCCTTATGGAAATCCTGTGTGCCCCTTAAAGTTAGAATATTTGCCTGGACTGTTATACGCAAGAGTATTAATACTAATTACAGGTTTCAGAGGAGAAGACCATCTCTTTTTGCTAGTCCACAGTGGTGTACTATGTGCAGAGGGAGCGGCTGAAACAATTGATCATCTATTTTTGTTTTGCCCTCTGGCTTACAAATTATGGTGGAATCTGTTTTCTGTTGGTTCTGAGCAGTGGGTGTTGCTTGGTTGCGTAAAGAGGTTTTTTGAGATGGATTTTTGGGGTTTGGGTAGGGGCAAGAAAGCGAGAGTTCTTTGGAGCTGTGCTTTTATGGCAGTTGTTTGGGTCGTATGGCTTGAAAGGAGTTCAAGGATTTTTCAAGATAGAGAATCTTCTTTTGTGGAGTTGTGGGATAGGGTGCATTTGTGGGGATTTTTTTGGGCATCATCTTCAAAGGAATTTGGTGATATTCCTCTTTTTTTATTAAAATCCGATTGGAAAGCTGTGTGTACTTAGATTGGGAGGTTTTTTCTTGTTTTGCCTCTTCATTGAGGAATTTGGTGTTTTTCCTCCTTTTTCTTTTTCTTGTTTTTATATCTCTTTGTTAGTTGTTAGTTTTGGGTGGATTCCTTGTCCCCCCCACCCCCTTCCCCCCCCCCCCCCCCCCCCCCCCCCCCCTCTTTTTTTGTATCCTTTCTTTTTTGCTGCTTTAATATACAGGTTTTGTTGCTTATCAAAAAAAGAAAAAGAAAAAGAAAAAGAAAAAGAAAAAAGGGGAATGAAACCAGATTTAATGTAATTTTCCAAAAACACCCCTTAAATGCTCCCCCCCCCCCAGCTTGTAATTGCAATTTGTAATGCCAAAATCATGGCTGTATACCAATCAGAAATAATCCGAGTCATAAGTTAAACATTTCCATTTTAATCTGCTGCTCATAAACTCCATTACGCAACTTACACAAAAACAAATGGATAAGAAACCAAAGAATGTTTCATCAATCCTATTCCAATGTGATAAAGAAACTTGGATATTAGGGGGGAAAAGTCTTTAGTGATGCATCAGCAGAAAGAGGGAGGACCAGAAGGCATAGGGCAAAGTAACATATTGGGTTCCCAAAGATGATTATCAACTCTGATGTTGATAAACTTTCAACACCACAAGTTGCTTTGCCTTTATCAGGCCTCGGCCACTTCCAGAAGACAAAGGGAACCCTTGTAGTAATAGTTCAACAATCCCCCAACTGTATACCCACACTCAAAACTTGTTATTAAGTTAGCTTCCGATTATAGCATCTTGTTTTCTTCTACTCGATGTTTGCATGACTATGTTTATAATATCCCTAATCACACCCACCTCCTTTTGTAGCTCAGCAATTTCAATCTTATGCCTAGCTTTCACCACCTTTGGCTACCTGGTGGTTAAGGATTTTATCCAGAGATAGACCTTCAATGTTGATAAACTGTGACATACATATGACTAATTAGAAGATTTACATGGAAAGGTAGTATTCAAGGCAGTGTGAGTAACACTGTTATTTCACATGAAAAACCATCATTAAAAATCAGTACTTATGCTAAACACCAATCCAAAAGTAAATCAGTACTTAAGGTAAACACCAATCCAAAAGTAACCTAAAATTATCTCATTTCCTTTCTATGCTAGCAACTGTACAACCAGACAGGGTTCAAATCAATTCTCAATGAAGGAGAAATTTCATTCTCAGAGTTCCCATGGCACAAACCTTGTGCTAGCCACTTGGCACTACGATGCAAATTTTAGTGGAGCAAATGTAAAAAGCGTAAAATGGAAAGGATTTAATTTTTTTTTTTTTTTTGATCAAGTATGTATTGGAATAAAAAAGAAGAGCCAAAACCCTCGTACATGAGACATATACAACAAGAAAAAAAAAAAACAACCAAGGCTCATCAAACAAAAAGAGCCAAAAAAGATACCCCAAAAAACTAATGCAAGCTAAGGGATTCAACAAAAAGTGTAAAAGAGGGATTACATCCTCTTGTATAACTACAAAACCACCAATACAAAGATTTAACCAAAAAAGATTTGAGCTCCAACGTAGATGACTCCACCCTTCAAAGGTTCTCATGTTACTTTCTTTCCAAATGCACCAAAAAAGAGCATAGGGACCCATCTTCTAAACAGCTTTAGTATCTTTGCAGCCCCTTAACCCACCGACTCACAAGCAAGTCATGAGTAGTCAATGGCAAAACCCATTTGACCCCAAAAAGATGGAAAATAAGAACCCATAAGGTTCTAACTGTCTCACAATGGATGAAAAGAGGATCCACGGTTTCCTTCGCCTCTTTGCACATATTACATCTATTCAGGATCTCCCACTTCATCCTAATCAAAAAGTCAATAGTAAGACACTTCTTAAAATTAAAGCATACCTTGGCAAGTACAGGCCTTAGAATCTCCTGATATGTTAGGGAAAATACATGAATTGCATAGGCTTACATTGTTTGCACAAAACCTGCTTTCTATGTTATTGTAAGCCACAACCCCTTTACCCTCACCCAAAAGAAGGAGAAGAAGAAGAATAAGAAGAATAAGAAGAAGAATGGCAAAAATAATAATGGAAATAATAACAAAGGTGTCAATTTACAATTACAAAGGCTTTTCTTTTAAGTAAGCCAAACACATTCTTTTTCTATAAGCAAACTGAATACATTTATAAAATAAGAGATACTTAATTATCTATCTTCTATCTTGAATAAAATCATTTTATAGGGCAAGATTTCTGAAAAATTAACAAGTACATTAAAATGCAAATAAAACTACAGGAAGAATACCTGAAGGTTTGACATTGAAACCCCAACAGCTACAATCCATAGATCACTCGAATCACACCACAAAATAGCCTTTGCAATTACACAATACTTATCATCAGAAAAAAAAAAGAAAAAAAAAGAAAAAAAGGACAGAGCAATGTAGAGCACCATCTTGCATGATCCATAGAAATGAAGAAAATACAGCAAGATGACTCAAGACACACAACAGATTAACTTCTGTACCAGCACCAAAATCTTGGACTTGCTTCACACTCCTATATCTTCAAATACTATAGACTTTAAAGGAAAAACCTGAAATACCATAAGATTAACATAAAGCAAGCAATCTAATATCAACCAAAAAAGTGAGAAAAACGAAAATAGCGAGCAGATACCATCGATAAAAGAAACAGTTGATGCCTTAATCTATAATGCACAATAATAAAATGAAATAAATAAAAATCATCTAAGCTAAAATTTAACATGATAGAATATAAAAATACCATAAGTTGCACACATAACTACTATTTCATAACTAATATAAAATATAAAATCCATAAAATGAAAAACACAAAATTACTAATTCATAACTACCATAAAATATAAAATTCATAAAATGAAAAACGTAGTCATAATTCCATAGTTTCCATGTCATTAAAAATTTCTTTAGAATATAAAATACTCTACTCAATCCAAAAAGATTTAAAATAATAAACATAAAATAGTAATAAATAGTAAATAAATATATTTATTTACTATAAATATATATCCTATGATGTTGAAGTTTATCCTAGGTGATTTTTATTTTTTGATTTTGTTATTGTGCATTATAGATTAAGACATCAACTGTTTCTTTTATTCATGGTAACTGCTTGCTCTTTTTAGTTTTTCTCTCTTTTGTGGTTGATATTAGATTGCTTGATTTATGTTATTTTTTTGGTATTTCAAGTTCCTTAATAAAAGAAGTTTTTAAGGTTTGAAGATATAAGAGTGATGGATCAAGTCTAAGATTTTGGTTGTGGTACCAAAGTCAAGCTATTGTAGTCCACAATAAGAGAGCTAGGAGCTACAACAGCAGTGACGACCGTAGTTGGGAATGGGTTCAGTCCTTGCTCTAAATTCTACCAGAATGGGGGCTTATAGGAGCTTGGGGTCTTGTCAGCTAACACTAACAAACTTTGTTATGTAAAGATTTTTTATTTTTTATTTTTCTGGTCTCATATTCTGTTATATTTTTTGGTAATATCACTTGTCACTTAAACAAGGGTTGGTTCTGGATAATTTGGCATGTGAGAGGATTTTTGGTTAACTCATCAACCTCAGATTCTAGTGTATAGAATAAATGAGTTGTTTTAGGTTCTATGAAATGTCAAGTTTTGGGTGCTTTTGGATAAAACAGGTATGCTATAGAATTTTTTGGCTGCTCTAGTTGGTGATCTTTGTTTTGTGGAGTTGGTTATGCGTTTTCAGTCATCTTTTTGTAATTCCTTGAGTTCTATAAATGGATCTGTTTAAGCAAGACAGCGCTCTACATTGCTTTGTTTTGCCCACTGTTGCTCTACGTTTGCTATTTTAGCTATTGTCTAGTTGCAAAGACTATTTTGTGGAGTAGTTTGAATGTTCTTTAGGCTGCAGCTGCTGGAGTTTCAGTTTTGAACCTTCAGATATTATTCCTGTAGTTTAATTTGCATTTTTAATAAATTTGGTCCTTTTAAATAAGTCTTGCTCCACAAAATGATTTTCTTTAGGATAGAGGAAGGGAGATAATTATCTCTTATTTTCAATATGTATTCAGCTTGCTCAGAAAGAAAGAACATGCCTTCGGCTTACTTATAAGAAAATCCTTTTCCTGAATTGTGAATTGACCCCATTATTATTGTTTCCATTTTTCTTTGTAGTAAGAACGTAGGCCACTTTCAACAAACAAAGGTAAAATAAGAACTTCCTGTTCCATCACTTGAAATGAGCACCATTGAACTGAAATGGTCTATTCAAATCACTTAATGCAGTGGCAAAAATATTGAAAGTGGGATCCATATTCTCAAATCATCTTAAAATTGTTAGAGAATTGCAAGCAAAATTAGAAATAAAAATTACTATACAATAATAATAATATTATCATAAAAGTGAAGTGTTGGGTTGAAGTATGGAAATCTCGCCTTTTTAAAAATAATTTGTGCCTTTGCGAGGATAAGTCTAGTGTAGCAGGCCAGTTCACTAGCACGTTATCCCTAGAATACATCATCTCAGCAGCCACTAACACCTTAGGTTCAACAAATCTACACTAATTGAAGAACGAACCTTTACAAAAAATGCACTACTTGAAGAGAGCAAAGCTTCTCAAAAAATGTTTTATTTTTAACCTGTAGAAAAGGAATGTGTAGAAGAGAACACTAATTGGAAAACATGCAAGAAGAGGAAAAGGTCAATATCTTTTGTTTACCGTCCTTTAAAGAAAGCCTGGTACAATACATACTCCTCTGATTGGAACACAGAGGACTTGTGAGCAAACCTTAAGCATGTAAAGACTGCAATATATATATATATATATATACCTTAGTTAAGAAGCTAAGGGTGACACTAAAGCTTACTATCCTCTACGTAATCAAAATCTTCTTGACAATGGAGGCCAAGGAAAAAACCATGGATTAGCCGTTTTGTAGATGACATGACAATCTCCTTTGCAAAGAGAGGGGAAGTTAGCACGGGTATCTTCTTGTTTTGAATTGTTGCTTAAGCTGCTTGCATTTTCTGTACAATTCCCTTTGCTTCTTTGCGGTAGGTTGATGCCTTGATTTTCGTGCATATTGTTTTTATGATTATTTCTAATATTATTTGTGTATTTGTGATGAGATAGAATTGAACTCATGTCATATGTTTGGATTTTTTTTTTTTTTTTTTTTTCAAACGTCTGCTTGGTTTTGTTCAATGATTTTCATTTGACTAGAAAACCCAAATTTGGATAAAAGTTGACATATGATTTTATAACTGATGCTGATGACAGTTTTTTTAATATTCTTCTATGTGCCCAGCTGATTTTCCCTAGCTCTGGAGGGGCTGGAGAGCATTATCTGAATTTTGGACACAATGGACATGGGGTTTACTCCTCATATGACTAACCCACCCTTTTTTTTTTTTTTTTTTTTTTTGTCCTTTCTTTATGTTTGTCTATAAATCTTCTTCTTTCGTTGGAAAGCTGGAAGTTTTATTGAAGTAGTTGAAGGCATTGTTGAAGGCATTCTTCTTCTTCTTCTTCTTCTTCTTCTTCCTACTCTTTTCGTTGGAAAGCTGGAAATTTTATTGAAGGCATTCTAAGGATCATTTTTTATTTTCTTTAACTTCATCAGATAAACCAAAAGATGCAGAGCCTAAAACTCTGGAAAAAAAAAGTACCAAAAAGAAGCCCATTTTATAAAACACGTGCACGCACATCTAGTAAATAATAAAATATAGGTTGGCATAGGCAGATAGGTTCAAACATTCAACGGCTACTATATGACAACCCCACCTTTTACCATAGTATCAGGCTCCTCAACAACCATCGGACAAAGAAATACCACAAGCACGTACACCTCATTATTATTATTTTCTGTATTTTTTTTTCGTTTCTATTCTTTTCTTTTCTTTATTTTTTAAAACCTCTTTTGTGACGAGAAAAAGGCTTGAACACATTATTTTATTTTAATGCAAAAAAAAAAAAGAAAAGAAAAGGAAAAGGCTTATCACGCTGCATTTTGTTTGATTCAGAAACACAAGGTCCACGAGGTAAATAAGAATATCAACAACCCAAAGAACAAAAAAAGAGAAGGAGAATCCTATTAGAAGCCTCATTTAAATATGAAATTCCCTATTTCAACTAACCCTCTTTAGAGTCTCTTGACTAAATATCCTTTTTGTGCTCTCCAAAATATAAAAAAATAATAAGAAGGAAGAACCTTTTTGAAAGATATGATGCTCCAACATGAAAACACATTTTTGAAAAAAAAAAAAGGAAAAGAAAAAACCACACATGAAACTTGTGTATTGGACACGTGGATGTCTGCATGTAGTCCAAAGAGAACATCTCAACGATGGATATATATGTGTTTAATATGAGCCATGGTCGACATCTTATTCGCGTTTGGATCATTTTCGGTATTTGATACGAGTCACACGCATTTGACACTCTTTTTCTTAACCCCTCTTTTTTTTTTGGCTGCGAACGCATTTGACACTCTATTAGTATTTTGATAATTTTTTAAGGTCATTAAGTATTTTTCAATCGTATACGTCAATTTCTCATTTATGTGCTATGTGCTATTTAGAGCATCTCCAATGAGAGAGTTCTAATGACTGTGAGCTAAAAAGTTGTTAGCTATTTTTAGTTCACAAAGTGTAAAAATAGCTCTTTATAGTGAAAATAGCTCTCTGTCATAAAATGGCTCATCTAGTGTAACAAAAGCTATTTCTTAGTTCATCCATTTTTCCATCTTTCCAACTACCATAATATATATATATATATATGCATTGGGGTTGTACCTCGTGCATTTGCCCACTGGGGTTGTACCTCGTGCATTTGCCTAATCTACCTTGTAACCTACTAATACACGAGGTATAACCTCAATGCGGGTGTTGATATAAGTTATATCAACACATGCTCACTTTATTATCATCCTATATATATATATGGATAATGACCAAGTAAGCACGTACTGATATAACTTATATCAACACCCGCATTGGGAGTTGTACTTTGTGCATTAATGGGATACGGGGTACATTAGATCAATGCATGGTGTTGATATAACTTATATCAACACATAGAAGAACATTGAACATACTAGACTACGTCAAATCGAGTCAACTGATTCAAGCCATAGGTAGCTCGTTTAATTACAATTTAAAACAATTACGCATGTCTTGGATGACAATGTCAGTAATTGGTTAATTGGAAGCAAAGCATCACAGTGCTTTTGCATGGTAACTGGTTTTGAAAACTATGGAAACCCATGCGAACCATTTGAATGAATCATCTTTTAGTGTTTAATAACAGTAACTCTTAAGACATTGCTGAAAAATTACTTGGAGTAATAAAGGAATTGCATCAAATGATATCACGTCCTTCGCTTTGCAGCCTAATGTATTAGATGATTGCTGAATAAAGCAGTGCGGCCCAAGCCAAGTCTACCGAAATGAAGAAGGAAACTGCAAGAGCTACTTGTATCTTTGCCAGAATAAATTAAACAACTATAAATGTCTTGGTAATATTGTTACCTGCCATCAAGTATATGATCATAATACCTCCTTTTCAAGTTTCAACACAGCCATGAAGGCTTCTTGGGGTACATCAACTTTACCAATTGCCTTCATTCTTTTCTTTCCTTCAGCCTGATAAGAGAATGCCAAGTTAAAAAACACAAAGGTTGTGTGACCATAGAATTCTCTTTAATTATTATCATTATTTTAATAAATATTTTGATAAAACATGGTAGTGATTTTAGTTTATAGATGAAGCTCTCAAGTACAATGCCAGAGCTAAATATTGTCACTGTATTGCTCTCATTTCACAAATCTATTAATTCAAGGGAATAACTATGGATGTATGTTCCACACTTTCACAGAAAGAAATATACCACCACAAAGAGAGGCGTTAGAAGAAATTTTTTTATTTCCTATTATACCATTACTCAAAAACATAAAGGCAATGTTAACCTCTCATTAGAATCTCCAAACTTTGATTCCCTATATTACCTTCGCTAAAAATTATAAAGACCTAACTTTTAATTTTGATTTCCTATTATACCCCTTGTTAAATAACATAAAGACAACTTTATCCTTCTATTATAAAACCTCCAAAGCACCTTTTATTCTCCATTTTTCTTTTTTCTCTCATTTTTCTATCATCTTTTTCCATTTCGTCTCTTTCACCTTCTTCATAACCAATTGAAAGCATTCTTAAGGACTTGAATTGAAGACTTTCTTAAAAACTTGAACTCAGATTCATTCAATTATAAGGTATGACATAGACTCAATTTTTGAATATATATACTATTCTATGAAAAAAAAAATGAAATCCACATGGATGTTCATAGATCTATAATGCATTAGCGATAAGTGATTTATGATCTATATCTATAGTGGTTTTTTTTTTTTTTTTTTTGACAATAAATTATATATATATATATATTTTAAAATTTTAAAATCTCTATTTTCTGAAAAAATAAAATATTAATTATTTATCTATTCCTTCATATTTAATTAATATTTTTTAAAAATGTTCATGTGCAACGCATTCATGCTACAACTAGTTATACAAAAAATTATGCAATTGAATACCTCTTAACCTATGAAGCACGGATACAGATATAATGCGATACGGACATACCAATTCGGAAATTCTAAAAAAATATAAGATACGATACGGCGGTGATATGTTAATAAATAAATATATTATTATCAATATTTGGTCTAAAACATATATAATAAACATAAAAAAAAGTTTGAAACATCTACAAAATCAATTAATATACAATAATAGATGTACAAAGAACAAATCCATAAGCATCAATATGTTAATCATTCTTTGAAAAAAAAAACACTAGAAAGACATTAACATTATGAAATAGCCATTTAACTCTATTGCTCTACAATTGTTGCCCTAGGAGAGGAGATAGTGGAAAGAGAACTGAGATGAAAGAACTAAAATGGGTATGTTGTTTCAATCAAAGTATGGGTATTATGTTTTTATTTATTTATTTATTTATTTAAATTTACCTTCGTTATTTTAAAAAATAAATAATTACAAACTAATCCTAAAGGAATTCCAAACATATGCGAGATGTATCTGATGACATGGCAATGTGTGTTACTGTTTTGATCAAGGACTTAAATATCGATGTCGATGGATATATCGAGGTTCTAAAAACACAGATATATTGATAGATATATTGAAAATTTCAATATCAATTAAGAGATATGACAGATATTGTTAGTTAAACATGTATATTTTCATTGAAACTTTGGGAACAATGATTAGACTCTAATAAACAGTTTATAATCAAAATATTGCAATTTAAGTATGTATTAGACAATTGTATTGTGTAGGGGTATAAAAATTGTGCCACACTAAGCGATAGAATAAATTTTTAACAAAATAAATGAAATTTGTTACTTCATAACACTAATTTAATCCATTAGTATAATTGAAATATTTATATAAATCAATACTAAAAGAGTAAGAGGTGATAATTTTGACGCAATAACAAGAAAATGAATATCTCACTATCGTTAATATATATCCTTGATATAGTGGATATATCTCGATATATTCGATATCAACAATACCATGTGAAAGAAATAAGATATTGAGATATATCGAGATTTTATAAATAATATTGACAATATCGTAAAGATATTTTGTGAAAAAAATATGTCAATTAGATATTGTATCGAGGGGTACGGATATACGGATATATTGTAAATATATCGAAGATATCGTGGATATTTTAGTCTATGGTTCTGATACGTTCGAAGAATATCTGATATGTATTGGGGAGTATCCTAGGTGCATCGTATCCATTATGTATTTGATACGGATTCGTTGGCGGTTTTGAAGTATCCGTTCTTCATAGCTCTTTAGTGTGTCAACCAATTGAGGAACCTTTGAAAATGTTTACCTTTCCTTACTTTGATATGTGTACAGGGTAAATGCTGCTTTATATATTGTGATGAATTACGGAGCAAATTCAAGAAAAATGTAAGGTTCCTTTACAGTTTGATTATTCTATTAATGTTACCTTCCACCGGTCTAGAAGGGAACTAGTATTGTTGCCTTTACTTTAAAGGTCCCAACAAAATTTCAAGCATTACATATATTCTATATTCGTATTGTTTAAAAGCAATATGATGCGGACATGGGGCCTGGGCCTGGGCCTGGCTAGCCTAGCTTCAACAAATTGGCTTAGATTGTCTATTAGCTTGATGGCCAAGGAAGCCAAGGAATTGCCTTATTTTATTTTTGGAATTATGGAATTCTTACCTTTTTAATTTCCATGAATTTAGGACCAAGTAACTACCATGATTGATGTACTTGGGGACTTGGGGTCTATATAAAGACTCCATATCTCTTAAATAAATCAACCATGGATTAATAAAGAATTGAGTTCTTTTATAGGTGTGGTATCGACTCCATAGCCCCCTAAGTGCCGATTCCTAGGGTTCTAGCTTCATTTTAGCTTCTTTCTTGCTTCTTTTTTTATTTTCTCTACTTCTTAAGTGTTTTTGTGAGTTCCTGTGTTTGTCCTGCATCACAATAGGATTTGAAACTAGAGCAGAACAGTCGCATATATCATTGATACACATTATGTGATCAGTTGACTTGAGCCATAACCCCAAGAGTAAAATCATCTATCCTATATTCCTATATGAGATTGTTATGGTTCTTTTATTGTTTGCCTTTTTGCATAGGAAATGACACTTCTATGGAAAGAAGAAAAAAGGAAAAAAAAAACACAAAGGAGGACAAGCAGCACACCCAATAGAGAATTAGTCCCACAAACCACCAATTCAAAAAGCAAACCCCTCTCTCTCTCTCCTCCCCCCCCCCCCCCCCCCCCTTCTTTCTCCATCCATAGCGCACAACTCACAAAGCCCAATGCAAACCACAGAGAAAAAAAATCTAGAGGATAGAAGTGTCATCTATAATGTTCTCGTGGCACAACATGGCAGCCTCATAGTTTTCAGATCCAAGAATCCACTCCATTTTGATTTACACATTATTTGACTTAAATCTAAGCTCATCACCTCTTGGAGGCCTTCAAGCATGCTAAATTTCCCTTAATCGCATCCCCTTTACAGCTCGAAATAGAAAACGATCTCACCTTGCTGATTTTTAAAAATGCCTCCTACTCCATTCCTACTCGGATTCCTTAAGAAACAATCATCAAATTAAGATTCACAACTCCAAAAGGATGGGGTCTCCACAATGACCTGATTTGCCTGACCTCTTCTAAAAGATGAAGCTAACTATCTAGTCCCTCTGACTGAACAACCCCTTCAAACTCTTTCGTTACTGACACCCACAAAGAGACTAAAAAGCTAGCTGTCGCCAAAGATTTTCCACTTTACTTAATCCGACACCTAGACACATACCCACACCCGACACCCATACCTGAGTCCATGTAACATAGGTACTCATATGAAGAAAAAAAAATGGAATTCCTCTCCATATGAATAACCCAAACCACTGCTAAAATAACAGTCCCACAAAACATTGCCCCTCCTAGCCAAACCTGCAAAATCAATCTCCACCATAAAGTAATCTGTGTTGGGAAACCCGTTACAATTGTCTTGGGCAAGACAACACATGTTCTAACAAAGTTGATGTATATAAAGGAATAAAATGGTTCCAGGATCATCATACAATATTCTAAAATCATTACTAAATAATTTCTGGAAGAGATTCAATGTGAAAAAGGAGCACCTGTTTCTTAAGCAACTTCTTCTTCCGTGTTATGTCCCCACCTACAAGAATAAATACGTAGAAAACCTGTCAATGTTAGAGTAAGTAAACAACAGTTACAAATGATACAAACACATCAGCAAGAAATTTGCCCTTAGAAGCAATAATTGTCCTATAGGTAGGTACACCTCTGGGATCAAAATCAGTCATTTACTTGAAATATGACAAAACACAAGATTAACCAAACTTATAATTCAATCGAAAGAACTGACTTTGCAGACGTTCAAAATTTCCTAAGGGGACATTCTCATCTTACCATAGCATTTGGATAGAACATCCTTCCGAATTGCTGACAAAGATTCACTAGCAATCACTTTGGAGCCAATGCACGCCTATCACATATAATTCATGAGCGTTGGAACAAGGTAAACATATTGGATGCCAAACAAAAATAGAAGCATAACTCGTCATTAAACAAAGGATACTATTAGATAAGTAAGCCCGAGATTATGCATTTATATGTAAGTAACAATGCAGAGAATTCAGATTAGGTCTCTCAAAGCAACACAATTCCTGCCCCTACAAATTGGAATTGGGATAAAAAAGGGGAAGCATGACTGCAATAGGATCACAAGCAACAAAATCACTCTTCCATTGCACAATATTCCTTGGATTGCCGTTGGAAAACCTTGACTTTGATTTTCGCTATGATGAGAGATGACTCTAGTTGGAGCATAGCAGGAGCTTTGACCATGTTGATACTCTGCTCAAACTCCTTTCCTACATCCCTATGAGAGTCCTGTCAGAATCCCACCTGTCCTACCATTGTTGTCCAGCCACCACCATCTGCCTGCACCGTTATCACACTCCCTTCGCCATCGTCTCACCTCTTGGGTATATTTGAACCCAAAGCTAGGGTTTACTCAGAGGATAGCAATGAGAGTGTAGATACTCACACTGCCGTCATAGTCGCCACGTCACTGCAGTCCAACCGTTGCCACCGTCATAGGGTTGTGTTTTGACCTTGATTTTGATTTTGTTTGTTTTTTTTCTTTAATTGTGCTATGTCAGAACCATCTCATCTATTACTTTCTCTAATCTCTACCCCCAATATTTAAGTGATCATCACCCTGCTTCCACTGATAAAACATATGCCGATTGGCAGGCTGAGGATGCCTAAATTCGAAGTAGTTTATGGAATAGAATGGAGCCCAAAATTAGTTGTAGTTTGGATTTTCTATCTACTGCCAAAATGGTGTGAGAAAAGACACGGGAATTGTATTATGGTACCAACTTATCACTGATTTTTCACATCTTGACTATTTTTCTGTTGGATTTCATGATCGCTCTTTATAGAATTATTATGCAAAGTATAAGACCATTTGTGAGGAACCTTATCTTTCTCAACCTATTTCAGCCAATGTTAAGGTCTTTTTTTTGATAAGGTAATGATTGTATATTAAAAAGATTTAAACCTTCGTACATAAGACATATACAGAAGAAAAAAACCTAAGTTCCATGTACAAAAGGGAACCATAAAAACCCACCACCCCATTACATATACAGGGAGTTGACAAAAGATATAAAAGAAAGTTTACTACCACCTATGTAATTACAAAACCACCAAAACAGAGAATTGACCAAAGATGCTTTAAGTTTCACAACAGAGGACTCCTTTCCTTCAAAAGTTCTCAAATTCCGTTCTTTCCAAATGCACCAAAAAAGAGCATGAGGAACCATCCTCCAAACAGCCTTGGTATCTTTCTTAGCACCAAAAACCCACCATCCCGCAATTAAATCATGTGGAGAGTTAGGCAAGACCCATTTAATGCCGAAAAGGTTGAATATTAGATCCCATAGACTTCTTGCCACCTCACAATGAATGAAAAGGTGGTTCACCGATTCCGCCGCCTCTTTACACATAATGCATCTATTAGGTAACTCCCATCTCATTCTAACCAAATTGTCAATGGTAAGGCACTTGTTGTGAGCCACTAACCATAAGAAAAAAGCCACCTTGGATGGCACCGAGGGAATCCAAATGTTCTTTGCCGGTTGAAAAGTCTCCCTGTAGGAACCCAAACAAGAATAGAAAGATTTCACCGAGAATAAACCTTTAGGGTCCTTACCCCACAACAAGGTGTCATTCCCTTCCAAAGAAATCTTACATCCATAAAGCATTTGAAAAAAATTCAATACATTCTCCAACTCCCAATCATTAAAATTTCGACCAAAAGGGATATTCCAGAGATAACGTGAATGTAAGCATGTAGCTTGAACGTGAATGTAAGCATGTAGCTTGGTTTATATCTGGCCTACCATCCTCTTTTGACTCGGTTAAATCTCATATTCTAGGAAGTAGGGATCTACCTTCTCCAAGTGAGGTCTTTAGTCTCGACAGGCTACCTTATATAATTCCCATACTTCCAGAGTGACTACTTCTCTTGAGAGATCAGCATTGGCATTCACCATAAGGGATGGTGAACACTTTTGTAGTGGCCGTGGTCGTGGAGTATGTGAGCGAGGGGGAGGTCGAGGTCAAGGTCAAGGTCAAGGTCAAGGTCGTGGCCCTCACAAATGTACTTATTATGGTGGCAAAACCCATATTGTGGATTTTTTCTCGAAACTTTATGGGAAACCCTCGGCCAATCAAGCCAAATTCTCTAATAATGTTGACATTCAGTCTAATACTCCTGTTGCTGTGGCTACTGCATCGATTTAGACTAGTTAGGCTATTATTAAAGTTTAGGATACTAAATTGAAATATGACATGGTTCAGAGTGTGTGTATGTGTTTTTTTTTTTTAAATAAATTTTATTTTATATTATAGAAAATCACCTAAGCAATCTACAAAGGGCAGTTAACTACAATCATTGAAACCAAAACCAAAATAATAATAAAAATAAAATAAAATGGAAAGATAATATGGCACTGTGATGGTCATTTAGGTAGTAGTTACCGAGAAGAACAATCAACACCTATCATAATGTGGCATTTAATTCTAAACTATTGGAAATATACCACATCCCATATCGCCCAAATATTGGGTTTGACATAGTTTCATATACTTGTTTGGGCCCTCCACTTACAAGCTTAGGCTTTTAAGTTGGAAACTTAACATGGTATCAGAGCATGTCATTCTTGGACCGTTTCATTTGTGAGCCCGTTATTGTTGTTGTTGTTGTTGAGCCTATTTCGTTCATGAGCCCATTGTTGTTGTCCACATGACAGGCCAATTGTTGTCTTGTTAGGCCTGCACGTGAAGGGGAGTGTTGAGAAGTCCCACATCCAACATCGATTAAATATCGAGTTAAAAATGTCTTCATATACCTGTTTGGGCCCCTCTACTTATAAGCTTAGGCTTATAAGTTGGAAACTTAACATGGTATCAGAGCATGTCGTTCTTGAGCCTATTAAGCCCAGTATTTGTTGCCCACGTGCAAGGCCTGTGTTAAACCTGCACGTGAGGGGGAGTGTTGGAAATATACCACATCCCATATCGCCCAAATATTGGTTTTGACATAGTTTCATATACTTGTTTGGGCCCTCCACTTACAAGCTTAAGCTTTTAAGTTGGAAACTTAACATAAACAATGTGGTTTCCCAGATACAAAGAAACCCTTAGTACACAACCTGCTAAAGAAAAGAGTGAAACTTACCTGGATCGGTACTTTAAACATTTGACGTGGTATAAGTTCCTTCAACTTTTGTGTCAAAGCTCTCCCAACAGCATATGCCTGGACATGTGTCAATTTCACTAAAATCCTTGTCAAGTTAAAATATATATATATAGAGTGTTGTTCAGGTGTTGGATATCTAGGATGATCACAGCTGTATTCACGGCCAGTTCGTGGGTGTGGGCGCGTGAATGCAGACATGTCATCCATGAAAGGCCGTGATAATCTAGGATATCCCGCACTTGAACAACCTTCTATATATATGTATGTATAATTTCATTTAAGTGCATAGCTCAAAAACAGGAACAAATTATAAGTTATGACAAATAATAACTAATACTAATGCAAGAATAAGTAAGATCATTTGTGAAGGAGAAACAATACCTTCTCAGGATCTACCAAACAGAAACTCATTCTCAACTTACTAAGCACAAGCTTTTAGAAATAAAATCTAGTGTGAACTTGTGTTGTTTGAGTATTAGCTAGCAGCATATGTGTGAGGGCCTGAGGTTAAGCTCTTATTTATTAAGTTTTAATATTGATTTTACAAGTTTAATTGATGTTTGGATCATTCTTTAGTCATTGCAAGCACGGACCAAAGTATCTTGCATATCCCTGATATATCAGAATATCGAAGGATCTTGATATCATATGTTACTTTTATATCTTTTTCGCATTATATCATCCGATATATTGGCGATATCTTCGAAATATCGACTATATCAGTTTATAAAAAAATCCATTATTTTCGTCATTTTCCTGCAATTTATTGTGGAGATATAATCACTATATCGCTGATATTTGGTTGCTATATCGACCATATCTTCAATAACTGATTCTGCTTGTTTAATCCTGGCTTTAAAAGCTTTCAGGCTCCTTTAGCAGCTTTATTCCCTAGTGTTAGCCGTTTTGATCTATTGTGAGAACCTTTTATTACTAGTTTGACTTCACCTTTTTCCTCCATAACTCCTTTGCTCATCCTCTTACTTTATTAAACATTGGCAGGTCATCCAAAATGCTTCAAGTAAACCTTTTATTTAAGTGCTGCCTTTATGAAGGGTTTTTTTTTTTGTTTTTTTCGAATTATTTATTTTTAAAGCAGACAAGCAATTTCGGTGAAATCAGCATATCAAATATCAGACTGATAAGCCTGTATCAGCCAATACGCATGGATGGCTCAATATAATGTCAGGCCTTAGGCGGAAACTCTAAGTGAGGCCTCTTTGATATTTAATATATTAATATACATAACATTAGTTAACTCTATTTATGGTTATCTATATCTATACTACCTATAAAAGGCTGAATGTCAGAAAAGCTTTTGATTGACCAATATACCCTTATTTTATATTTTAAATACATCACTACCCTTATATGTACCCTTATACACGGTACATGATTGGAAGAGGAAATAGGAATATAAAATATAAAACACATAAAGAAGAAATAAAAATATAAAACACATAAATATAAATAGGAATTCAAAGTATACTATAATTCTACCCTTATACATGGTACATTGATTGGAATAGGAAATAAGAATATAAAACACATAAATATGAATAGGAATTTATAAATAGGAATTCAAAGTATACTATAATTCGTATACTTTAATTTGTAAAACCACATAAATAGGAAATCAAATTCGTATAAAACCCTAAACCTTAACATATATCATCTACATAATTCCGAATTCTACTTTCTCCATTAACAGCGGGATTCTGAATTCTTCTTTCTCCATTAATAGCGTCTTCTACCTTATTTGGTAAGTGTTTCTCTACAAAATGCGATAACTTTCTCTCATAATAAAAAAAAAAAAAACAAAAAACCACATGCAACACACGTGTGTACCAACTAGTATATATATATATATGTAAAATTATTTTTTCTTATTTTGGGATGCAAAAGTACTAATTGTTTAAGATATTTTAATTAAAATTGTTGAAGATATTTTAATTTAAGAGAACACTACAAATTGCAAAGTATATAGGTTGTATATATAGGTTTTATATCATATGAGCCCTTTTTCTTGGTTAGGGCCTTAGGCAGTGGCCTAAGTGGCCTATGGGTTTAGCTGGCCCTGCCGATACGTAACTGTATTAGAGGCAGCTGATACACCTATATGGCCGATACCATCATGTACAGGAAATCGAAACATAACAGTCGATATTGTACTGTAACGATGCAATAACGGACCATTACACACCATAACTATACGGTACCGGTTATTATGGGCCGTTACGCTATAAAAGACACTCCCAACTACTTTATTTTTTTCCCACTTTTTCTACACTCGTGAGCATTCTACTCGACCATGGGAGCTTCTTCAAAAAAATTTTGAGCACGAAAACTCATATCTACAATTTTGGAGCTGTTTTTTCAAAGATTGGAAGACAATATCACTTGTTAAAGCCATCCTAGAGTTAGTTTTGAAGTATTTATTTATTTATTTTTTTTGAAATTCATCTTAATTTTTTTCCTCTTCATGTTAGATCTATGATGTCTAACCTTGGATCTATGGCTAGACACTATAGATCCATGGGTTGATAACCATAAAGGGAAAGAATCATAATTTTCTATCTATTTTTTTTTTTTTTTTTTTCTAATTCCAAAATTCACTAAAAAAAATTATTATAATTTTGTAAGTTATTATTAATAAATAGTATATACTACTTATATATCCTCATATATTCTTAATAGTAAGCCAACAAATTATAGACTACGTATATATCCTTGCATAATCCTAATATTAGGCCAAAAAATTAAACATACAAAAATTTAATTTTTCTTTTTTGTTTTTTTTTTTTAAAATTTTAAATTCCAATTTTTTTAATTTTAATTTTAATTTTAATTTTAATTTTTTTTTTGTAAATTATTATTAATAATAGCATATACTACTTATATATCCTCCTATAATCTTAATATTGGGCCAAAAAATTAATCATACTAAAATTTAATTTTTATGTTTTTTTATTTAATTTTTATTTCCAACTTTTAATAAAAGTTGTGTATTATAATTTTTCAATTTCTTACTTTATTAAAATTTAATTGTACTATTTTTTCTTTTCTAAGTTACCATATATGATTGTAGTTTTTATTTTGAAATTTTTTTATTATCATTTGTAATATTATATATAATAGATAGAAAACAAAAATTCTTTTATTTAATGTGGTTTGTTGTTTCCTGTCTTGTAGAATTAAAGTGCCTCTCAAAACACCAACTGGACGGGGCAAAGGCAAAGCACCAATTGAACTGGAGAAAGTACCTATTGATGATATCGAATGGGTCTAGGTATAAAGTCCAATGCCTACTTTGTGATAAAATAGTCTCTGGTGCAATAATGAGATTCAAGCAACACTTTGCGGCTGAGAGAGGCAAGTTGATGCATGCCCGTGTCAAATTCTACCATTATAAAGGAAATGAAAGACACAATAAAGCATCTTGACAAATGAGGCTTGAAAAGGAATAGAGATGAGAAGAATTGAGACAACGATTGAGGCCAAGAGGTCATGACTTTGATTTTGATGATGAGGAGGAGGACCTCGAAGCATAGGAGTTCCGGATGGTTCAGCGTGAAAGTTTAAGGTCACAAAGGGAATACCATAGAAGCACAGAGCACAATATATTTCAGTTTGCATACATTCTAAAGCTAATAGCATTTAGCTACCTTGCGAATACCATAGTAAGCACAGAGCAAGAGCGGAGGGGAAAGAGGAGGCACAAAAGTGTCAGATTTTGGATGTACAGGACATGCTTGACTATTTACATATACATACACTACATATATGTATATACATATATTTTATATATTTACATATATATTATATATAAAATAAATATGTGGAATAGATTTTAAAAATTCTGAAACTTTGGGGGCACTATCATAATATTGTATTTTCAGGGCTTAAAAGATACTTTAGTAATTTAAGAAACAAATAACAGAATGATGACATAATTATATAACTAATGGGATATTAGAGGCGAGGGTTTCCCTTGATCGAAACCTTGGAGTGTTTCTCCAACAAAAGAGATGACTCAACCTTAGGCAGCTTCTCTCCTCCACTAACTTTGGCAATCCAATCTCCTCTGGCAACATCTACAATAACAAGAAGGTGCACTACTTATTTTCTTCTTCTTCTTCTTTGATTAAACATGGTCCCGTGATAGTTAGAATGATAATTCATTCTTTGCTGAATTGCGGTTCTCACATGATTCTTGTTGGAAATTGCAGAAGCATATGTTTAGAGTGCGATCCGCAATCCATGTCTATGATTTTTTTTCTATGGATAATAGGTAACATCTTTTCAATGAATCCACTGGGGCAGGGGGATTCAATATTCTTCTGTATAAATCAAGAATCAGGGCTGCACATTAGCATGGAAATATCCAGACTAAAATCATCAACTGTTAATGATAACATCAAAATTTTGAAATGAACAATCTGTTGAAACAAAATATACTGCCTGGAATCTCTCATTCTCCTCAGTGTCAAAGTTGTTTCCTACTTCATTCACATCTTTGCTTCCCCTCTTAATCCTTTCCTCTTCACTTCTTTATTCATGAGCTCTTAGCTTTGAAGAAGCAGGCATCTACTTCTAGCATCGTATTGCAGAGAGGTCCTGCTCTCTCTCCCTCCCCCCACCTCCTACAAATTGTTCCCCCTTAAAAAATTCTATTTATACTTTTCAGTTTTCATTATGTTTTTGTGCTTTCTTTTTGCCAAGATCGTTTGTTATGATGGCTATGATGGTTAAAACATGTATTTCTTTTTATTGCTTTTCTAGAGCTAAACCAAATAAATTTATTGCTCAAACATGTTTCTTTTTTAAAAGACTTTTTGATTCCTTTCTACATCCTGTGTTTTCTTTTACAGAGATCCTGCCGATAAAAACCAACATCCACCCTTAAAAAAGAATAATAAAATATAAGCCTCTTCCAAGCATGAACAAGATCCCCATTTTCCTCTTTCTGGAACCATATCTATACCATCTTGTTTCTTTTTGACCAACATCGACACATTTGCCAAAAGATGAGTTTTATTTCTAATATAAGAATCTTCTATACAGAAAAAATGAGAATCAACAGTGGAACAAAACTTAAATTACCTTATCTCTGTGAACAATAGTTGCCAACGGTTCTACGTGTTCGCCATTAATTTGAATATCAAGCTTTATTAGTTCACTTTCCTTGTACCTAGTAGTCATAATGAAACCAAGAAAAGAATTTACCACAAGTGCAGCGCCAACCTTCAAAATGTCTTGCATCTTCACAACATGCTAAGAATTACTATAAGGGAAAAACGAATTCCACTCCATGGATGAAGTGTGAGAGAGATGATAGATATTTTCACTTTAAGAAGTGCATCTTTATTTTAATAATAAAAGAAATCCCACTATAATAGGATACATGTTTTCTGCTATTCAACAGAAGTAAGCATTCCATTTTAAAAAGTGAAAATTGTCAAAAAATGGATACTGCAAGGGAATTTCACCATTGATATTAAATAGGTATTATATATATCCTAAAAAGAATTTTGTGAAAATAGAATTAAATACAGTATATCAAATTCAAACCACTATGCCCTCCTCCTGCATGAGTCAACAACCAACAAAATAAATGTAATTTCACATTCCTGCCCACTATTGATGAAAAACCTGGAAGTTGGAAATACTCTGAAATACTTTGAAGCCTATGTTAAAGCAAAAATATCTTACTTTTGGTTGAGGAAAAATGGAAAATGTAATTCCCAATTTAGTGGGGAAAAAAGAAAAAAAAAAAAACCACAATTGGTTCTTTACATTATTCCCTCCCCACCTTGAACCTATCCTTGAACATCATCGGGTGATATGTTCAGCTGCACAACTGTGTCATAAACTCAACTTGTTTACTTACATATAATAGGATACCCTACTAGATTGAAAATTTGAGATTGACGGTTTATCAGTGTAGGTAAACTTTGATGAATTGCCATTTAGCTAGAAATGTGTTGACAAGCATGTTGCCATGTGGCCAAAATTTTGATGACAAGCATGTTGCCACATGTCACCATGTGGCAAGTGAGGTGGACACATGGCAATTTTACAATCCAAGTCTACATGCATAGTGACACCTCATGCTAGATGATACCTTGTGCTTGATAATGCAAGTCTACATGCATAGTGACACCTTGTGCTTAGGGATGGCAACGAGGCGGGTCTGGGACAGGTCTCCCATATCCCAACCCCATCCTGTTAAAGATAATCTCTTCCCAAACCCATCCCAACCCCATGTCAGAGGTCTTGTCGGGCCATTTCCATTGATGGAAAATAAATTCCATTTAAAAAGAGAGGGGGGGGGGGGGGGGGGGGGGGAGAGGAAACCAATCCTAAATTACACATTCCACTTGCAAATTCTTGCCTCTTTATGGTTTTAATGAAGCAAATACTAAAAGAATTTAAACATAAAAATAAAATCACAAAGAAGAAGTAACTAATAGTAAATATGTAATTCAAGAAAATATGAAAGGTATTAAAAGATACCAATATTTACATATATTCGGGGCGGGGTGGGGTAGGGTGACCTTAAACCATATCCAGACCCGAACCTGACACAGGTATTTTAATTTCTCCCCAACTCTGCCCCTACTTTATTTAGTTGCCCCCCCAAGCCTATCCCAATAGGGTTAGGGCTAGGGCTATAAGGACCCAATATTTGATTTATGAGGTTATTGGGGTTATATTTTGCTTAAGTAATAATTGGTGCGTCATCTTATCATGTTTTTAAGCAGTTTGGGATTTTTAGTTGACTAAACCTTCTTGTAGTCAACTGAACCTTGATGTAGTCACTAAAGAAGACGTGTAGTCAACTAAACCTCACAGATTTGCATTCTGTTAGTTTTAGTCGACTACACACTTGATATAGTCGACTAAAACATACGAATTTCACCCATATCAGATTTTTAAGTGGGCTAAATGACATCTTTACCCCTCCTTTATATACTCTAAGCCACGATATTTGGCTCATTTTTCACCATTCTTGGAAGGTTTAGGAGAGAAAATAAGAGAGGGTGTGAGAGAGAAGAGGGCTAACAGAGGAGCCGTGAGTATGATGGACCACCACGGGAGCTCCGATCTGATGCTGGGCAAGCTCGAATCTTGTGTTTCTTGGCTTGATCTACGCATCTATGGTCTTGGCTTTGCTTTTCCTTCACTCTATCTTGGGGTAGGGGCATTTTTCTCATTATAAAGCACGGATGCATGGGGATTGGGTATAATCATGTAGATTTACAAGTATTTGGTCTACTTTGCATAAATAACATGCATGGGGTTAAGATTTATGGGTTTAAGCCTTGTAGATTTGGGAGAAAAATGTTATTTTGGTAACCCTCACATGATTTTGGGTTTAAAAGGGTTGATTTTAAAACCTCTGTTTCTAGAACCATTATTTTGAAAAATGGTTGAGAACTAATTTATATGAATAATGGAAATTATTTCACATAAATTGAAGGCATAAAACCCATTATATGGTTTTTGGAAAAATTTATTATATTTTCCATTCTTATTGGGAAATTATGGAAACAATATAATTGAATGAATAATGGTTTTGCGAACCTGTTATATGGTTGTTGGAAAATTAATTATATTTTTTGATATTACTGAGAAATTATGGAAATGATATAATTAAATGAATAATGCTTTATAGCCACACTTGATAGTGGAGGGTCACTTGGGTTGCATTTGGTTTGAGGGAATGGAATGGAATGAGAATGGGAATGGGAATGGAATGAGAATGGACATTCCATCCCCATGTTTGATAAGGGGAGGGAATGGAATGAAAAAGCATAGGTGGGACCGTTTTTAATGATTTTTACTCCTTGAAAGGTGGGAATAGCCATTCCTTTTGGTTTGGGAAGGAATGGCTATTCCCTCATCGGAGGGAATAGACCTCCCACAAGGGAATAGCCATTCCTGTGAGGGTCCAACACTTGATGTATGAAGTTGTTGAAGTTATATTGTGCCTAAGGAATGATTCGATGAGCTTCTGTGACTTGGTATTGAGTATTTTGGAAGCTATAGTTGATTAGAATTGAAGAAAATTCCATTTTTCTCGAAATTTGGGAGTTTAGTCAACTAAACCATGATGTAGTTGACTACAAATTTCATATAACTGTTGACTACAAGTGTTTATGTAGTCGACTACACCTTACTTGTAGTCAACTAAACCTTGTAGAAATGCTCTCTGATATTTGTAGTCGACTACACCATTGATGTAGTTGACTAAACCTTGCGAAATATGGTCTGAAACGAGATTTTTTTATGTGCTAAAATGACCCTTTTGCTCCTCCTTCTATATAACCCTAAGCTATGATTTTTCCACTCATTTTCTCCACTTCCTCAGTCAAAATAGAGAGAGAGAGAGAAAGAGAGAGAGAGAGTAGTTTGGGGAGAAAGAGAAGTCCGTGAACGAAGCACGCAACCTCGGGAGCTCGAATTCGACTTCGTGGAGCTCCAATCTTGCGATTTCTACTCTGATCTACGTGTGTGCACCTGTGGGTTTGCATTTCTAGCTTCCATTTGAGAGATAGGTGCATTTTTCATTGTTGTAGATGATTGTATGCATGAATTTGAGATATTATCATGCGGATTACATGTTTTACATGGGTACAGGGTGTGATTTTCTTAAAATTTCACACATTTGAGAATCTAGGGTTTTGTATTACACCCTATTTCGTTATGTGCATGTTCTAATTAAAATCCTCACATGATTTTGGATAAAATGGGTTGAACTTGGAAACTTAATTGGTTGAATTCTTGAGATCAAACATTGGGGGTCACTTTTATACTAGTGTTGAAAACCTATATCTTTACCATTAAATTTGAAATGGTTTTGGAAGATTTACATGTAAATGGATGTGACGATAAGGGGTACTTTCCGGTCTCAACAACCGTAGTGTTCCCAAAATGAGGTTACTTTTTGGACCCAAATAGGGATCCATAGTGTTTCCTCATAATGAGGTTACATTCTGGACCCATGTAAGGATCTAAAGTGTTTCCTTTTATTTCCGCGCACAAGGGCCCCGTATGACTTGGGGAGGATTATTCAATTTATAAGACTGATGTTTTGGATTGCCAGATATGGTAGATGATGTTATGGATTATTTACATGTTTTCCCGTATTTACTTTAAATTTATGAAATGCAACCCTCTTTCCATATCATTTCGTTTAAATGCTCAAAAATGCTTTTAAAACCTTGATATACGGCTTTGAAAAATGTAACCTACTGAGTTTATACTCACGCCTATTTTAAAACATTTTTCGCAGATTATGAGTAGGGTAACGATGACTCATATGAGGAGGCATCGCACCAAGGTTAGCATGGACATTGCATAATGGATATGTGTGTATTATTTTATGGTATGTATATTATTTAAACAGACTTTTGTACTCTATGAGTGTATTGACGGTAGAACCTTGCGGAATTGAATGCCAGCTGAATATTGTATTTTAATTGTGGATGGTTATTATTTTTGGTTTAAATTGAAGAGGTTTCAAAAGGTCGAGAACTTAGTATATCCTATTTTACAGACAAGACCATGCCGGATTTTCAAAAAATAAAAAATAAAAAAAAAAATTCCTTAAATTGTGATTCTAATTATAAACCATCCTTAATTTCTATATAATTTAGATTTTATAATTGACACGTCATGGTATATTTCCCGGGTCGTGACAATTCCACTCCCTTGTGCAACCAAATACTAACTTTTTTTTTTAGAAAATGAAATCATCATTCCATTCCCTTCCTCATTCCCTCATAACAAACATAGCTTTGGGGTTATACCAAGGTACAGTTTGTTCAGCCTTGCCCTTGTGGTCCTGTGGCTTCAATTGGTTCTGACCCAAAATCCCTTTATACCGCACGAGAGCCTCGTTTGTTCGAGGAGGTTTATTAATTGTTGAGACTGAGTTGGAATTCAACCCCACATATTACTTAAGGCATTCAAATAAATGCTATTATATACGGAAATGGATTTTATGGTATTATGGAAATAAAGAAGAGGTTTTCTATTGCTTTACAATTTATTAGAAATAACTCGATTTTAGAGTATAAATAATTTCAATTTGGCTTACCATTTTACATGAAAAGGATTGTTGATAACAAGTATATTATGATAAATCTTTGTGCTTTTATATTTTGTGGATTTTTATTTTATTTATGTATTACATAGAATTGTAAGCTAATAAGGGGTTTTGCAAGTTTTCTAAAAATCAATATAAATTTATGGTTTTAAAACCATGGTGTATTTTGAGAAAAATTTTCCTACTGAACGTATAGCTCACACACCCCTAGTGTGTTCTTGCAGGCTTTACCTTTCCATTACAACTTTTTAGACATAACGCTTAGCATGGGGTTTTGGTACATCAACACGGATGCATTTCATTGAGAAATTGTAATAGTTTAGAGTCATTCATTGTATTTAATATTGGCTTTGAGCCTTGACATGTATTAATTATAAATCATGGTTTGTAATAATTAAGGGAATAGTGGTATGGAATGAATGTGACCCATGTGATTGATGCAACCTATAGTTTATTTATTTTTAGAAATATTGTGTGGATGACTAGGAATATAATAAATGTGTTTTCTAAAGATTTTCAAACTAGTCGATAACTTGGTATATCCTAGTCACAAACGGGACCATATAGGATTTTCTTAAAATGTTTAAAAAAAAAAGTTTTTTATTAACTCGTGCACCAGATTTGCTTTATAAATGGATTTTCTTACACTATAACTAATGGCCCCCATTTCGGGTCATTATAGGGGCGGGGCAGGATACTCGCGTTCTTGCTGGGTTCATTGCAGTTTCTACTCATGCTTAATGACATCTATAATGCAAATCTACATACATGATGATACATCATGCTTATCACACCTCATGCAACTATGTGTCAGGGAATGATGTAAGATATGATATGTATCGTCACCATACGCATAACCGTAGATAATGTAACACATAATAGCTGTGTGACTTTGTAGAAGCTACTAGTCTTCAAATATGATGCTAAAGAAGAAACAAGTCTAGAGCCTACAACATGTATGTTTAAGGTTGTAAGACACCTTAAGGAGAATAGGAGATATTCGTAGGCGATATTCGTAGGCGATACGACGCCTTAAGGAGGCACTCCAGGTGATACAACACTTTAAGGTGATCTTCCTAAGGCGATAAAATGCCTTAAGGAGATATTCGTATGCGATACGATGCCTTCAGGAGACATTCCTAAGGTCCTAAGGTGATAAGATTAGACGCCTTAAGTAGATATTCGTAGGTGATACAATGCCTTAAGGAGACATTTTCTAAAGCAATAAGATGCCTTAAGGAGATATTCCTAAGGCCGCAAGACATCTTAGGAGATATTCCTAAGGGCAATACAACGTCTTAAGGAGATATTCTTAAGGTGATACGAGAACTTAGCTTCAATAATGGAGCATTGCTCCTATTCGATATTTTTTGATGATTGAAGCATTTCCTATGATGATCCTATGTATAAGACTATAACCATAGGTTAAGATCTCTCCTATTGAGGATAAGATTGCCTGAGATGTAAGGAACTTAGTATGTGTCAAGATCTCTCCTGTTGAGGATAAGGTTGCCTATGTATACCCATTTCATCAATATACATTGCAAGGTACTTAGTATGCATTAAAGAAGCCCTGAGGGAGGTTTCCCCCTCCAAGACTAATGTGTGCTCATTGTCCGTAAATGGTGTACATCCTAACGCTTAACACCTATCCAAGTTTGTGATAGGAATAAGAAAGTCCTTAAAGTACCTTAGGACTTGATGTTGGTTTGAGCAGTTAAGATGTTTATGTTACCTTAATTGCACTGGTGGAATGACTTGGGAAATTTTGGATTGGTGGTTAGAGTGAGGGCTAACCAGGGCAGTTGTAGACCTTACCTTTTGCATTGGTCTTCAATAGGGAAATGGGAAGCAAGTAACTTAACTACATGTGTCCAAAATCAACACACGTGTCAAAACGCATTTCGCCCACCAATTGGGAAGTGTTAAACTCCTATTAGACCTTTAAACCAACCAATAATATTTCACACCTAGCTAGCACAAGTGTCAACCCTTCCTTGCTAAACCCATAGAGGCTCCAGCTTTGAGATGACATGTGTCCATTTCAGCACTAGTGTTAATCTCTTGCACAAACACTTGGCTTACATGTATTGCACCAGATTATAGTCCAATCACTGTGAGACATATGTTAAATTCATATCAATCCTTAGTATTACTCTTCTACTATAAATAGCCTCCATTCTCTACAGTTGGCAAGATAAAAAAATTGTTACAAGATTACTAAAAACAACTCTAATACTACCTTATTCTCAAGAACCAACTATCAAAATGCATTAGTATATACTAAGAAGTCTGAAATATGGTTCACAATTTAAGTACTTGCTATTGTCACCTCTATAGACATTCTCCACAGTTGGCTCACTCTTCTCTCAAATTCAACTCCCTATTGTAATTCCAAGAATCATAAGAGTATTAAGACTTTTTACTTCAGAAAGGCTATATTACTATTGTTTTACATTCACCTCCTGATAGGTAGACCTCAACACTAATAGTCTCGGTCAACATGGTCAGTAGTAGTTGACATACCTCAACATTGCAATAGCAACAACCCCACCTATCCACAATCAAGAAGCTTTTCATCCATTACTTTAATAGCAGTCATTACTCATTACTAGAACATTGAATGCACTTCCAAATTAATGAAGACAAGTTCATATATGAAAAACATTATATAAATTTACCCGACAAAAGAGTATTCCATGCTAGCATAACCCTTACTTCTAGACTTCAGCTGATCAAAGAAATCCCCTACCATCTGTAATATGATTTTGTGAAACATTTAGACTAAGAAAACAGAGAACTATTGAGGTACTTTTTTTTTTTTTGGGGGGGGGGGGGGGGGGGGGGGGGGGGAACAGGAAGAAAACTATTGAATACAAAAGGTACATTTGTTAACCAAAGCAAGCATATGGTAGAATAGCAAAAGGTTACCTCTGCTAGTGGTAAATCATAGGTGATTGATGCTCTATTCTCCGTGACAAATTTAAGTTCTTTAAACTCTCCTCTTCGGTCTTGAGCCAGTTCCATAAGTGGACCAATATAGTCTTTTGGTGTGAGCATCTCAATCTATGCATACAACTTAGAATGAAATATCCTAGGATTTTAAGCTTGTAGTTTTATTATATCTGAATAATAAAGTTCTTTCTTGTCCAAATCCAAATAATAATAATAATCACAATGCTTGAAGGGAAATGTTTCCAAAATACAATGAATTACCTTAACGACTGGCTCCTCAATTGACTTCCTTTTTCCAGGCTCAGGAAGTAGAGATGGATTTGAGCAGTCAACCTAAATCAGGAAAAATAAGATTTTCATATTGAAAAGATCAACAAGACAGATGACGTGCATTTACGAATCATTATAGGTAAAGGAGCTTGATTTGAAAAAAATCAAATAAAAGCATAAATTTCCCCTCTAAGACTACATCCATAAAAAGTTAAACATAAGAAGAATAATCTCTACCATCAAATAATAAACTAAAAGTAAATCACAAACATGTTATTTAATCAGTAATTTTTATAGCATAGAAGTGGCATGAATAAAGGGATTGAACATTAGTCTACATGTTAGTAATGATTCACAAGATATTGCAACATCATATACCAAGATAAAACACAATATTGCTTAGTCCGTGAGAAGATTTGATCATGGTTAAATTCTACAAGAATATGTAGTGTTGGAAAGTTCTACATCCCTCACCACCCAAATATTGGGTTTGATCTGACATCATACCTGTTTGGGCCCTCCACCTAATAGATAAGGCTTTTAGGTTGGAAAATTAACATAGTATCTAAGATAGTTCTTGGGCCCATTTTGTTTGTGAGCCCTTTTTGTTTGTCCACGTGACAAGGTTGTGTTAAGTTTCCAACCTAAAAGCCTAAGCTATTAGGCGGATGGCCAAAACAGGTATATGAAGCTATATCAAAGTCAATATTTAGGCGGTGTGGGAAATGGGAGTTCCCAAAATTCTCCCTCAAATGTAGACCTAACAAGACAAGAACTGACTTGTATGTTAACTTTCCAACCAAAAAGCAAAAGCTATCAGGTGGAGGGCCTAAACAGGTATTATGAAGCCAAATCAAACTCAGTATTTAGACAATGTGGGATGTGGGACTTTCTAACACTCCCCCTCATGTGCAGGCCTAACAAGACAAGAATTGGCCTATCAAATGAACAACAAAGAAGAGCTTACAAATGAATGAGGACAATAAAGATAAACTCTGATACCATGTTAAGTTTCCAATCTAAAAGCCTAAGCTTTTAGGTAGAGTGCCTAAACAAGTATATGAAGTTGCATCAAACCTAATATTGAGGCAATATGATGTGGGATGTAGGACTTCGCAACCGATACAAATATCTCCTCACATGCTATTGGTTTAACTAGTAATAACCCTAAGTACCTGACACCCAAAGTAACATCAACAATATCATTTCCACTAAGCATTTCTATCACATTTCCATCATACACCCTCATTAATTGAACTGTGGACTGTGGTTCACAACAGACTTAATACCAATGAGATGGTTCAAAGGAAGAGGCCATCTTTGCTTGTTTCTCCTTAGTGGTGTATTATGTGCAAAGGAGAGTTGGAGACCATTGACCATCTTTTTCTTCACTGCTCCGTGGCAAGGTGGTTGTGGCGTAGACTTTTCAACATTGGTGGCGAGTCTTGGGTTGTGCCAGATGGTGTTTATAGGATGTTTTTGATCCGTTTTTGGGGTCTTGGAAGAGGCAAGAAGGCTGGGGTTATTTGGTCATGTGCTTTTTTTGGCAGTTTCTTGGGTATTATGGCTTGAAAGGAATTCTAGGATTTTTTATGACAGGGAGTCCTCTTTGGTTGAGTTATGGGACAAAGTATCTTTTTTGGGTTCTTTTTGGGCTCTTTTTGGGCTCATTCTTCTAAGGAGTTTAGGGATATTCCTTTCTTTATGTTAAGATCAGATTGGCCTTTTCATTAATAAAATTACTTCTTTGTTGCTGGAAAAAAAAAAAAAAAACCTACTAGTTTAGGGAATTTTTGTCATTTTGAGATCTTGAGGTTTATTCCTCCAGAATTTTCTCTTCTTGGGCTCTTGTGCTCAATTTGACTAGGGTTTTGAAGATTAGGAGGGGTGGGTTATGAAGAGTCAAACCCGTGGTGCCTTCCAATCCCTCCTATCACTTCGTGTCTGTGCGAGAAGCCAGCAAACAGCCACTGTTCTGTGCAGCTGGGATTTCGGATTTAAAGCATTGGGAGAGTTGGTTTTGTAATACCCGTAATTTCTATTTGGGTGACTAATTTAGTTTACTATTTCAAATGTGTTAGTAGATTTATGATAATATGAGACTAAATACATGAAATAATAAGATAAAATAATAATAACAACAATAATTTGTTTGGCTGGTGGAACAAATTAGATTAGGTTTAATAAATTTATTTGGAGAGTAGGAGGTATTAAAACTAATTCAGGCTTAAATTGAAATAACTTGAACCTAGAACTAAACATAAAAAATACTCCCTCCGTCCCACAAAGATAGACCATTTTTGCAACTTTTTTTGTCCCAAAATGTTTGTCCATTTTGAAAATTCAAATCATAATTTTTTTGAACTTCCTATTCTACCCCTTGTTATTTCAATAATTGCTTTTGACACAAAAACCAATAAAAAGTAGGAGAGGGGTACTTTTGGAAAAATAGAGTTTTAATAAATGACAAGTCAATGAAATGATGGTTTTTCTTAAACTGTGTGTTTTGTCTAACATGGCCTATCTTTGTGGGACGGAGGGAGTATAGGTCATTATAGTAATTGGGCAAAGTAGGGTTTCGTATTTATATTGGAAGGTATTCAGGGTTGCCATTATATATATATATATATATATTAGGAAAAGACGATATGCTAGAATGTGTGTGGTTAATAAGGGTTTCTTTATCTATATATCTATATTAATGTTTGTCACATGCAATATTGGAGAAGTCAACAATCTGGGAGGAAAGTATTGATAGAGGGATGAATAGTGCTGAACTATTGCATGTAATATTATGCATGGATTGTTTATCCTATATGTTTCCATTAAATTTATATAAAAGCTTTGCTTACTATAAAAGGTAAAATATTGATATATGATGAATTTATATCCTCTTTTGGCCTATAGTTGAATCCTTAGGGTGTTGGAAGCATGTACGTATACGCTTATTTATCATATAGTTATTTTTTGTATCACCTAGATTTTGGTACTATATCAATTGTGCTAATAAAATATGTATATTTTGTATGTGTATGGTGGGATTGGTTAAATTACATGGTCAGTGGGTTGAGTTTGTGTTGAGTTTTAAAAAGGTTGGTGGCATACCTATTCATTGGGTATTTGCTCGGGTTGGACGGCAAGCAAGAAGCTAACAAAGGAGCCCCTTGGGTGCAAGACCCTAAACAGTTAGTGAACTAGTCTGATAGCCGTGTTAGTTGCATTGAGGTATGGTCATATCGGTTCGTCGGGTATTGGTCATACTGTGCTTATGTGGCTTAGTTGTTCACATTGAGGTATGGGTGTATCGGTTCGTCAGGTACTATTCATACCGTGCACATGTGATTTAGAGTTGGGTTGTGTGTGTAGTCTTGTTTGTGTGTCAGGATTAATTTCTTGTGTCTCTAGAATGATGTCAATATTATGTCTCAGGCTTTCAGCCAACTATGTTAATTATGTTAATTTGTATTTATTGTTGTGATGTGTACCAATGAATTAGTTAATTCATATATACACGTGGTTATTATTAAAATTATAGTTACACTGTTTTAGATAATCACATACGTGCACCTCGTAGTTGTATTCTACTTGTGAGTTGTTGATCTCAACCATGTTTATTTCCACATTTTTCAAGTAACAATTGAGGGGACGAGAGTTCTCCTAGAGTAGCCTAGTTCATTTTATTTCTAGTACAAGGAGTAGTTGCTAATAAATTTTTGAGTGAAACATGTAGTGAGGAACTATTATTAGGATTTATTTACTATTTATTTAGTTTGGTTAAGGCATTATGTTAATTGTTTGATTTATTGATTTATTTATTTTTTAATAACGGTGGAACCATCCCATAGCAAGGCCCTTTGGACCCACCCATGAAACCTAAACCCTCGGGAGACTAGCATGGCAACCCACCACCACGGCCCCCACTTAAATCTTAGGTTGTCCTAGCGGATAATCAAACCCGTGAGCATACGCCTAACTACACAATCACAAGTTCGCCCTTACCAACTAGGCTACCCAAGGGTGGGTGTTTGATTTATTAATTATTAGAATTTAGTTGTTCTTGGATACTGTAGGGTTTGAATCCATCAAGGAGCAACACCATGATGACCTTTATTTTGGCCCCATTTTTCATGGCTACCCAATGGGTGACGGGGAAATTAGAGTTAAGTTTGTGTGGGAAGAAGGTTATCTATTTAAAGGCACTAGATTATGCATTCCAGCAAGGTCTTTAACGGAGTTAATCATTCCTGATTTGCATCGAATGAGACCATGGGCACAAGAAGACTTTGGAGTTGGTCTCAAAGAGGTATTTCTGGCCTCAAAAGCAGAAAGATGTGTTCCGGTATGCTGATCAATGTCATAAATGCCAAATTTCCAAAAGACAACACCAAGATACAGGTTTATACCTCCCATTACCAGTACCAGAAGTGTTGTGGGTTGATATTTCCATGGATTTTGAGTTGGCCTTGCCATGGAGAGCTATGGAGAATGATTCCATTTTTGTTGCTGTTGATCGATTAACTACATTGGCGCATTTCATCTGTTGCCAACAAACTTCTAATGCTTCTCATGTAGCTAATCTGTTCTTCAAGGAAGTAGTTAGATTGCATGTGCTGCCTAAGTCCATTACTTCAGATTGTGATAGAAAGTTTCTTAGCCATTTTTGGAGAACTTGGTGGAAGAAGATGGGTACTACTTTTCAATACAACAGCTCATTTCATCCCCAAACAGATAGGCAGACTAAGTTGTCAATCAAAGCCGTGGTAACTTACTTAGGAGTTTGGTTGGAGACTATGTGAAGCAATGGATCTTGATCCTACCACAAGCAGAATTCATTTAGGAGAACTTTGAGGAAGAAGACGGGTACTACCTGTTAATTGTATGCCCTACAGCCAATCAAAGAGATGATACTTAAGGGAAAATGAACATTCAATTGATTTTATTTATTGTTAATTTCATTTATTATTATTTAATAAAGGGCTTTATTTTATCATGTTTATTGTGTTATTTTATATATATATCCATGGAGCTAGAGTTGAAAATAAGATATCACAAAGTGTTGTGATGGAGAGACTCTATATCTCTGTACTACACTCCTAAACCATTTTTACTTGAAGGTTCATTGTGATGGACAATGATGAACCATAGGACTAGCACATGTTATGTTGGCTCTTTAGGAGGATAGCTAGTCTCAAACTAAGTGGTACAAGTATTCCTTACACCTGAGACACCATAGTTGTTTTGTGCATGAAGCTTTAAAAGTTTAATAGCACTAACTATATATCCCATAGGGAACTTACAAATGTGTTCATTGGCTCTATTGTTCATGTATGGAGGCATATGAGTGATCAACAAGGATCCATCACTCAATAAACTCAGTAAAAGAGAGAGAGAATGTTTCAAGTGATATTCACAAATATAACTCATGTAAGTTTATGGCCGTAGTAGGATAAATATGAAAAGGAGTTTTCATAGGGCATCTACTTGAGTTAGATATTAGAAAATGATTATAAAAGTATTGAACTAGGGGCTTGACAGACTTCCATGTTCTATTAGTTTAATCAGAGACATTGTTTTGATTGAATGATGTAATTGTAGTATTGTACCATAACTTTAACTGAAAGGTTCTTTGATTTATCTTCACTTCATTTAGGACTACATCATGAGCCATTGCTAGATGTTGGTCATGATTAGTAGAAACTCTAATTGATATAAGTGAGTTATCATCAATCAAGGAATTGGAAAAAGTTATAATTAGACCCTTAATGGAAAGTGTTGCATTGGCCACTTGGTAGTGCCACTACCTACTAGGCTACTACTGGATGATGTAAACCCAATAGATCACACACCCATAAGCAAAGTGGGACTTCAAGTCCCAAGAGAAAGGGCATGAGTGTAATAAGATACTTGCATAAGATGAAGTTTGGAGGGGTTATTATGCAATTATGAGAATTGCATAATTCAACAAGGAATAAGAATTCCCCTCTTGGCCGGCCCTCCTTGTGTGCACTCTAGCATGTGCTTTAGACACATAGCACACTCATTCACTCCCCTTGGATGGCCATAGCAAGTCCTCTCTCTCTCTCTCTCTCTCTCTCTCTCTCTCTCTCTCTCTCTCTCTCTTGTCTTTTCCTTCTAGCAAACCCTATGGAGCAAAATCAAGAGCAACTTGAAAGCTTTTGCTTGGTGTGGATACCATGGAGGCAGGACAATTTGGTTGCTCATCAATCAATCAACAATCTTCGACTTAAGGACCTCATGTAAGTCATCACCCTCTTCATGTAATTAGGGTTTTTGTTTTTGTAATGAACCACAATCAGATTTAGGGCTTTAAAAATTGAATCAAAATTTTTGTTATGCATTATATTCCGCTGCATAGTTTTCTACATCAATTCCTTACACTACCTTGCAGTACAACAGTTCATTTCATCCCTAAACAGATGTGCAAATAGACTTGTCAATCGAAGCGTGGTAACTTATTTAGGAGTTTGGCTAGAGACTTTGTGAACCAATGGGACTTGATCCTACACAAGCAGAATTTTCCTACAATATTTCGGTTAGGAGATCCACTGAAAAGTCTCCTTTTGAGACCGATCGCCAAAGAATGTTATAGATTTGGCTCCTATCACCAGACAAAGGTGAGTAAGTGATGATGTTGGAACCTCAGCTGAGTCTATTCAAGAAATTTAACAGAGTCCGATAACAATTGAAAGAGAGTAATTGAATGTACAAAGAAGCTATAAACAAGCATCGGTTAGCCAAAGAATTTCATGAGTGTGACCTAATTAGGGTTTACTTGCGTCCATAAATATTTCCAGCCAGAACGTATTGTAAATTGACACAAAAGAAGATTGGAGCATGCCGAGTGCTAAAGACGCTTGGGGAAAGTGCTTATAAGGTTGAGCTGCTTGATAGGTTAGCCATCTCTCCAATAGTCCCATATTTAATGTGGCAGATCTCTTCGATTACTACAGTGATTTGGATACAGCTGAAAGAGGATGTGAAAACGATACTCGACAACACATTCCTTTTGGGAAAGTATAAGAAGTTGAAAAGGTGGAGGATGTTTGAGTAACAACTGACAACCATATGGTACTTACTGCCGATTTTTGGTTAAGTGGAGAGGTAGAGCAGTCCTCAACAACTCTTGAATTAGTGAATTAGGAATTTTTGAAACTTAACAAACTGTTGTGTAGGGATGCCAAGGATAATGTTCACATGGAGTCGAGCTCTTTTTAGTCCGGTTGGAATGATGAAAGCCAAAAAAAAGAAAGAAAGAAATTTTAGGTATTTTTGTCATTTTGAGCTTTTGAGGTTTTTTTCTCCAGAATTTTCTCTTCTTGGCCCCTCGTGCTCCATTTCACTAGGGTTTAGAAGATTTGGAGGTGTGATTTTTGAGGAGTCAACCCCGTGATGCCTTCCAATCCCTCCATTGCACTGCGTCTGTGTGAGAGGGTAGCAAACAGCCACTGTTCCTGCTGCCAGAGTGTTCTATGCTGCTGGAATTTCAGATTTGAAGAATTGGGAGACTTCATTTTGAGGAGTTGATCAGGCGGCTCAGTCCAATCCCTCTATCGCTGCATTTCACGTGAGATGGCTTGATTCTGCCATTGTCTTCTTGCTGTACAACAGCCAATCAAGTCTGCAAACCAGGTATTTGTTCATATTTGGGAAAAATATGATCTGTGGGTTTGTAGCATGGGCTGTTAGCTGATGTTTCATAGATGTTTCTTCTGTTAACCCCTGTGCTACTACTGCCAAGGAGGAAAATATGTATTGTAGTTGCTGTGTTGACATTTATAGCATGTGTTAGCTCATTTCAACTACTGTTTAAAGACATATTTGTGCTGTAATTGCTGTCCTGAGATTGACAACTTGTTTGTTTTGTTAGAACCTCTGTCATTAGCTGTATTGTTCACATCACTTACGTATTGTTAAGCTGTAACCATAGAAAAGAAAAGGAAAAAAAAAAATAAATAAATAAATTTCTTTGGACTATTTCCACTTCGTCACTTTAAGCCACACAAAATACTTTCCCATCACCCGGCCCTTGTGCCCTAGCAATACGGCGATACCTAGGTGGGGTGGGGTAGGGTGTGGGTGGTCTAGGGTTTGAGTCCCTCCAATGTAACCAAAAAAAAAAAAAAAAAAAAAAAAAACGACGAAGCATATCTTTAAAGAAATCAAGAATGCCATTAGCGTCTAAACTTCATTTTGTAAAATATCTGCCAAAAAATTATTTTCTACCCTAAACATGAATCCTAGTATATCATGAAACAATGTTGAATGATATGAATCAAACTCCAAAACCAATACATTTGTTCTGAAAGGATTCCAACATAACACAACATACATTTCAATGTAACTTAGAATTTAGCTAAGAACCCAATTATGTTTAAATAATTGAAGAAAAAACGGTTCTCATTTCAAAAAGAAATAAGCACCAATGTTCTTAGATTATCTTGGGCAAAACATCAAATATTTAGCACAACATTTCAAAATTTCAGAAATATTTACCTATTTCACAGCATTCTTTCTGTAATATAGTAATAATATTTCCTGTCATCAAGTGAAACATTGAAATTCCAAAGATCATTTAAAACTAATTTTCCAGCAGAATTCCTCTAAAGTTCCTTTCAGAGTTCAGTGGTCAGTTGAAGTGTAACGTGTGGAGTTTGGGAAAAGAAAATGACAACTGGAAATTTAGCTAGTGTTTAATACAAGGTATTTCCATCACATTTGTTCTTGAAATATGATATAATTTTCATGCTAGTAAATCTGATGTGATGATCACAAACAAATCAATGATTTTTGAGAAAATGCAAGAAAGAGAGAGAATGAAGGAAAATAAAGTAAATTTCTCATTTCTACAGAGCGAAAGAGCTTAAAGCTCTAATTACAACCAAAAGTTGTTATAATTCTGGTAAATGATAAAAAACTGACTAAACCAATTCCAGTCAACCTATTAATAGAGAATTACAATCCATAATTACTAAAATACCCCTATAGAACTAACTAACTAACCATATAGACTAATACAAGCTGCTACAAACTAATATATGCTTCTTATAAACTAATACAAACTATTGGCAGCTTATATCTTGGGCCTCTTGGCACATCAAAATCTGTTTAACTTTATTACTGGTAAACATAGCATCCTAAGAATCAATGATGCAGTCCACCAATAATTAATTATGAAGATTTGTGAAAGTTCAGATTTTATTTTATTTATTTTAGATGGCACTTATAAGCCTTGAATAGTCATTTATGATCAATATCTGCATAACATTTTTAAAGCACACAATTCAAAAATAACTGCAATGAGAATAGGATTGAGAAGAAATTACAGTATCACCATTTACACAGTTCACTCGGTACACAACACTTGGAGCAGTAGTTATCAGGGTCAAATTGTATTCCCTCTCAAGCCTTTCCTGTAAGATGGAAATTTGTCAAGGCCAATACCGTTATTGAAAACTTGTTGGCATCTCTAATCACACTGATAATATGAAAAAACATCATTGAGGACACACTAGAAATGTTTCAAACCACAGACCTGAACAATTTCCATATGGAGAAGACCCAAAAACCCACATCTAAAGCCAAAGCCCATGGCACTTGAGGTCTCGGGCTCAAACTGCATAATAACATTGGAAACAAGGAAAGGCGATTATCATAGCCAGCAATTTATAAAAAATAGCATACTCAATTTTAAAATTGCAGATTATTACAACATAAACACATAACTACATTAGTGTATTCCAGAAATATAAGCCACTTTCACATCTGAAGATAGCATAGATGGTTTTGAAATCATGTGAAGCTTTGCCTTAAAAATTGCCCTCAATTATTACTCAGACACTAAAATCCTCCGAGACTCAATTGCAAAGCATGAGGTACAAGAGAGGCAATATGACTTACGCTTTAGAACATTTCTTCTTAAAATGTTATTTTTCAATTCAAAGGAATAGCAACATATTCCAACAAAAACTTAATCTTCCCATAGTTTCAACCGAATCATATAGTGTTTCCAAGGTTCTAGTGGAAGCTTCAAAATGTAAATCCAATTCTTCCATATTTATCAAAATCAAGTTAATTTCATCCATTTTTAGGCTATCTCGCACTTTCAAATCTTTACTAAAATTCAACTTTTAATACATTAATTCATGACTAACTATTTAATTAGTTACCATAAGTTAAAAATAACCATACTCATCAGGCCCAATAGAAAAGTGCAAAGAGCCCATGTAAAAAATATTAGATTCTAACCTACTTATTTAACCTCATTTTTTAATTTTTTTTTTGTTCCTTTTAAGATCTTATTATGAAGCGTGCAAGGAATGATATAAGTTAAGAGTTTAGGGTTTAGTTTAGTGTGAGAGAGAAGGAAAGAGAAAATGATTAGAAAAACAAGTTAGAGGCATAATCAAACCAGATATTTGGGAATGTGGAACTTCTCAACAATGCCCCTCAAGTATAGGTCCAACAAGAAAAGAATGGGCCTATAAAGTGGACAACTACGACAGGCTCACAAACGAAACAAGCCCAAGAGAGACGATCTCTTATACCATGTTCAATTTCCACCCTAAAAGCCCAAACTATTCAGTGAAGGACCCAAACAGGTATATGAAGTCATATCAAAGCCAATATATGGACGATGTGAGATGTGGGACTTCCGAACAAAATGGTGTGCCAGAATTCATTTCTACAACCGTTTAAGGCTATTTGCTAAACTCTGCATTGTTTTTTGATGTGAGATGTAGTTTCTTGCTACATTCGATGAATCACCTTTTCAAATAAATGATACATTAGTCCATATATTCACCACCCCATTATTAAAAAGGAAATAAACAAAAAATTTCAAAAACTATTCCTTAACCAACTCCCAACAATCTTGAAAAACAACCATTGTATACCCCTTGTACCAGGTGCCTTATCCCTACAATAATAATATAACTGCAGCCTTAATTTCTTCCAATTCGAAAGATCTTTGCAACCTTAAAGCACTAGACTCCAATTGGCCTCCATTCCAAGCTTTCTAATCTTGGCTTTTCCACTCCATTAGAAGAATACATAGAGGAGATAGTTAAAAATCTCACTAACGATTTGTCCCTCCTCCTCAACCATTACACCATCTCCAACTTCCAATCTTTTAATAAAATTCTTCTTTCTTTTTCCATTAGCCACTGTAAAGAGTCCCACATCCACATTGATTAAATATCAATTTGGATAAGGCTTTCATATACCTGTTTGGCTCTCCACCTAGTAGCTTAGGCTTTTTTACATTGGAATGTTAATATGGCATCAGAGCTCGTCGTTGTAATTATCGTTCTTGGGCTCATCCCGTTCGTGAGCCCGTTGTTGTTGTCCACATGACAAGCCGTTCCTGTCATGTTAGGCCTGCACATGAAAAGGTGTTGGAAAGTCTCACATCCCACATCATATAGATATTAGGGGTGAAAGTCGGTGCGATTTGGGTGGTTTGGAGAGGTTTTCCCACCAAACCGACAATTTTGGTTTCAGTATAGACCAAAACAAAACCGCACCAACACCAAAACCACTTCTCCTGCACCAACCAATTGGTATGGGTGTGGTTTGGTCGGTTTTTGGTTCCATTGAAAATAGAACTGATTCTATCTATAACCCAGCAATATATCATTCAAAACAGAAATATGCAAACAATAATAATGCAAAATCTATCATTCTAAGCATATCATTTCTGTTGGACTATGGCAATATATCCAAAATATATAATTCAAGGCATCATACAAGAGAGAGAGCCAATGCATGCCAATTAGTCGTTTACAACTTAAAAAAGGATTCTTTAAAAGAATAAATAAGTTGAAGGCTTGAAGCTTTCCCAAAATTTCAAGAACTGGGCTTCAAACGTCATCAAGTCAGTAGCACCTGGCACCTTTCTTCAAAAAACAACCATACCATGCCTTCAAAAAACAACCATCCAAAACAAGAGATTATGATATATATATATATATATATATATATATATATATATATAAAATCAAGAGAGATGGAGAGAGACAGAGAGAGAATGAAGGAAAGAAAACGAGGATTTGAGAGAGAGCGAACCACAAGAGTCAAGACGTTGCTCAGAGTGCTCGTCGCCGTCAACCTACTATGCCGGAGAGTGAGAGACGGAGAGAAGGTAGGGTTTGGTTTACATCACTGAGGGCCGGTGTGGGGGTAAGCGAATGAAATGAGGAATGAGGGATTAGGGTTATCATGTGTGTAAATATAGTAGGGCTATAAAACGACGTCGTTTACTTAATGAATATAGGAAAAAATATAACATAAATCAAATTAGTTCGCTTCGGTTTAATCGGTCCAAATTTTATCTAAACGGACACCAAACCAGAACTGAAAAAAACATAGAACTTTAAACCGAACCGCCCATTATTAGTTCAAAAACCGACGAACCAGTTCGGTCCGGTCTGGTTTGACCAGTTTGGTCGGTTTTCTTTCACCCCTAATAAATATTAAGTTTGATAAGGATTCATATACATGTTTGGGCTCTCTACCTAATAGCTTAGGCTTTTAGGTTGGAAACTTAATAGCCACCTTGTGAAAAAATTTAAGAATTACTTATTATTAAAACTTTGTGTGTGTGTGTGTGTTATGGTGACCCCCTTTTACTTTATCCTAATTCCTAATCATCTTTCTATTTTTCAGGAGGAAATCCAATTACTAGTCCTCTTTCAATCTTTAATAGTTAGCTAAAAAAATAGATCGGATATATGATTTTTTTGTCTCTTTCTATATCAATGTAGTTTCCTATAAGAATACACCCATTCTTTGCACAAATTTCTTTCTTAAGTTCTTCTATAATTCTAAAGAATTTAGTGGAATTTTCTCTACAATTTTACATACATGGTATACTGCTAGGTAACACATCATATATATATATACATATATGATATACCCTTGACTCTTGTAGGTGCCCTCGCTTCTAGCCCCTGCCCCGGCTCTAGTTTTGTGGTTCTAAGATCCATTTCAAGTTTTCAACTTTTGCATAAACTTAAAACCCTCCCGCCCCTAAACAAGACTTTCCTTCCACCAACATTCACAACACTTTTTAAACAAATGATGTTCTAATCACATGTTTTCAAACCTAGGAGTAGGACCCCAATTAAAATCACCACTTTCTAACACAAGAGAGCAATGATTTGAATCTACTCTAGGTAGGGCTCTCATGAATAATATTAGGATAAAGACCCTCCCATTCCACTAAAAACAGGAACCAATCCAATCTATTACACAACAAATTACTCTACAATTAGACCGAGTAAAATTAGCATTGGACAAAGGTGGATCTCTCAAACAACAGCTCCTAATAAAAGAATCAAAATCTCTCATACTCCTAGTTACCCTTGCTCCATTAAACTTTTCTGACATTAGCCTAATAACATTAAAATCAACATCCAAGAACCAATTTGGATTACATAGCCCATACAAACTATAAGGCTCTTCCCAAAAGAACCTCCTCACTCTAGGTCTACTTGGTCCGTAGATCCCCGATACCCATCACTCATTATTATCTACACCTCTAAAGTTAACCAATATCAAAAAACTCCCACTAACCACCTCTAAAGACAACACAAATCTCTCATCCAAAATAATCAAAATCCCTTCCGACCTACCACAAGACGACAAAAAGACTGACCCTTATGTCTATAACACCAAAGACTCTTAATAATTATCCTATTAACCTCCTATAATTTAGTTTCCCTAGAATTACAACATCCATACCAGCCCTACCCAATACTTCTTTAATAGAACACCTCTCCTCCTCGACCCTAAACCTCTAAGATTCCCACTTATAATCTCCATTAAGAGAACTTACCAACCCCAACCTCCTTAGATGCACTAGCCCCCTCATAGTTAATACCTGAATGTAAATGTTTTAATTCCTTCATACCCTTCCTTGAGCTCAAACTTCTCCCCTTACAATCCATTTCATTTCTAACACTCTTCTTAACCATACCCCTTTTCCTAATGAAAAATTTCAAAATTTTTTTTTTATAAAGAAAATATTTTGATTTTTCCCACCCTGCATCATCAAGAGTAAAGGACAGAGATTCATTTAAATTTCCTTTCCACTAATCAACTCTGACTCCCCGAAGCCCCTCCCCCAAATCATTTATCCCACTAGTTAACCCTTGAGAGCATTAACAGCAGCCCTCTGTTTATTCTCTTTCTTCTCTACTCCTATTTGTTACTGCAACTATATGTAGCATGTGTGCTTGGAGTTCTCCTCCTCTGGTCATTTTATGTGGAGAAGGCATTTACTTATCATAAATAATAAATCAAAAAATCATAATCCTGAACCTTAGAAGTAGGAACCTTCTATCAAGGGTGCCGCTCCCACTTCGGAACCACAGTTCCGTGCTCCCAAGTTAGAACCTTGTAAGAATCTCGATTCTCTCGAGAGAGAATCTCAATTCTAAGTAAGACAGAACCTTGCGATGGAGGGGAGAAGGCATGACCCCTCCACCCCAAAACTAAACTCTTTTCAACTTTAACCAAAGTGAAAAATGTTTTTAATAATAATAGGAATTCTAGTAAATCATATCAAATTAATGCTTAGTTTACTCAATTCTTTTCCTCAAGAAAAGAAAAACAAAAAAGGGTAAAATTGTAAAAGCATGCTCTCTCTCTCTACATTAGTGTGGCTTCTCAAAAGAACACTTTTTTGCACCTTTTTCTAGAATTTCATCCCACAAAATATCATATTGAGGTAACTGTATATATATATATATATATATTTTTCCCACATACACTTCTTACACGCCCCAAACCTTTGACTCTTCTATGTTCCCCCGTTTCCACGCCCCCACTTCGTGCTTCTATGTCCTGAACATAGTGCACACCATGGTTTTGGCAAAGTCATATTTAAACGTAAAATGTATAAACAGGTCCAGGAAAACCTTCTTCTGCCTAACAACCAAAAACAAAAATAAAAAGGGTCCAAGAAAACTATATAAAATCGTACAACAAACCCAAAAACAAGAAAAGTCTCACGTCATTCCATGCAACAAATTATAAATAACAATAATTTCTAATCAAGCTCCACACAGAGAAAAATCAAAAGAAATTTCATGATTTGTACACTTTTCTTGGTTGATAGCCATTTCCATTTCATTCCCCCTCAACTACAAAAATTTCCATCAGTATTATGATCAAAGATAGTAAACAGAGTACAATAAGAATGTTGTGCTCCTCAACTAATTACGCTAACTGGATGGCACTAAATCTATGAAGGCACAAATACAGATACGGGATAAAGATTCGATATGATACAGATAAGCCGATTTGGCAATTCACAAAAAACATAAGATATGATACGGTGGCGATATGTTAACAAATAAATATATCAATATTCATATTTGGTCTTAAACATTAATATTAATAATACTAATAATAATTATAATTATAATAATTATATAAAAAAAAATTCAAAACATAAACAAAATCAATTAATATGCAAGAATAAATGTCCAAAGAACACATCAATAAGCATCAGCCATGTTCATCATTCTTTAAAATAAAAAAAACCCACAATGACATCAACATTACAAAATAACCATTTAGGTCTATTGCTCTGCAATGGTTTCCCTTCGAGACAGAGAGAGTGGGAAAAAAATGATTATGAGAGACTAAAATAGATTTATTGTTTCGATCGAAGTATGGGTATTGTATATCTTTAAAATTTACATTTAAACCTCTGTTTTTTTAAAATATAATTACAAACTAAACCTAAACGAATCCCGAACATATCCATTATGTATCCGAGAAATACCTAAGGCGTATCTGATGACGTGACATTGTTTTTACTATTCTGATAACTATGGAGAGTATCAGATACATATTGGGGAGTATCTTAGGCGTATTTGGTATCCACTACGAATTCATTGAGGGTTTTGAAGTATCTGTGCTTCATGGCACCAAATCATTCAAATAGCATAATCAACCCATATTACAATAACTTAATGACTGGAAGGGCATATTATGTTCCTAAAATTATGTAAGATCAAGAAATAAATAACCCATTAATACAAAGGACTGGCCTAAATTCTCATTTTACTCCTTATCAAAAAATAAAAAATTCACTTTACTCCTAGATGTTAGGTAAGTCACAATTCACGACACCAACTCAATTCAAAGGATTTGCATGAAAAATAAATTCAAAACATTAATAGGTTAAACTTTATTAATTAATTATTTCCACTTCAATGGAAAGACTTGGGAAAAAAAAAAACTAAGTAACAAGGATGAGAAAATTGGTGTCAGCATCCAACACAAATTCAAGGTGGCAGGTCAAATGAAGCAACCTTAGAACAAAATCATGGCTCTTGATGCCAAAAACAGTGTCTGAGGTGCATGCGTGTAGAACAGCAAAAGACTACTAAAATAGAAGTCTCCTCAATAGTTAACATATTAGTGGTATACCTTCAAAGCAGCATCATTAAGTTGTAGCTTCTCCAATGCATCACGTAACTCAGGAAACCTGCCAACGAAATAAATAACCATGAAAGTGACAAAGGCATTGGAGCACACAGTTTTAATCTAGAATTTAAAATTTTAAAAAATTAAATAAATAAAAAAAGGTCATAAAGAGATCAATACTGGTCTGCGTCAACAGGAAACATGCCACAGAACACCATGGGAGTGGCTTCCTCATATCCAGGCAGTGAATTTTCTGCCCTTCTACCATGGTGAGTAATAGTGTCACCCACCCTAGCATCTGCTACAGATCTTATCGATGCTGAAAGGTAACCCACCTACAAAGGTACACATTAAAGAAAAAATATACCAATAAGACCTTTAAATCATGATCTTCATGTTAAAAAATTAATAAACATGAAAAAACCTTTAACCAAAGAATTTCTTCTAACATGATGGATGATGGATGATGGATTTAGTGATGTGAATATGCTAAGAAATTTCTATAGTATCAGTAAGTTGGTTTTTTTCCCTCCTTATATATATATATATATATATATATATATATACACGGTTATGTTCCCATTAGCATGTGTTGATATAAGTTATATAAGCACCATGCATTGGGGATTGTACCCTTTGCATGGGTCCAATGTACCTCATATCCCACTAATACACAAGGTACAACTCCCAATGCGGGTGTTGATATAAGTTATATCAGCACGTGCTTACCTGATCATCATCCTATATATATATATATATATATATTCCTTTTTATATCAATATCAGTATCAATTAAAACAAAAAACCCAACATTTGAAACCAGACCAGCCAAGCCAACCATGAAAACAGGGAAGAAGACACTTCAACAGGTTATTAGACACCACACAAATTAATCTAGTGCACTCTGCACCTATCCATTTTTGTTAAATTGACATAATTTTTGCATCATGAACTGGCCACTGCACCTTTACCAGTCTCTTCTCCAGGTAAATGAATAGTTCAGGATCAACCAAATTATTAAAGAGTATGAAACTTAAGAAGCAAACCCATATAAGGTCCCAAGCTCACCAGGTTTAGTACGTCAACAAAATGTACAGCCAACCTGGGTACTAGAAAGGGCCTGCCATAAAAAGTGTGCAAGTCTGGAAATCTGGCCCAAATACCCATCCCACTGCTAAAGAGTTGGAGTGTTGTCAAATAGTAAAGAAACATATTCTATGTGCAACATTATTTATCACATTTACATTGGGCAACCACCTAAGGGCCTCTGCTTGCCTAGGCTAGAGAAGTTTCTGGACAAATATACAAGGTGTATTAGTGTATAGGCATTGCCCTGACAACAAAGTGCAACTACAAGGTCACCCACCAATAATTTCCAGACTTCACACAATCAGAAAAATATTTGAGGTGTATAGGTAATTGAGGCTTTATTTTGCTACTGAAACTTAAGGACAAGTTTTTTTTTAAGAAGCGGAGTCACAGGAGGATGAGACAGAGAAATGAGGCTAAGAAGAAAGATGTATATTCAAAAGGAACACTGCATATGATGGGCTATGAGAAGAATGAAGATGGACTATGAGTGAGACTGAGAGGAGAACCAGAGGAACACAATATAGATGAAGAGGAAAAATATGTCTCTGATTTTGTTCCTGAGCATGAAGAGAATGACCATGAGCAGCAGCCTACAAAGCATCCTACATAGCAGACTCCACAGCCTACTGCACCAGTTTCAGCGACACAGGCCACAGTGGATGCTATTCAGGCTCTTCAGCAGAGCATGGAGCAGGGATCCAGTTCTCTTGACAAGAGACTAAGTGCTGTAGAGAACTGTATCAAAACTGTTGGGGAGAGCCAGACCACAATAAGGTTAATATAAGCACCATGAACAAACTTGGAGATAATCTTCTATCTGTAGACGGAGACTGGCATAGACTGAGATGGATATTCACACCTTAGCTATCACTCTCTCTGCCATTGAAAAGCATGCCAAGAGAGTTGCAGCTCCTCCTCCGAGACCTCAGGAACCTAAGGCTCCAGCTCCTTCTCCTTCTGCATCTGCATCTACATCCACACACATTGACTTGAGCCCGTAGTTTTTTGTTTGATGACAAAGGGGGAGATCTATCTTTATGTTTTATGTTATGATATGACATGATACGAGAGATTTTTTTTTTTTTGGTTTATGGATACTAGTTAGCACCTTTTGGATGTACCTTGGATATATTAAGATGATATACATGTTAATGTACATGAAATTTATGAATGGAATAAAGTGAATGTCCTTTGATCAAAATTGCCTAATTGCATTGCTTTACTTTATGTTCTATTGTTCATGAATTAATTATGGTTGCTTTGTAGCATAAAACCATATATGCATGTCGTGAGGGGGAGTTTTTGCTCCGCATGACTCTTATTTATGGTTTAATTATTGCTATAAAATATCAATGGTTTGCCACCATCAAAAAGGAGGAGATTGATAGCCCAAAGCTTTTCATTTCAAGATCTTAATGATTACAAAGTGTTGTTAGCCCAAAGGTTTTCAACTAAGGGCAATTTCAAGATTTTGATGATAATAAAGTGTTGATGTTGGGAACTAATGGTTCAAGTTTTCAAACACTAATCAAAGCTAGGTACTCCAATTGATTTCAATCAAAGCAAAGCCACAAGAATCAATTGACATAAGCAAACCAATCACCATGAAGCACAAACATGAACAAATGCTAAATTGCATACTAAAAGCTTCAAGAATACAAGGGCAAGGAATGAAAAGAGCATAGAAAGCAAAGGCAATGAACCTACATGAACTCAAGACTATTCATTGGAGATCCTTTGGGTTATGAGTTGAGTGATTAGGTCTACAATGTACATGCTCAAATTTGCTCTTATGACCTAGATGGACCTTAAGACCATTGATTACCTTGGTAATATCAATTTTATTTGTAAGTGGACCCTATGGACTTAAGTGATAATCTTGTCATGAAAATGTACTAAGCTGGCCTGTCTAGTCAACTAAAATGCTGCTAATACTGAACCTCAACTTTCTGTTTAGTTGTCGACTATAAGTTTGTTATAGTCAACTCTAAATGCCCTTTATGGAGCACTAGCAAATTCTATTTGTTTTAGTCGACTACTCTTTTGTTATAATCGACTATAACCCTCGAGAACAAACTCTAACAGCTAGTTTTTTTAGCTACTTTTTAAGCATTAAATGCACTCAAAAAACTCTTTCCCAGCATTAAATGCTTCAAACGGTCGCTTTGAGCTAAATAGGTATAAATACATTGATTCAAACTCATTTATGATTATTTATAGTATTCATTGATCTCACCAAACTTGCCCTAATTTCTTTACGAGCATTTATTGAGAAATCTTTAGAAGTGAGTTGAGATTTAACTGTAACATTTACTCTTCAAGGGGGAAAGTCTTGTTACAAGCAATCAAACACATTTAATTATTTGAGATTTGCAAAGGGTTGGGAAAACCCTAGAGAGACAAAAGGGAATTTTGTCTTGATGAGAGTATAGTTCTTGCAAAGGTTTGATCTCCATCTATAAGGAGGTTGTATAGTGGACTGTGGGAATCCTCAAGAGTGCTCTTGAGGCGAGGATGTAGGTGGGAACACCAAATCTCGTTATATCACTATGTTTGCACTCTTTCTCCTTATTTCTCTCTTGTGAAACTTATTTAACTTGCTTGCACTTATAATTATCTTTGTGCATCCATTCTTAGTTTTCAAATATCCAAAAAGTTTACATGGTTTGCATCAACCCAATTCAACCCTCCTTTCTTGGGTTGAATCTTGGGAAAACAACTGAGTAATTAAGAGACTTGGTAATCTCAGTAACAGTCTAACAGACATGAGATTCAAGGGAAAGTTAGGCACATACAAAAGCGATATCAAAAGAGAAACAGAATTAAGATTTTCTGCGCCCAAACAACACATAGGCAAGGTTGAGCTGGTAACACTATGTAATAAAAAAATATTGTTGAATATTAGAAAACATATCTGAAAGTGTTAATATGGTTTGTGGCCCTGAGTAAATACCCTAGGAGGCACGAGAAGCAAGAAATGCTATAGGAAAACCTATATGGACAAGAGTAGCAATGGAGGACAGAGTTGTAGAGCTTGGTAATGCGAACTAGAGATGATGATACTCATCTTCTAGGATAGAAATCACACATGACGCTATGGTGACCACAGTACTAGAAGCAACTAGAGTAGGAAGCATATTGGACTGAAAGTCAACATCTTCATGCAACATAGCTTAATTAGTTGAGGATTTCCCATGAAGCTTAAAGAAAAAATCCACACAAGTTTTGCATTAGACAAGAAAACAAGACCACAACTAATTTTAGGCTCCATGGTGTTCCACAAATTGCTTAGAATCTGAGCGTCCTTAGCCCTCCAATTGGAATATGATTTATCTATTGAAGAAGGAATCATCTGTTAAATATTGGAATTTGTCTGCCTAAGCAAGAAAACGTTAACAACTTGAGCCTAATAGGCATAGTCACTGCCACTCAACAAGATTGAGGTAATCAAGAGCAAATCTAATGACGAGAAAGTTAGGGTTCACAATCTCCTAAGAATCCAAAAATAAATAATCTAAAGAACATCAACAAAGTGGGTGGAAATAGAAGGGGGGAAAAAAAGGCCAATCGGGGCTGCTAGAGGGCACTAAATGAATCCAAGAGGTTCTCAAGTCCTCAACATATAGTCACAACTGGAGATGCTTTGGTCAACTATCATTGATTCATACATACATGAGAGAAGAGAAGATATAGGTCCCTAGGTTGCTGACAACATCATAGAGGGGTAACGATTGGCTGCTAGAGGGCACTAAATGAATCCAAGAGGTTCTCAAGTCCTCAACATATAGTCACAACTAGGGGTGTTCATGGTTTAGGTTAAAACCGAAAACCAAACCGAACCAAACCAAACCGGTCGGTTTGGTTTGGTTTTTTTGTCCTTAGGTTTGGTTTTGGTTCTAATTTTAGAAAACCGAATTAAATTGGTTTGGTTTTGGTTTTCATGTTTAAAAAACCAAACCAAACCAAAAAAAATATAATATAAATATATATAATTTTATATATTATATATTAAATTTAGTTTGTAAATTTTCTATTCTAATAAGGGCATAATAGGTAATAGATTGTAAATTTTCTTAATGTTTTTTCCTTATTAGATTGGCATGTATTAAACTAACTATTATTGTTGTGTGAGATATTGGCACGTATTAGATTGGAGATTTGAACTTGGATTGACATAAGTCAATACTTTTCCATTTTGATACAATGTTTAATGTTTTTTTTAGTTGCTAATGTAATGATTTTATTAAAAATGTTTTTATTTAGAGTTTGGCTTCTCATTTTTCTATTTTTAATTATTTGTTGCTATTTGATAGGATAAAACCGAAACCAAACTGTACCAAACCGAAATTTTTTGGTTTGGTTTGGTTTGGTTTGGTTTTTTTAATAGTATGGTTTGGTTTTGGTTTGAGAAAACAAAAACCAAAGTACAATGGTTTGGTTTAAAATCTATCTTAAAACCGAACCACGAACACCCCTAGTCACAACTGGAGATGCTTTGGTCAACTATCATTGATTCATACATACATGAGAGAAGAGAAGATATAGGTCCCTAGGTTGCTGACAACATCATAGAGGGGTAATTCAACACCCTAGTGTCTATCGACGGGAGGCAAATGGGTCTGTCAGGGAGTACCGGAGCTATTTAAGGGCTATCAGTGTTGTTAGATGCTGTCAAGAGGATGTTGGAGAAGTCAGGAACTGGTCGACAATGGAGGAGGATGGTCATCGATCATCGAAAAGTGGTCGCATACTTCATATGATGGTTGGCGATGGTCGATTCCATTAGTTGCTTTGATACCATGTTTTAATAATGGTATTAGGGTTTGTTAATTAACCTTAAACCTCTAAACATGTTATTTATATCAATAAATCAAGTTACATGAAAAGACAAGAATACCCCTAATAACTAATCACTTTATAACAATAAAGCAATGAGAAAACACCTAGATCACAATAAAAAAGACTAAAAGAACATGAAGAGGTGGCTGCACAAAGAGCAACTAGGAGAAAATTTGATAAAAGCAACTAGAAGAAAATGTGGGATTCAATTAGATTTTGATGAGTTAAATGACAATATCACTCCTCATGAGATGACAAACATAGAGCTTGCAAGCGAGATTCTATTCGCAATATACAATTGGCTAAGAGAGGGTATAGAGTCGAGAGAGTTAAATAATCTAGCCATAGGAAAGGTAGGCTTAATGGACTAATATGTACACAATGTCAAAGGAGGCTTGGCATAAGTATCCTATAAAACAAAGCACTCTGGCAAGCATCTGAGCAAGAAATAAAAAGATCTAAGGATCAAGAAGATAGATCCTTTATTTTATAGAAACAAGGACGTCATAGAATTTAAGTTGACTAATTTATGAAACTCAAAGAAATGGACAAAGTTACCTAAGTATGTGTAATATCCTGATTTATATATATATATATATAATATTTTATTATTTTTGGATGACCCTATGATCCTATGTTATGAACCCCACCCTAGGTGCCATGCACCATACCTATACACCTATAAACCAAGTGTCAGCAAACCTAAGCTAAACTATCCTACCCCAACACACCCATGTGCCTACTCTACTCCCTATTCCTACTCACGTGACCACTTTCCGCCCTACACTTGCACACCCCTTCCCTCTTTTGCCTTTCCTTTTCCTTCACATGTGATTCCCTAAATTAAGGGATCATGTCATTTGTGTTTATATGGAAAAGGACCCGAGATTGAGAAATAGAGAGAATGAGAGAGCATAGAGAGAAAGAGAGAGAGAGGGGGGAAGGAGATCAGGTGGCTTCTGGCTGAGCTTGTGGAGCTCTCTCGGTGAGGTAAGAACCTCACCTTTCTTATTGTTGATACATATATTTGTGTATGTATATTACGTACAAGGTATATAGAAGATTTTATTTTCTTGAGTTGTCTTTGGACATGATGACTCTATTCTATGTTTTTGGGGTCAAGGAGACCATTTATGAGGTTAGATTTGAGATTAAATTAACATAACTTAATATTTTGAAAAATTACAGATTTTTGGGTTATAAACCCGAAACTTTAGGCTTAAAAACGGTTATGATTTTGTAAGATTTGGACAAACAATTTATATACACATCTAGTGCCCGGTGAGAACTTCGATTTGACACTTGAATCACTAAAAACGGTTAAGAAACAAGAGAGATATTAATCGTCAAAGTTGGCCCATTGAACACACAGTGTAACCAGGTTACATAGTGCAACCCGCGAGAGGTTGAAGATGATCCTATAGGATTATAATCCAATGTGGGTGCACTCACCCACACCCACCGTGTTCTCATGCATTTGATGACCTTAGGTTAACCCGATTAACTCCGAATTTGAGGGGTGGATTCGTCTTAATGAGTCCTACCATGTGGGACCCTTGGTTGACCACTTTGACCACAGTTTGACCAGCTAACTTTTGGCTTATTTTCCTATTTTCTAAAATTCCAAAAAATACCAAATAAATCCCATAAATTAGAGAAAATTTCCAAAAAACAGGAAAATGGTTTCAAATATTATATTGACATTTCAAGACCTATGTTGGCCAATTTGACTGTATTTTGACAACGTTTAATCTTTTTACCAATATCCTATTTTTCTTGAAAAATATCATAAAATTTCATAAAATGGTTGGAAATTTCCAGAAATTATAAAAGGTATTCTAAAAATTATTCTGACCTCTTGGAACATTAGTGTGACCCTAGAGAGGCCTTGGATAATTAATTTGAGCATACTTTATTATTTTATTTGATGTGGAAACCTTAAATATTATGCATGTGCATTATCATCAGATTTTGGTTGGTCCTTGGGAGGACCTTCGGGCGCATTAGCATTGCATTGGCATCATTAGCGTTGTCAGAAGTGGGGACTTGGGTTTGGCTTTGTAAGCGAACCGATGTAGGAAATGTGACTCTCTTCTTATGATATAATGTGTTTTATCAAGTATATTTTTATACATCAATGATGAATTTTAGTTTTAAATTGAAAATATGATACATGGAATATAACATGACGTGTGGTGACATTTAATTGTGAAATTGAGGCATACTGATTATGGCGAAATGATTACTTTATGAAAACTGCTTAGAGTATGTTATTGAGAAATATTGTTTAAAACCATGCCTCACATGATTATGAAATGTTTTTGGATTTATGCGGATATTTGGTTCATGATATTATTTTGTGGAGACTACGGGTCTCAGATTGTATCACGCAGATTAGGGCCTACGGTCCTTGGTTGAGAATACTCCCAGAAGTGAGCATACAGGGTAAAGTGCCTTAGGTGAAAGACCTTAAAGCCCTTGAGGAAGAACGCCACAGGTGTTGGGTATTTACGTGCTTGGCTGGTGTCGGAGGCTGGTTAGCCTGAGAGTCAACGATGGGTGATACAATTCTTGACCCCTGTTTGGGGGTAAGAATGGATGTTAGATGAACCATGGTTTTGGAACGATGTTTGGATATGAAGTGAAAACCCACACATGATTTATTGGAAAATATGTTTACTATTCTATGATTTTAGAATTGTTTACTTAAATATCCCATGTATCAACCTTATATTATTAGTTGAGAGGTCACATATATTCCTGTTAGGCTTCGTAGCTCATTCTTGTATTCCACGCAGATTCTCAAGTAGAGATTAAGGGTTCGCCGCGGGCGAACACTTGGTCGTATGGATCTGAGGTTAAACCTCGAGATAGCATGATAGCATGGTCTTGGATATTTTTAGATGCATACGGTGTCGAATACATGGGCATCATCATTATCATTGTTACGTAAATATTTTGGGATATTCAGTCTCAACCTACATGCCAAGAATGTTGGCATTAATATTTTGGGTTCATATGAACACTTGATATTATAGGCATTTTGGAACGATGTTTGGATATGAAGTGAAAACCCACACATGATTTATTGGAAAACATGTTTTACTATTCTATGATTTTAGAACTGTTTACTTAAATATCCCATGTATCAACCTTATATTATTAGTTGAGAGGTCATATACATTCCTATTGGGCTTCGTAGCTCATTCTTGTATTCCATGCATTCTTAGGTAGAGATTGAGGGTTCGCCGCGGGCGGACGCTTGGTCGTATGGATCTAAGTTTGAACCTCGGGATGGCATGATAGCATGGTCTTGGATATTTTTAGATGCATACAGTGTCAAGTACATGGGCATCATTATTATCATTGTTACGTGAATATTTTGGGATATTCAGTCTCAACCTATATGCCAGGGATGTTGGCATTAATATTTTGGGTTCATATGAACACTTGATATTATGGGCATAATGTATGAGCACGACATTTCATATTATTTTGTTTGGATGTTATTGATGAGCCCATACGACCTTTATTATCAAAATTATTTATTAAAAAAAAATAATAATACAAAAAGATCTTTGACCAAGTCTTCCGCTAACTTTTTATCCTCTGATCTATCCATGTGTATAGCTTTTCCATATTGACTTTTCAAAGCTTGGACCCTTTGGGTTAGGGTGTTATAGTATGCGATAAGAAAGTTTTTCATCTATGAAAACGTTTTACCTAATAAAGCTCGAGGCTACTTCTATCAGCTTACGATTGATGAAATTTCCTTAGCATGAGTGAGTGTGAAGGGACTAACTCCTATGATTGGAGGTCCTATCTGAGATGATAAGTTAGACAAACTCAAGGATTACATAGTGGGATACCTATCCAACGTCTTCTAGTCTGGATGGTAGTAAAGGCGTCAAACATATTCAATTAATCATTTAGTACACCAATCTTGACACAAATGTTTTTAGTTTTGTGTTATTCTATGTTTCCAAGCATTTTCAAATTTTTACCTTTTTCTACTGTGTTTCTCGAAATGTAATGTTTCAAGGATGACTAAAATAACATGTTGAACCGAAATTTAGTACCATGGTCCAAAGAGGTGTCCTATATCGACACTTGTCATGTCATGTCATATTGACACATAGATGAGACTAATGCATGGTTTTGGCCCAAGATTAAACCCCAAGAGGGGGTGAATTGGGTTGATGCCAACTATCGAAACTTTTTATGGTTTTTGAAACCTCGAATGAATGCACAATTCTAATAAGAAATGCAAGAAAATTAAATTAGTTTGCACAAAAGATAGAGAGAGAGAAAGCAAACCCAACGATACAACGAGGTTCGGCCTTCTCGCCTATGTCTTCGCCTCAAGAGCACCTCTCAAGGATTCCCACAATCCACTATACAACCTCCTTACAAATGGCGATCAAACCTTTACAATAGCTTCATTCTCAACAAGACAAAACACACTCTGTCTCTCTAGGGTTTTACCTAACCAGCTAACCTTTTACAACTTGTAGGTAATTGAAGTTTGATGTTGCTTGAAACAAGAAATCATCTCTTGAAAATTCTTGAAGAATAAATAGAACAATAAAAGCTCAGCTCACTTCTAATGATTGCTCAATCAAGACTCAAGAGGAAACTAGGGCAAGTTCGGTAACAACAACGAATACAATTGATTACACTTGGATGGAAGAACATAAATGAGTTTGAATCAATGTATTTATACCAATTTAACTCAAAATGATTGTTTAGAGCAATTAATGTTGGAAAAGAGTCATTTGAGTGCATTTAATGCTCAAAAAGTAGTTAAAAAACTAGCCGTTAGAGTTTGTTCCCAATTGTTACAGTTGACTATAACATAGTAATAGTCAACTGAAGCAAACAAAACCTACCAATTCTGAGTGAGGGTAGTTATAGTCGACTATAACAAACTTATAGTCGACTACAACATTTAGTCTCAACAACATTTTAGTCGACCATTTCAAATTTGTAGTAGACAAGGACTTAAATATCGACATTGATGGATATATCGAGGGTCTAAAAACATAGATATATCAGATATATCGATGGATATATCAAAAATTTTGATATCGATTTAGAGATATCAAAGATATTATTTGTTAAACACATATATTATCATTGAAACTCTGGGAAACGATTATTAGACTCTAATAAATAGTTTATAATCAAAATATTGCAATTTAAATGTATATGAGACAAGTATGTATTGCATAAAATATAAAAAGTATACCACGCTGAGCGCGAAAGAATGATTATTTTAAGAAAGTAAATGAAGAATATTACTTCATAACTCTAATTTTAGCCATTAATATAATTGAAATATTTATATAAATTCATACTAAAAGAGTAACATGTGATCATTTTGATGCAATATCAAGAAAATGAATATCTCGATATTGTTGATATATATCCTCTATATATCCAACTGTCAATATATCTCGATAAATTCGATATATTAGCGATATTATGTGGAGAAAAAAAAATATTATGGATATATCGAGATTTTATCAATAGTATCAAAAATATCAACAATATCATAAAAATATTTTGCAAAATAGATATGTCTATTAGATATCATATCGAGGGGTTTAGATACACGGATATATCGTGGATATATCGAAAATATCATGGATATTTTAGTTCATGACTAGTAGACTAAACCAGGGACAGAACCAAGATTTTATCCCGAGGGTGGCCAAAGTATAAATAAATTTTTTTTTACCATTCAAGTATGAGAATCATACTAAGATTCAAGATTAAATTAATATATTGAATGGGAGGTAAACGACTGGACCTCGCTTATACTTCTCTACGACCATGACCAAAAAAAAAAAAGGGTTGACAACAGCAATAAATCTAAAGAAGGTTTTAAAAAAAAATTTAAAAAAATAAAAACCTAAAGATAAAAAACCAAAAAGTGTACTTTAATATGTAGACATAGAGCAATGATCTCCTCCAACAAGATGCTCTCCGCCGGCCGTCACTCTCTAGTGTGCTCAAGGATTTTGTTTGAAAGAGATTTAAGATAAATCCAACGGAAAAAAAGAAGCTGAAACAATAGGAATTCAGTGTTTGTTTATGGCTAATTACTTTGGACTTTTTACCTTTTGCGTATATTAATTCTAGCCTTTTATCCTTGGTATAAGTTGCCTATTTGACTTTTAAGAGATCATGTGAGGAAGCATTGTGCTGATTGGGAGGGACCATTGGTCCATTGTGCCTTGCTACTTAAAAAAAAAGGAAACTGGTAAATTACGTTTTGGTGACCACTTCCAAATGTAATACCAAAAACAAAATAACTAGTAGTCATTTCATAGTAGGTTGATAATCCATTTGTAACAAGTTAACAGGCAAAACCTTTTTTTGGTATTAGCATGAAATATAGTCACCTAAAGTACTTTTCCCAAGACAATTTTGTGAAAGTGATGGGGGGCCATGGCCACCCCAGGCCTGGCTATGGTTCCGTCCCTGGACTAAACCAGACAATTTTTGACAGTTCAGTCTATTTTCATGAAAAATGATCGTTTAAGTCCATGGGGTCCACTTAGGCCATACCAAAATGATATTACCATGTTGTTTAATGGTTACAAGGTCTATCTACGTCATTAGAGAGATTTTTTAGCAATCATGTACAATGAATACCTTACTTAACCCAAAACCTAAAAGATATTCATGGCTTGATTCTTGAGTCCTTGTTGGTTGACTTTATTGCTTTTGTGTCTTATGATTTTTTACTTTGACTTCCTTTGGGGCTTGTGTTTGCATCACCATGCTGTAGCTTCAATGTGAGCTTTTTGTTCAACAAAAATAGCCTTAAGTGCTTGATCCTTATGCCATTACCTTATACAAATGAATTGGAGTATCTGGCTTTGATCAATGATTGACTACTAAAACCATTAGCACCAACATTAATCCTTTGTTATCATCAAACTCTAGATATTGCCCTTGGTTGAAAACCTTTGGGCTAACACATGGAAGTGTAATAGGGGAAAAAAGAGAATTTTGACAATCCTAGTTCTATTGTAAAAGCTTTTACGAGCCTAAAACTATATAAATAAATGACAAAATTTTTATAAAAAAATAGCGTTCATCTTCAAATAACCAACCCTTACACCAACCAAACAAAAATCTAAAGCAAGAAGCACAAAAATAAATAAATAAATAAATATATAAAATAAAATAAAATTATAAGCCATGAAGAATAACATCCAAATTATTCAGATATATTATATTACCTCACCAGCGTACAATTCATCAACTTGCACCTGATTGGGAGATAAAACTCCAATTTCATCAGCATAGTAATCCTGTGGTTCAAAATTGCAAAGTTAAAAGAAAGGATGTCAAAGGTGTTTCTATAAGCAGCCAAAACAAAAGAAAACATTAAAAACAAAAATAAAAACCACTCAAAGTAACTATTAATATATAACAATTTAATCCATAAAGTATGCAGTAAAGTATATAGAACTATACATAGAGATTAAGAATAGGGGAATGTTGGGGAATATTCTCCATCAAATCATACAAACAAAGGTGGTTTTTTTCCCCCCTGTTTTGGGGGTGTGGGGTGTAGAAAAGCATACAAGCACACATACAAGATATGGAAGTACAATACCTTTGCACTGGCCATAAAATAAATTCTGTCTCCCTTTTTTATAGTCCCATCAATTACTCGGAAATATACGATAACTCCCCTATATGGATCATAGTAACTGCAAAAATATTATAAAAAATCAAACAAGGCAGATGGAAAAGGGCAATACCATTTGTAGAAAGAAAGGTACCAAAGGCAAACATAAGACAAGAAAGATAACATGTTTTATGTGAACTTCAATGAAATCAACGTGCAGATAACTCAAAAGCACTATTTCCATGAAAAGGATAACAGTGGTTAACTAGTACAATCCCAATTTGCATATAATCAATTCTATGGCCAATCCCAATTTGCTTCTTGAGGTTGAAGAACCGTGCAAATCAGAGTGAATAGTAGACATAGCAGAAGCCTTGAGAGGCTGAGACTGATCCACAGAAGAAGACATAAGCATTGATTGCAACTGCTCAAACATAGACTGAAACATGGAAGGATCACACTGCTAGATGCAAGAACTGAAAGTGCTGACAAAAGGCAGAAAGAAGGCTGAGAAGATGGCTGTGGAGCAGACTCAGAAGGAGCGTCTGGTGTGCTGCAAGTTTAGAAGATGCATTCTTCCAATGCCTTTTCTGACTAAAACCATCGAATCCCAAACTGATTCACTAAAACCATTCATTGGTTTTTAACTTAAAATTGTTTAATATATTTATTAATCATGATCTGGTCTCCGGGTCATGATAATTATAGAATAAGTATAAAGTACAAGAGGTGAGGATTAGAACTCCCATACAAGCCAAAAGAGGGTGCGGATGCCAATTGTCAAGGAAAACATGCCTATTGTCAGGGAAAACAACCCTAATCTCAAGATTCTCCAAGGGTGAAATTGTAATTTTCTATTAGCTGTGGTCAAATGCAACCTATCGTGCGTTGAATGCAAAGGTTTAAGCTCTTTGGATTTGTAATCCTTAAAGATAAAATGAACTTTGATACATCATCCATTGTTCCTTATGCACACTAGTTGGGACTGAAAATGTGATGGACTCCAAATTCCAGCCTAACAAAATTCAGATCCTCAGTTAAAGTATGAACTTAAAAGTGTCCTCTGTGTTCTTTTTAAAATTACCTGAACCCTTCCTCTCTTTCCTTTGATGACCTAAACAGACTGTACTGCGTCCTCACACTTTTCTAAAATCATTTACTCATTTATAATCTTAGATTCTCTTAGTTTGCACTCCTCTATCTCCATATAAGCTTTATCCATTCTACACAGATCTTATAAACACGTTATTTCTTGCTTGGTTCACATTAAGTTCCACAAAGCATGGCTGATCTCATAGCTGTCTCACAAAATTCATTATTAATTTTATCAAACCTGATGTTCATGTTCTCAAAAAACATATCAACGACACATACCTTAATCTTATGGAAAACGTTTGCTTCCCCTCATAAATAAATAAAGTGAGGAAGCAAAAATTATGGTTTTGAGGTGTCTGCTAATCATCAATCTCAACCATGGTCTAAAATATCAAAAAAAATCGCCAATATATCGTCGTATCGGCAGTTGTGTATACGATATTCAGATTTCATATCTTTTTGGAGAAAAATCGACCAAAATATCGCGAAATATCGAAAATATCGTATATATCGACGATATTTTCGATATATCTTTAATATCTCTAAAAAAACATGCTCTATATCGCAATATATCTTCGATGTACAACCAAGAAATTGAAGAGATATCGAAATAATATTGGTTATGTGGAAGACAAAGTTTGCCTGCAAAGCTGCAACCTAGGGGCTGTTTGGCAAAGCCCAGAACCAGTTCTACCAGATATACTGCCAGCACATATTAAAGAAATGGTTGTTTGGTAACGTCTCGGGCCTTAACAGGTTGGTTTTCTTTTTATTGATTTTGGGCAGAAATCAGGTTATTTGACGTTTCAAGTAAGAGATGGATTTTAAAAATAGGTTTTTCATTTGTCAGAAAAATCACTTACCTTGGAGCTCTCACCAAACCTCCCACCAGCTTTTATGTCATCCACCAAGCAACGATGGGAATAAAATCTGAAGCACTAAAGACGAGGGAACAAATCTTGCTTATCTTTCTTATTTTATTGATCTTGCTCGAATCTTTTTCTTCTTCTTCTTATTCTTAAATGAAAATTTTCAATCCCTCTTCTATCATCATGTCCACTGAGTGCTAATCCATCTCTTCCATCATGGTTTTAACTTCATTATATATTTTTTTCTTGTAAAATCCATCTCTTCTTTAACGAAGATTTGGAAGGATCAAACCTTTTTCTCAGTCAATTTGATTCATAAATTTTGGGGAAGTTTTGGGGTTAGGGTTTTTATTTGGATAATTTTTTCTCTTTCCTCCTCTCCCTCTTTGACTTCAAAAACACCAGGGATTTTTATATATTTGAGTATATGTGTTATGATTTGCAAAATTTTGCAATGAAATTTTGTTGTGAGCTTGATTTGGTTGAAATCTTTGGATTTATTGATTATCTTAACTAAACATCATAATGTAAACCAAAATATGTTTTTGAGTTTTTACCGAACTGATGATAAATTAGAAATGGTTCTAATAGAAATCAGCCTTGATATGAACTAGACAATTTGATTAGTTCTGAACTAGCCTGGTCCAAATCTGAGGATTCCCAAACAGGCCCCTACTGTTTGCAACAAAAGCTGCCACCTGCTACAAGCAACCTCCTGTTATGTGACAGAAAAAGTCAACACTGCAACCTATTTGCAATAAATATGTAGGCTCTTTAACTCTTTTACGGCCTTCAAAGCTCAACCTACTGTTTCTAACTCACTGTTTGGCTTGTACAGTAAAGTTTTTACACTTTATATATGCACTTTGTGTTTTTATAATATATTTTATTTATATACTTTTACAGCCTAACATCCTACAGGCTATAGGATTAAAGCCTATGCAGTCAAAAACTGACTGCATCTTGTTGACACTTCAGTACTTCACATAATTATATCCTTAGACCCCCAAATAAATATAATATATTAGTTGGAAAGTGTTTATTATTTCTCTCTATTTCTTATGTTATTGTTATGTAATAAGCTAAAGGGGTACTTTTGTCTTTGTACTCATATAAGTATAAATACAATGCAAAAAGGAAGTATACCCTAGCTTCCTATTATTAAAAACTACAGTTTTTTTCCTCTCTTCTTCTTCTTTCTTCTTCTTTTTCTTCTTCTATTCAAATCCACTTGGTATCAGAGCAGTGTTCCTCTTTGATTCACACTCCAGAGATCACACCAGGCTAGAAATCACTGTTTTGCTGACGTCATCTGCGGCTGACGTCATCATGATGTCAGCAGGTTTTTTGACCCTGCTACAGTGCTCGAAATTCCTAGGGGAGTATGCTGGAGAAGTTTTAGCCCATTCCGACAAGATTTGCAGTGGTTTTCGAATTTTTCTTTATTTTTCTTGAAAATAGAGGTTTTTTTTCAAAAACCTAGATCTGTGCAATGTTGCTGAGATTTTATGGGTCAAATCACCACAGAGGGTGCCAACTAGGAAGAGACAATAGTGTTTTGGAGTTGGTTTGAACTGCAACCAGCTTTTTTAATGTTTTTGAATGATTTCTTGACGAAACCAGCCACTTACAATCAGTTTTTTCCTGTTGCCTGCCATCTTCAATCAGTTTTTTGATGTTTTTGATGATTTCTTGAAGCAACTAGCGACAACACAAGTTGGTTGTTGTATTTGGGACTCTCATTTGCCTTGATTTGATGTTACAGCAGTGTTTAGGGTCTGTTTAAGTTGTGGTTGAGAAAATCAGCTTGTGTGGAAGTGTTCTTTTTCCCCTTTATTCTTACTTTGTTGTTGACTGAGGTGTAGTAGTTATGGTTGAAGCTATATTTGTTGATTGAGTGTTTGTTCACAAGATGTCTGAAGTGACTCAAACCACTGAAAGCCAGCAAAGTGGGGGAATGGGTCAAAGTGTACCCATTAGTGACAACCCCCTACTCTTCATATCACAACGGTAAAGTTGGATGGGCTTAATTATCTAGCTTGGTCAAAGTCAGCAACCCTATATTTAAAGAGTAAAGGGAAGATGGGATATGTGAATGGTACAGTGATGAAACCTTCAGTAGATGACCCTTTATATGGCAAATGGGACGCAGAAAATTCCATGGTAATGTCTTGGCTTTTACATTCGATGACATCAGAAGTTTGTAATGGATATCTACTTTTGGGAACTGCTCAGGCTATTTGGGATGTCGTTGCTCAGACTTATTTAAAAGTAGGTAAAATTGCTCAAATGTTTGACTTGAAGCGTCGGATACATGAGACCACTCAGGACGAGGATATGTCCTTATCTACTTACTTCCATAAACTCCGCACATTGTGGCAGGAGTTGGATTATTTTCAAGATTTTTGAGTAAGTGTCCTGTTAACACTCTGAAGTTCAATAAACTTGTTAAGCGGGAAGGGATATTTGAGTTTCTTTTTGGGTTGAGACAAGAATAAGATCAGATTCGTATACAAATTTTGGGAAATGAGCTTCTTCCTTCTCTTAGGGGGTATATGCATATGTTCAAAGTGAAGAGAGTAGGAGTATAATGCTTCCTCCTGCTCCAAAAGAGAGATCTGCACTTGTTACTGCTTCTCAGAGCGACAGTAAAGGAGTTCACCAGGGTCGTGATGGAAGTAAAATGGAGTCTAGAACTGATGAAAAGGATAAGTTGTTCTGTGACTATTGTCAAAAACTGAGGCATATATGGGAGACTTGTTGGAGACTTCATGGTCGCCCTACTAGAAGCCGGGGAGGTTGTACTAGTGGCTCTTCTCAATCTCGAGCCCATTACTCCACAACAGTGGAGAATGTTCCTCCCATTTCATCAGCTACAGGACTCCAGCTTTAGAGACAGTGACACTTACTAAGGCAGAGGTTGAGTCTTTCCGACATCTTATGTCTCAAATGGAGACACCCACTGCATTCACCTCCTTTGCTCACTTAGGTAATCTTGCTACTTCTTTTAGTGCATCTTGTAAATCTTCTTCTTGTCCTTGGATCATTGACTCTGGAACTTCTGACCATATGACTGGTTTACCTTCATTGTTTCATTTTTATAACACTTGTTCAGGCAAGGATAAGGTTAGGGTAGCTAATAGTTCTTTATCATCTGTGTCAGGGAAAGGTTCAATTTCTATCACTCCTGATATCTCTCTTTCCTCAGTTTTGCATGTTCCCAATTTTTCTATCAATTTATTGTCCATAAGTCGCATTACTACTGATTTAAATTGTAGTGTGACCTTTTTCCCTTCTCATTGTGTTTTCCAGGACCTTATTATGAGGAAGGCGATTAGCAGTGGTAGATTGAGGGATGGTCTTTACTTTCTGGATCCGGCTATCACAAAGGATGATCAGATTAAACATGCACATCAATCTGGGAGATGTGATGCTTCTGAGGAAAATATTTGGCTTTGGCATCAGAGATTGGGACATCCATCTTTTTTCTTACTTCAGCGCATTTTTCCTTCTTTGTTTTCTGGAATACGTGTTTCTCAATTTCATTGTGAAGTGTGTGAACTTGCAAAACATCATCGTACTTCTTTTCCACCTAGTTTTAATAAAAGTGATTCTCCTTTTATAATTGTGCATACCGATGTATGGTCCTTCTCGAATTACTACATTATCTGGTTATCGATGGTTTGTCACATTTATTGATGATTTCTGTAGAACTACTTGGGTGTATTTGCTAAAAGAAAAAAGTGATATCTTCTCTTGTTTCCAGACTTCCCATCGAATGGTGCTCACTCAATTTAACACCTCTATAAAAATTGTTCTTTCTGATAATGGGGGTGAGTACATATATGGGTGTCTTAGGTCCTATTTTGAGGATCATGGTATTATTCATCAAAATTCTTGTGTGGATACTCCCCAGTAGAATGGGGTTGCTGAGAGAAAAAACCGCCATCGTCTTGAGATTGCTAGGGCATTAATGCTCTCCATGCATGTTCCTATTGGGGGGATGCAGTGCTCACTGCACCTTATTTAATAAATCGGATGCCGTCTAGAGTCCTTGACCACAAAGCACCTGATTGATCTTTTGTCTCCTTCCACTTCCTCTAGTTCCTTTATCGTCCCTCCTCGTGTATTTGGGTGTGTTTGCTTTGTTCATCTTCCTAACTAGTCTCGTAGTAAGTTGGATCCTCAAGCTCTTAAATGCATTTTCTTGGGATACTCACCTACTCAAAAGGGTTATAAATGTTATCATCCTCCCTCGGGGAAGCGATTTGTCTCTATGGATGTGACCTTCCTTGAATCTACGTCATACTTTTCTCCTCCCCAAACTTTTGTTCAGGGGGAGAAGTAGTAGTGAAGAGAAGTCACAAATGCTTCCATCCTTGATATCGCTCTCTGATTCTCCTCCAGTTACAGTCCCATCTCAATGCTTGGAAGAACATGGAGACAAAAGGATTGACAAAGAGCTCACTCCTCAGAGAGAGTTGAAGGTTTATTCAAGGAGACAGAAAGATAAGACCATTTCTCATCCCTATAGCCAACCGTCTTCCTTGGAGCCAGGTATTAACATATCTACTTCTGTTCCTCCTGTTAATGATTCTGATATTCCTATTGGAGCCAGGTATTGACATATCTACTTCTGTTCCTCCTGTTAATGATTCTGATATTCCTATTGCTCTTCATAAACAAGTTAGATCTTGCACTCAGCACCCTATTTCCAACTTTGTCTTCCATCACAGTTTCTATTCCTCTTTCCGTACCTTTATATCCCAATTATATTATGTGTCTACTCCTAACAATTTACAGGATGCACTTGATGATCCAAAATGGAAGGAAGCTATGTGCAAAGAGATGACAGCTCTTCAAAAAAATAGAACTTAAGATATAGTTGAGTTACCTAAGGGAAGAAGACGGTTGGATGTAAATGGGTGTTCACAATGAAGCATAAAGCTGATGCCTCTATTGAGCGATATAAGGCCAGATTGGTAGCAAAAGGTTTCACACAGACCTATGGCATTGACTATCAAGAGACATTTGCTCCAGTGGCCAAAATGAATTCTATCTGAGTCTTACTTTCTTTAGCTGCCAATTTTTGATGGTCTCTCCACCAATTTAATGTGAAAAATGCCTTTCTCCATGGAGATCTAGAGAAGGAAATCTATATGGATGTGACTCCTGGTTTTGAATGTTCTACAACTAGTGGGAAGGTATGCAAACTAAAAAAGGCCTTGTACGGGTTAAAACAATCCTCTCGAGCATAGTTTGAGAGATTTACTCAAGCAATGCTGAAGTATGACTTTAAACAAACTTAAGGAAATCATACACTATTTATCAAACATTCTTCACAAGGGAAGCTCACAACTCTAATTGTGTATGTGGATGATATTGTGCTGCTAACTGGTGATGATGATGAAGCGATTCAGAAACTAAAGAAATATCTTGCCAGTGAATTTGAGATAAAGGATCAAGGAAGTTTGAAGTATTTTCTAGGCGTTGAGGTTGCTAGATCCAGTAAAGGCATCTTTATCTCACAGAGAAAATATATCCTAGATCTTCGTAAGGAAACAGGGATGCTAGATTGGAAACCCATTGACACTCCTGTGGAACAGAATTACAAGTTAGGAGAAGATACTGAAGGCATATTGGTGGACAAAGGCAGGTATCAACGGTTGGTTGGTTGATTAATTTACTTGTCCCATACTCGCCCAGATATTGCCTATGCGGTTAGTCTAGTAAGCCAGTTTATGCATTCTCCTCGAGAGTCCCATATGGAGGTAGTTAATCGTATTCTTCGCTATTTAAAATCTTCTCCTGGAAAGGGATTGTTGTTCTCCAAGCATGGTCACTTGAGAGTTGAGTCTTATACTGATGCAGATTGGGCTGGCTCAGTTACTGATCGTAAATCCACATATAGTTATTGCATGTTTGTGGGAGGAAACCTTGTAACTTGGCGAAGTAAGAAACAAGCAATTGTGGCTATATCTAGTGCTGAGGCGAAGTTTAGAGTTATGGCTCATGGAGTTTGTGAATTATTGTGGCTGAAGATATTATTGAAAGAGCTTGGTTTTCATTCAGACGATCCTATAAGATTGTACTGTGATAATAAAGCTGCAATTAGCATTGCTCACAATCCGGTACAACATGATAAGACCAAGCACATTGAAATTGAAAGACACTTCATTAAGGAGAAATTAAGTTCTGGAGTGATTTGCATGCCTTATATTCGAACAGGGGATCAATTAGGCCGATATCTTGACAAAAGGAGTTGCGAGTAGAATCTTCCATACTTTCTTGAGCAAGCTGGGCATGTGTAATATCTTCTCACCAGCTTGAGGGGGAGTGTTGGAAAGTGTTTATTATTTCTCTCTATTTCTTATGTTATTGTTATGTAATAAGCTAAAGGGGTACTTTGTCTTTGTACACATATAAGTATAAATACAATGCAACAAGGAAGTATACCCTAGCTTCCTATTATTAAAAACTACAGTTTTTTTCCTCTTCTTCTTCTTTCTTCTTCTTTTTCTTCTTCTATTCAAATCCACTATATTCACATGTAGGGCCTTATTCCATGAGCCAAAGTATATGTTTAAAATTATGTTCTTAGATAAGAAAAATACAAAGGCTTTTAACCAGCCGTAAATATAATATATCTTCATATATAACCAACATTAATTTTAAATTGATATTGTTACTCCCTGCCTTGTAAATAACTTATCAAAGAAATTAGTTCAATTAAGTTCTATTTAATTTTTTCTTCTGATTTATCAATTTTACATATATTGACTTAGAATTTCACATTCCACCCAACACTCATATGTACACATAAAAGTTTGTTTACCTTACTAATAGTATGTATCCATTTCATGTAAGAAGTTGTATTTAATAGATTAATATACAAATGGGATTTAATCTTGTTATATAGCATTTAAATATTAAATTAGTATAAATTTTTATTACTTATTCGCTTAGCGCGACACATCTTTTATACCTAACAGGCTAACACAACACATGTTTGTATTATACACATTTAAATTGTAATATTTTGATTTTAAATTGCTTGTAAGAGTCCAAATCATTATTCCCCAGAGTTTTAATGAAAATATCGATGTTTAACTAATAATATCCATCATATCTTTAAATCGATATCGATATTATCGATATATCCATGTTTTTGCACCCTCAACATATCTATCGATATCGATTTTTAAGTCCTTGATCTCAACTACACCCTATATTGGCTTCTTGTTAGTGAAATTGAGTTTCAATAAATATATTTTTGTCAAACTCCTGACAAAAATCCATGATTCTAAGGTTCCATTCTTCAATCCAATTTTGAACTTCTTGTCTTTCTAGTCTCTCCAATTATGAACTAACAGATTTTATTTAAAATTAACAAGTACCAAGAATCCTTATGTTGAATATAAACAATTATTTAACACATAACAATCCTAAAGTGAGCCTTTCTTATGTTAGTTTCAACTATTACATAGTTACAAGTCATTGACATCAACATCTTTCTTGGAACTCATCCTCTCCCAAAAACAGATTAAGAAATTAACTTCTACATTGTTATTGTTAACAGTAATATGACTTCTCCATTTCCCAAAGATGTCCTCTTACATAGCCACCATTATCTTCTTAGGGAGTATATAGTAGTCAATTTGACAAGGAACACATGCATCAATCATGATACTTTCAGCAATAAAATGTGGTCATCTTTCTCCATAAACCTCAATATTGCAAAAGTCAACTACTCCCTCCGTCCCATAAAGATAGGTCATTTTTGCTACTTTTTCTGTCCCAAAACGTTTGTCCATTTTGAAAAGTCAAATTATAATTTTTTTGAACTTTCTTATACTGCCCTTTGTTATTTCAATAATTACTTTCAACACAAAACCCAACACCAAGTAGGAGAGGGTACTTTTGGAAAGATGGAGTTTAATAAATGAGAAATCAATGCAATGATGGCTTTTCTCAAACTACATGTTTTGTCGAACTTGGCCTATCTTCGTGGGACGGAGGCAGTATAAGCTATTAATCATATGAAGGTTAATGAGAGCTTTTAAAAATATAACCCAATTCACTTCGATGTATAATATGTATATATAATTATATATATATATATATATATATATATATATATATATATATATAAAGCTTTGATCATTTGCGAGATATCTCGGATATACCATTGGCCGTCCGTAAGCAACAAGTGCGCATTCACACGCACGCACGTGTCGCTCACAGACGATCATAATTGAACGGGATACTCTGAGATATCCCACACATGATCAGCCCTTCTATCTATCTATCTATATATATATATTCACACACATTGAAGATGGGCATAACAAAAAAAATGAAGAGGGAAGAAATATGCACCAAAGATCATGCATACAAAGATAAAGACATAGATATATATTAATGATAATCAATAGAATATTAGAGCAAAATTAACGATGAAGTTCTAACTTTGAGAAATGTTAAGCATGATGGCTCAGTTAGATACCTATCAAATATTAGAGCCCTCAAAGGCCTTTTAGCAGTGTCATGTGGTGGGGGAATCCTTTGAACAATTGCATTCAATATTTCAGTTATACCTATCCCCTCCTACAAAACAAATAATGACATTAAAAAAACATTAATATTTACCCATGTACCCAGAGGTTGTAATCATATTCACTGAAGTTAAAGTTTTAGGGAAAATTACACTTCACCCCTTCAAGTTTGGCCATTTTTTCCCCTACCACCCAATAGTTTGAAAATTACACTTTGCCCCCTGTTAAGTTTCCAACTTAAAAGCCTAAGCTTATAAGTGGAGGACCCAAACAGGTATATGAAGACATGTGAAACTCGATATTTAATCGATGTGGGATATGGTATATTTTCAACACTCCCCCTCACGTGCAGGCCTAACAAGACAATAACGAGGCTGTCACAAAGACAATAAAGACGGGCTCACGAGCGAAACAAGCCCAAAAAAGGCATGCTCTGATACCATGTTAAGTTTCAACTTAAAAGCCTAAGCTTATAAGTGGAGGACCCAAATAGGTATATGAAGACATGTTAAACTCGATATTTAATCGATGTGGGATGTGGTATATTTCCAACACCCCCCTCAATTACATGTGGATAGGTTCTTTGTCCGTTGATTTCACTCCTCTTCTTTGTACCCAAGGGGGTATGATGTCATTGCTTGAAAGTTGAAACTATAGGTAATACTTTGAAGAAAAGAAAAAAAAAAAAACCTATAGTGGGGTGAAGTGAAAACAGACCATACTTGAAGGGGGTAAAGTGTAATTATCCAGTTATCCCTAAATTTTTCCCTACCCTTTTCTATGAAAGTAGAAAATCATGCCCCTATTTTCACGTGCAATACAAAATTAATCCAAAACTAACCTTCGCTGAACAGTATATTGCATTGCTACAATCTAGTCCAATAACCTACACAACAAGATGCCATATTAACTTTGAACCAAAACCTTAGCCGCACAAAAAAAAAAAAAAAAAAAAAAAAAAAAAAAGTTTCTGTCTATTAATATCCCTCAGACTAAAATTTCAATCGCTTAAAGAATTTGCTTCTGTCTATCCACATCCCTCAGAGCTGTACAAAAATGTGGCAGAATGATAACAAATGCGAGCATCATAGATCTCGTTTGATGAAAGTTTTTGCAATTATCACCTTGGCACACGAAAAAGAACCTGCAAAGTGAAAGAATATATTCCTGCACTTAGCAGAATAAGTTTTCCAATACAGATTGGTACCAAAACCGAATTATCCAAGAGATTAGGCCTGGAAATTTTAAATTGGCTTTCCCAGCATCTATCCCCATGTAAAACCACAAGAACCAATATAGGCTATCCACCCATCAAACAAATGAAATCTTTCTCTTCATTTTTTCCCCTTTTTGTTTGCACTAACCTCTTCAATCTCCTGTGAAACACGATTTGGCTCAGCACCTGGAAGATCTATTTTGTTTAAAACCTGAATCACAATGAAAGTTTTCTATTTAAATGAAAATCTATCACATTTTCTCAAAGCAAGTATTGTAGAAATATTACAATTTACAACTGAAATAAACTCCAAACAATGAGGAAAAGGTGAGTACACAATGCCGACCACATTAAGAGAACAGGTAATAAGAAACCACTTGAACAACATGCGTAGAGTTTGCAGCTTCCATTATATGTTCTATGAATGGAACGGTATTATTATTTTTTTTTTGTTTCCTGTTTTTCTGATAAGCAACAAAAATTATCGATACAGTTATTATTCCTTTTTATATCTTATCAGCATATATATTGTCATAGATCAGAAAAGCAGTTACTCCAACAAAGCTTTACTAGGGCAATAAACGAAAAAATCATGCATCATTCTATGTTAGTAAAGCTTTGATAGCCTGTTACACACATTATCCAAACATAATTTGGTGTCATGCTTTTCTTGTTTACATTGTTATATATATATATATATATATATATATATATATATATATTATCAGAAACAAAAACGATAATTCAAGAATTTTGTTAACATCGTCAATATCGATAATATTTCATTATTTTCGATGCTATATATTTATATTTCAGCAATATATCACCAATATTTTGGTAGATATCAATGTCTCAGCAATATATGGATAAAGGTACAACAAAGAAGAGGAAAAAGAAAAGAAGAAAAAGAAGACCACTGCCATACTACATATGGCATAGCCGATACATCATACTTCTCTCTCTCTCTCCCCACTTCTTTCCCTCTTCCGTTCCACTGTTGGCATCAGAGGTCCTCTCTCTCTCTCTCTCTCTCTCTCTCTCTCTCTCTCTCTCTCTCTCTCTCTCTCAATTTTATCCTTTCTTACAGAACTCTCTTGGTTTCTCTAGAGACCTAAGTGTCTATATAATGGGTGGGCCCTTATCCTGTGTGGTACACTGTAGCTTATGATAAAAATATCAAATATTTGTAAACCTTAATATGATATATTTTTACAGATCCAATCTCACCAACACATGCTGATTTTCTTATATCAACACCATGCATTGGGGGTTTGAACCATGTGCATAGATGGGTTGTACCGTATAACCCACACATGCATAAGTACAACCTCTAATACATGGTGTTGATGTTAATAATATCAACACGTGTTGATGAGACCAGGACTATATTTTTATATGTAACCCAAATTAATTTATTTATTTAAAAGAAAAAAAAAACAAAAAGTATATTAATCCCAAAAAAAAAAATACAAATAAAGGACGAGAAGTCCTTGGGGGAAAAGACACCCAAACCAATCAACAACCCCAACCTAACAATGAAAAAACAATGTACAAAGTGAACACCTAAACAACCCCCCCCCCCCCCACAAAAAAAAAATAAATAAATAAAAAGGCCTTTAAATAAAAGCTTAAGGAGGATAAAATGGCCGATAAAAGCTTCCAATGTAGTGGCCCCTTTCTTTGCTAAAAAATCCACTTCTCCATTAACCGATCTATAAATTCAAGTAAAGGGTCCCAATTTACCTTGCAATTTCGAAAATTTCTCTAATAGCATAGCAAGACCTCCAATTTCCTTCCTTCCCTTCCTTCAACCAAGAAATAATTGTATAGGAATATCCCTCTACCAAAAAAAAACTCTCAATAATCTAGAGTGATACAAATCTTTCATTAACAATGAATAACCATAATACAAGGTATTTAAACAAAAGTAACACCCTAATATAGGAAGGACTAAACTACCATTAAGTAAACACAATAATATCTAAACACCAACACCCCACCCCACCCCAAAAAAAAAAAAAAAAAAAAAATTCTCTTGACGTGACTATGGGAATCATCGAGAGTTTGTCAAGGAAAAAGTGAAAGCACAAAATGGTGTGAGACTTCATAAAGAAGTCCACAAACTGCATAGTAGAGGCAACAAAAGACTGAGAGAAAGTGCCAATCTGAAGATGATGATGCATTTAATGACAATCAATCTCAATGTGTTTAGTGCACGCATGAAAAAATATAGTGTGAAATCTATATAGCACTCTTGTTGTCACTGATACACATGAGTGAGAGTCGAAGAAGAAACGTCAAGATCAACAAGTACCAACAAAACCAAACTATTCAAGTGGCAGTAGTAGCCATAGCACGATACTTAGCTTCATCTGAGGAGAAGGCAACAACAGTCTGCTTCTTACTCCGCCAAGAAATAAGTTGCCATGTGTTTTAAAATTGGTACCCGAGTGGACAAATTAAATATTGCCACTTGTCAAGTGGGACCCAAATAAGAAGAAGACAAATAATTCTTCCAATCTAGTGTTGCCACGTGTCTTGATTGAGATAGCTTCTAAATATTTAATGCATATCCTTGCAATAAACAAATAATAAATGATAAATACTAAAAATAACTGGCCCCTATCGGGATACTCTTCTCCCTACCTCTATAAAAAGGGGTAGTCCCCAAGGAACACATATTCACTCAAGCATCAAAGCTCTGCCGGACAAAAGCCCAAAATCTCCTTGGAACTTCTACATCCAAGATTCAAGATGAACTCACATCGAAGCTCACTGTCTCTAACATGCTCAAAGCCTAAAGATTCGTACAAGAGATTTAGTCCGGCTAAATGGAAAGGGATTTTGCCCTTTAAATCAAGAAAACGCTGTTCAAGCCCTCAAGTCAAAAGTATCAAAGAGAGAAGCAGCAGAAGATTAAATTGATCTGTAAATAATTTAATTAGAAAGATTTACTCCCTCTTTTACAAATTAAATAAATTTTAAATTTGTCCACTCTTTCCATCTATATAATTTTAGACTTAAAAATTTGCATGCGCAGTCATTATTATTCTTAAAATCACCTATGCAGATTATATTTTAAACATGCCCCAAAAATGTTAACCACGCAAATCTTGCTTCAAACTTCATTGATAATAAAGAGGACCAAAAACTTATCCTCAAAAAGAATTTATAAAGCATTTCTATAAATTAAGTATCATGCAAAGTGCTTCTCCAACATTCAAAAAATACGAAAGAGATTCTCACACCTAATGAACAACTAGCAAATAAACCAATAATAATCACTTTTTGAGAAAATATTAGAAGAATGAGGATATTGAAACACTAGAAAAGAAATGTGAAAGAATCTCCAAAAATAAACAAAAGGAAACATGGCAACCCACTTACCAGGATAATTTCTAAATTATTTTCCAAGGCCAAATAAACATTAGCCAGTGTCTGAGCTTCCACGCCCTACAAGATTCAAGGTATACTACCTGTAAGATTTTCCCCCTATAAAAAAATTTCTAATAACAATATATAGGACTATTTTGTGTATTTTACAACAAAAAATCATACTTATAATAAAATCTTAAAATAGATATTCAATTATATCAATCGAATGATCATAAACACAAACACGAAAAGGATGAACATGATAAATACTACTACTAGAACATATCCAAAATATAGAAGAGAAAAAAAATTTACCTGAGAAGCATCAACAACAAGGAGAGCACCCTCACATGCAGCAAGAGAACGAGAAACCTAGACCCATATGAATATAGTACGGCATAAAGTCAAACTAAAATTTATTGCAACAAAAACTTCTGTAAATTAGTACACATTTTGCATAGAACATTTATTGAGTGGAACCAAACTAGATTAGAATCAAAACAAAAATTTTGCAAAGGAATCCTGATTTGTTCATCATTCAGTTAGACCATAAACGAGGTCACAACAAGAATTATTACAATGGATGTACCAAAAGAAACTGTGTTGATAGATAAACATTTACCAAGCATAAAATGTGAAATCCAATCCCCCATGTAAAGCTGGTTTATGGGAGTGTTATATTAGTTTTATACTTTTATGTCAAGGTATTTTCATATTTTCAATTGTATGCCTGCTGTATATATACAAAATACATGGCTGATGAAAGATAATTTTATTCTCTCTCAAAATTCCCAAAACGCTAGTTCACTTGTTTACATGGTGTTAGAATGGCAGATCTATCTGCACCATTGTTCACAGTAAATGTAGTTCACTTGTTTAAGTGGTATTAGATCAGTTCATTATTGTTCTTCATTTGTTATCATCTCCCTCATCACTGTTGCTGACTTGCCGATGATCATAATCCCCATGCACTGCCATCTCCGTCATCAAAAATTGAGACCATGCTGTTGCTTTTGTCCCATCCTCTTTGATTCATCGAAGTTGACCAATAATTGTCACTGTATTCATCGTTGAAAGTCACCAATCGAGGTCTTCATGCATCACCTTAATAGGTTGCCATCGTCGTCAACAGTCATTGCTCCTGCCGTTGCCGACCATTAAATCCACCAACCATCGTTGCTCTTGTTGCCACGTATCAGCTCACTTATAAAGTATATCCTTATATCGTGTTTTGTGGCTAAAAGAGATCTCTAGTTGTATGGTTGCTAGGTTATAACCAGCTTTTGCTTTCTGTATCATTACAGCTTGCTTTGTGACTGTTCTTTAGGTGCTTTTTGGTTAGTGGTTGTTGGTTAGCTCCAGCCTGGTTTGTAATTATTTGATTGATTATAAGCTTTTGTGTTTTATCCATCAAATCAAAGTCTAGGTGGTCTTTCCTGAATTTCTTAGAGTACAAATGACTTCCATTCAATTGAATGGCAATAATTATATACAATGGGAAAATGCATTGAAGTTTTTCTTAAAGCCAAGGATAAATGCAGGTACTTAATTATAGGTAAACCTAGTTTTATAGACTCCAAACTAATTTATACCAGAGAGCAGGTTGATGGGCAGCTTTTTTTTTCTTTTAGAAGTTATAACAATCACAAAATAGAATTTTATTAATGACAATAATATAGAAGGCAATACAAGGAGAACAAGGTGTCCTACCAAAAGACATAAGCCTCTAAAAAAACAAAAAGAAAAATAAAATACACCAAAATAACAAATGGTCAACTATCACAAATTTCTTTCCAACCCACCCTAATCACATAAAGGTTTTCTTAACGGCTGCCCTAAAGGCAAATGTTAAACTGCATTTAATGAAGCAATCATTGCATGGGAAATGGTGAAAATGCATAGAGAATGGTGCAAATTGGTTTGAAAAATATGAAAATGCTTAGAAAATTGTGCAAATACATTTCTTCGTGTAATGATTATAAGTGTTATAGCCTAGTAATTCAGAAGCATCTTGTTTGTGCCGATGTGACCTTTTTTTAGTCTCGGTCTTATTTTTCTACTAGTTCTCCAAGGCAGATCATAGTTTCTCTTATGTTTCACTACCTTTTCCTGTTTCTCTCTCCACGCCTTCTCCTCCACTACAAGCATAGACTTGAATACCGTCGATATCAGTGATATATTGACAATATATCGCCGTATCGACTGGTAACGATACGATATCTTGCTGCGATTTAATTTCCGCATTTTATCGATCGATATTTTGGCATTTCAATGATATATCGTCAGATATCGCTAGTATCGAGATATGTCAAGAGTTTTCGCCATTTTTTCCCCCTTTATGGAAGATATGCTATCGAAATTTCAACGATATTCCTCGATATATTGAGGAATATCGACCATATGCCCTTGTCCACTACTGGTATGAGAGATAAGAAGAAGAAGAAGAAGAAGAAGAAGAAGAAGAGTAGAAATAAAATAAAATAAAATAAATCAGACGCACTTATGCACTTGATTGTTGCCGAAGATGCTAGCACAGTTGGTGCCAGAGTAGAAACCAGAGAAGAAGAAGAAGAAGAAGAAGAAGAAGAGTGGAAATTAAAAATAAAAAATCCAGCACACCTGATTTTTGCTCCTGATTTTTGTTGGAGATGATACCAGCCTACCATAGTTGGTGCTAGTGTCGGTACCAAAGAAGAAGAAGAGGAAGAGTGGGAAAAAGAAAAATTAAACGCATGGCTTTATTTTGGTATAAATGAGATACACTGATAGTCTGATACACAACAGTTTGGCTTTTTATTTTTTATCTCCCTTCTATTAAGCCTACAAATCTACTGCAAATAAGACACTGTGTTAAAGTACCTGCTTTACTTTATTCTATAAAGTCTGCAAGCTTCACATAGGTGTGTCCCTATTATTATATAAAACATATATTATATATTATATTATTATATATATAATGTAAGCCTCATCTTGGACACGTGCTTTCATACATATCCATTGTGTCCTATTATATGTATGACATATATCCATTATGTCCTTGGCCTCCTTGCAAATATTTATATATATAATATTATACAAGTATGTAACATTTGAGTTTGACATGCCTAGGAAAAAAAAAAAAAAAGGTCTAAAAATAGGTTATAAGTTTTACAGTATAATATATATTTCTTTGAAATTTAAATGTCAAATTGGAATAAATTTTTATTCCTTATTTACTTCACAGTGCAAGTTTTTTATACCCTACACAATACATACTTATATTATACATGTTTAAACTGTAATTTTTTTATCTTAAATTGTGTGTTAGAGTCTAAATCATTATGTCCTTGAGTTTCAATAAAAATATCCGTGTTTAACTCATAATATCCACCATATCTTTAAAACGATATCGATATTGTCGATATATCCAACGATATATCCGATATATCCGTATTTTTTGACCCTCGATATATCCATCGATATCGACATTAAAGTCCTTGACTACAAGTATATACTCATCAAAGAAGGAAGGCTACCATGTTATTGCCATCATCACACCGCTCTGTTTAAAAATCCACCTCTTCCTGTCACTAGTTCCAAGGGTTGCCTGTTGCGTTGTGCAAAGGTGATCATTCTTGTAGGATGCTTCATCTAATGTTGGCTAGCGAACAGCTAGGGAAGAGGAAATGGAGTCCTACAATGACACATGGGAACTTGTCTCGCTCAAGAACTTAAATATCAGTATCGATGGATATATCGAGTGTCCAAAAACACAGATATATCAATGGATATATCAAAAATATCAATATCGATTTAAAAATATGATGGATATTATTAGTTAAACACAAATATTTTCATTGAAACTCTAGGAAACAATGATTTAGAGTCTAAAAAACAATTTAGAATCAAAATATTGAAATTTAAATATGTATAATACAAATATCTATTGCGCAGGGTATGGAAATTGTAATACGCTGCGCGCCTGCGCTAAGCAAATAAATAATAAAAATTTATGTAAATTTAACATTTAAATGCCACATATAACAAATAATGCTTTTTGCCAATGTTCTTGTGCCCTAAAAGCACTTCTCCCCTTTATGTAGAGGAAGGTTGTAGGTTTGACTCTTAGGATTGTTATAAATTATAAGTTGATGTAACGAACTTTCTAACCAATGTTTAATAAAATTAAAATTAAAAATAAAATAAAAAAAGAATTGGGGGGGGGGGGGGGGGGGGGGGGATTCTATGGTACCTTTGGGGGTACCCTATGTCACATTTTATGGTAAGTGGTCACATTTGTGGTATCCCCAGTAACTACTTATCACAAAATGTAACCACGTATTACTTGGGGTATGGTATGCCTCAATGAAAGCAAGGCAACACCAATAGCGAAGCAATGTCGACAGGCAAGGAACCTCCCTCAACTTTTGGCTATGATCTGTGGGTTTGTGATCCAACATTTAAGGTAACTTCCGCTGGGCATGACGGTGATGACAAATAGACAGCAATGAGAGTACGGCGACGGCAACAGTGCACTACAAATCTTCTTCTCTCTCAATGTCAAATCTGGTTTCATGTACCACTCTTCTTCTCTCTTAATCTCAAATCTGGTTTCGTGTCGATTCCCATGATATATCGATCCAGTATCGACGATATATCCACCCTATCGACTCGATAATTTGAGAAAAAAAATGACGAAATTCATGGGATTTTACGATAAATTCGATAGATTCGATATTTCAACAAATATCGCGATATATCGTCTGATACAATGTCAAAAAGATATCTACATCATATATCGTATTGGGACCTAGCGATACGGCGATATATCGCTGATATCTTCGAGTTTTCAGTCCATGGTCTTGCTTCCCCAGGGTAATAGATGGTTGGCTGTAATTACTCTTTAGAGATGTGAGTTGTGGATTTCATGGGTGTAGTTGTGATTTTTTGGTGTGATTTGTCCAGGGTAGAAGGATAAGAGGCTCCTAGATAGACGTAGCTTGTATCCCCCAGGAGGTGGGAACAATTGAGAACAAAGTGGCAAATGGGTGTGTTAAGTTTCCAACCGAAAAGCTTAAGCTTTTAGGGAATGGGTCAATAATGTATATCAAGCTAATACTCCCCCTCACGTGCGACCCCCGCTCACACGTGGAGAGATGAACCAATGAGTTAGACTAAGTTGAACCGATAAATGGTATGAAGGGATAAATGAATGGGGGGAGGAGGTGTGAAAACTTGAAACCAGGACCTCCTAGAGACCAAAGCTCTGATACCATGTTAGAACACCACTAGACCCCAAAAGCTTAAGCTTTTCAGTTGGAAACTTAACATGGTATCAGAGCTCCAGTCTCTAGGAGGTCCTGGTTTCAAGTCTTATATTGATATTATAGGTGGACTAACTTCATCAAATTGATATTATAGGTGGACTAACTTCATCATATTGATATTATACGTGGACTTCTTGTCCTCCTCCTGTACTTTTCATTCTCTTATTATTACTAATAATACTCTTATTGCTGATTCAAAAAAAAAAAAAAAAAAAAAAAAGTACAAAGCTCATGAGCCCTCTTTCTCTGATCAATACTTCCAAAGCTTCCCAAGGTTTTTAAAAAATTTCTCTACCCTCTCCTTCATAGCCTTCAGGTATCGAGAAAAACTTGTTTCTTCCATTTTTTATTATCTCCGTTACACAACCAAAAACTTGTTTAATGCCCTTTAATTTCCTAGCCCATATATTGCTACTTTTCCAACCTCTCATTTCCCCTAAAGTTTCATGCAACCACACTGCTTTCTGTTCCAAAAACACTGAAATCCTGATGCCTCTACCATTTTCTTAGATGTTGAGGAAATCTCCTCTTTGTTCATCAATCAGCACAAAATCAAAGGATTTGTGCTTAATATACGATAACTTGCCAGCCATATTGAGCTATAACTCTTCTCTACATTTCAAGGTTTCTCTGCTGCTTAGATTTGGTTCTTACAAAATAAAAAATTAAATTAAATTAAATTAAAAAATATATATTTATATAAAAGGGTTTATAAGTTGAGTCCTAGACCAGATATTGAATGTTCTCACATGCTTCAATACCGCATCAAAACATGTATAGACTTTCTAGCTGTTGATCATGTAATATGCCACATTAACACACCTCATAGGAGAAGTCTACGTGCCCTGGAGTATCAATAAGATTCAGGCAATAAGGTTCATTTCCATATACATAACGCATACGAGCTGCCTGCAACAAAGATTAATAAAAGGTTAGAATAACCATATCAAGAGTCACATACAGTAGGCATCAAATTCAATAAAAACTCCTAAGCATATAGCATAAGCAGTTTAGGACATATGCCAACTGACTTGGCTCCCCACTTACCTTTCACTTGGTTACTGGCCAAATGGGTAGGATTGGAGATTGGCTGACACTACTTTCAGGGATTGGCTAACATTAGCTTTGAAATCATCAGCTAGTAAAAAGGATCAAACTTAGTTGATCCAACTGGACAATGAGGAGTTGAATTCTAGTGTTGTAATTCAGAAACTAATCTGTCTTTTTTGTCTTTTTGCCCAGGAGCGTGTACAGCAGGAAGAGCATCACCCTTTAAATTGGAAAATAATGAAATTGGCTACACCCTCAACAATGATGGAAAAGTTGCAACTGATGATATAACAATTATAGAGAGGGTGTATTTTCAAGAATAATAAGGACTACATAGTTTTAACAGCTAAATATAGTCATTTTGCAGAACTGGCCAAGCAACTGAGGGAAAAATTGCCAATGGTCTTGACAGTATAAGGGCAAAGATGGAAAATTGTGTCTCCATTATCATAGTGAAGTAGGATAATAGTAGGGTAATGACATCTACAACAAGTTATGATCAACTAAGGTTTAGGACAGCTTGTCGTTTTATGGTTTTAAGGGTGAAAGAAGGGTAGCAGCCTTTGTAGATAACTTAGAACAGATTAGGCGGTGGTTTCTAAGCAAGAAGCTGCTGCAATTTCAAGAATAAGATGGTGGAAAAATCTTGAAAGAAACTATTTTAGGGTTACACTGCATTCAAGGGTTTGGGTGTTAGGATCAAGGTTTAAAGGTTGGAGAAGGGTTAGGGCTATGAAAGGTAAGGTTTCAAGTATGGACTTAAATATCCGCGATATATCCATGTATTTAGACCCCACGATACAATATCTGACATATTTTTTTTAGCAAAAATATCTTTACAATATTATCGATAATATCTCAATATATCCATAATATCTTCTTTTTTTTCACATAGTACCGTCGATATATCGACAATATCAAGGATATATATTGACATATTGAAAGGGCCATAAGAGAGAAGGTCACAAAATATTTTTTTTTTTTTTTATCAACAACAGAGATATATCATTGATAAAATGAAAGCAAGGAAATTACAACAGGAGGACAAGGAGTCCACCAGAAATAATAGAAAAACCAACCACATAAACCAAAAGAAAACCAAAAAGTTCAAAACAAACAGCCCTCCAATCAGTTTCCAAAATAAATAAAAGAATATCCGAAAAATCTTTAGAAGAATAAGCCCACAACAGGGCAAGGAAATGCACCCTATCCCACAAATGAATCAAAGAAGTCTCCTTATCTTCAAAAATCCTCGCATTTCTTTCGAGCCAAATGACCCAAAACATAGCCATAAGAGCACACCTCCAAAGGGTTCCAGCCTTCCTGGCCTACCAAAACCCCAAAAACCAATCTCAAACACCCTCCGAACACAGTCCGGGAACACCCAAAGCTCATCCCTACAAGAAAAGAGTTTATTCCACACCCAACTGTTTGTGTGTAGCCCTTTTACCTCTAAATGAGGCTTCAATAACTCAATAATAGTTGGGGGTAAAGCACTTAACTTCCATGTGTCTTTTTTGTGTGTAGCCGTATTGGTAACCCTCGATATGAGATTCCACTTACTTACTGTTTTTCATTTTTTTCTTTTTCTTTTTTCATATTGGTAACCCTCGATACGATATCCCACTTACTTACTATTTTAGCAAAATATCACCCGATATATTGGGATATATAGATAATATCGATAATATATCATAAATATCTTCCATTTTCCATAAGATATCGTGAAAATATCGGAGATATATCGATAACATTGTGTTGATGCTCCAAATCTACCAACTCCACCCTTCACATGCTTTTACCTCTTCTTTTTTTAATAACTTTGCAACTTTCAGTGTAAATGATATGTATTTTGAAAATTTAATGTTGTGTGACATTTAAACGTTGAATTTGCATCAATTTCTACTATTTATTTACTCAACGCGGCACACTTTTTATACAATACACAACACATAATTGTTCTATACACATTTAAATTGTAATATTTTGATTCTAAATTATTTATTAGAGTCTAATCATTGTTTTAGAGTTTCAATGAAGATTTTCATACTTAACTAACAATATGCATCATATCTCTAAATCGATATTGATATTTTTGATATATTCAATATATCCGTGTTTTTGGACCCCCGATATATCCATCGATGGCAATATTTTAGTCCTTGGTTTTAGGTCTAAAAGATCTAAAACAAAGGGTTATTGGTGGTTTTAGAAGCACACACACAGCAGCGCAAATACAGCAATTCAAAGATGAAAAGAAGAAGATAGAATAATCTGGGAATCATTCCTAAAATTCCTTGGGCATCACATCTAGGGTTAGGTTTGCATCAAACAACCCTAAGAATTTTAATAGCTGCTGGAAAACTCTGTACACTGATCTCTCTCTTCATTGAATCCAATTGAAAGAGCATTAGATATAATGATATATATAGGTTGTTAGGACTCCTAAAGTCTTAACACTGATCAAACTACGACTACAAAATTAGAAACTTTGACTTGCAAAACTACCAAGGATACACATAAAGGCCCAACAACACAACTATGCCCACTTACCAACAAAAGAAAATCTATGGGCCACTACTGCAGCCCAGGCCCATGAAATTTACAAAATATCATTGACTCGTTAAAACTTGATAAAAATTAGTCTAAATTAAACCAGCAGCACACGCCCTAAAGAAAATACAAAATAAGGCTTAACTCTTATTAAACTCAATAAGCAAAGGTCCCAAGCGGGCACCATCTTGAAATTGAACCAATTTCCAGGCCTTTTCAAGCCTGCATCACCTGGAAAAAGACAATATCTGCCTTACGACATTTTGAAAACATTTAATGGCCTTATAAATGAAAAAGTAGACCAATGGACCTAGTTGAAACTTGAAATAAAAAAACAACCAGATTGTTTTGATCAGAACCCAAAAAAGTTTTGAATAGATTACAAAAATATGAAAAATTTGGAAAGTAAATATTTTGAGATTGTTAAGTTTCCAACCTAAAAGCCTAAGCTATTAGGTGGAGGTCCCAAACAAGTATATTAGCCATATCAACCTTTTTATATTTAAACGATGTGGGATGTGGGACTTCCCAACAGAGATGATCTTGAAGGGTCCTATTAACATGTTCCCTTAGGGAACAAATTAAGCTACATTTAATAAAACAAAAAGTGCATGGGAAAATGTGAAAATGCGAAAATGCATAGAAAATGTTGCAAATAGCATAAAAAAATACAAAAATGAATAAAACATCATGCAAATAGCAAAGAAAAATGTGAAAATACATAAAAAATTGTGCAAATACCCTTTTTCATGCACTTTTTGTTCCACTAAACGTATTTTAACATATGCCCTATCGGCACACACTAACAAAACCCATTCTTAAAATATTTTCTACATCTATGACCAAATCTAAATCTTCTAGATGCCAATCAATAATGAATAACATGGTCTATATTAGTACACCATATTACAATGCAATTACTCTTAATTATCCTCATGTTTCAACACTCTCTCTCAAATTGATTGCCAATCAATTTGCAACATAACAAATTTTTCTAATATATTTCCATTACAATCTGATCACTTCAAATATGTGATGCTTGAAAGATCCTTTCCTCAAAGAATATGCAGCTACCCTTTACGATAAATGCCACAAATATTGAGCTTCTCGTGGGCTTCTCATGGGCTTCACATGTTTATGACCAACAATTGAAAAGAGCTTACACATGCTAAAAATGGCAAGTGTCGACCCGCTGATGAACACTTAAATAAGCCCTGGAATGCATCATCTACAACAGGTTTGGGAAGGAATGCATTGCTCCAAACACTTAAAAAGCTTAAGGGCCAAGTCTCACAATCAAAATGAGTCACCTCCTTGGCAGGCGAGCTTACAATCTCTCACACCTGGCCTATACATAATATTTCAGCCCCACGAGAAACCACCACTTTGCCCTTAACCTTGCATTTGTACACTTTGGAATTCATTCTTATTTTGCTATGAAATCTTTTCAGCATTGTGTGCATGTACGTGTGTGGGTGTGTGAAGAGAGAGAGAGAGGGAGAGAAAAAGAGAGAATCACCACAAAGCAAGATTCGTGTAGGGTATTAATAAGTATTATGGACCTAGGCCCCTATATGTTTTCTCTGTAGGGCATGATCCTAACAAGAAGGAATGTCAATTGGATTATTGGAAAGCACCACATCCCACATCAGTTAACTTAACATTTGCTATGGCTTCATATTACCTGGTCGGGCCCTCCACCCAATGGCTTAGGTTTTTAGATTAGAAACATTAGATGGTATCAAAGCATGTCGTTCTTGGGCCTATTTTGTTTGTGATCCCATCTTTGTTGTCCACGTGACAGACCCGTTTTTGTCTTGTTAGGCCAGCACATGAGGCCAGTTCTTGTCTTGTTTGTTACTGATTTTGATGGCCTTGGGAGGGGATCGAGAGGTGTGGTTTTGTGGAGGTGTGCAGTTCTCGCGATTTCATGGGTGCATTGGTTAGAAAGAATTGCAACGATTTTTTATGATAGGGTTGAGGTTGGATGTTTATGGGAGGAGAGTTTGTTTTTGGCTTCGTTTTGGGCTTTAGTGACTAAAGACTTCTCTAGTGGGTTCCCCTATTTCTTATTAGCTCAAATTGGAGAGCTGTTTGTGGATTATAATGTTTTTGGCTTGTTCTTTTTGTTTGTTTTTTCTCTTTTTTTCTTTTAGAGTTTTAGTAAGACTCCTCATCCTCTTTGTATCCTCTCTTTTTATTTTTAACGTGACTTATCAAAAAATAAAAAAAGTACCACATCCCACATCAGTTAACTAGAAAATTTGATATGACATCATGTACCTGTTTGAGTGCTCAACCTAATAGCTTTGGCTTTTAGGTTGGAAACTTAACATGGAAGCATCAAGAAACACCATGCACCATATAGTCCCTCAATTAAACATTGTCATTATTTACGTAGTTAAATGGATTACACACGGTTAAACTGTATATAACAAGGATATTGACAAGCTTGTCAATGCCAAACTGAAAACAGGTGTCTGACACACTGACCACTAAAACATATTGTGACTGTTACAATGTGCAATTAAGGCCTAGAAACTCAAGTGCAAATAAGGCTCTGAATGTTTTGTTATAAATGAGGCTTGGAAATTAAAATTTATGTAAAAGGCCTTTTTTCATGTGTTTGTTACAGTGTAAAATTTATGGGGTAAGGTGAGTCATTTAACAAAAATGAGTGCTGTTTGGCAGAAAAATGACTTGAGCTATAAAATATTGTTAATCAGTTTAAAGAAACTTCTCAAGCAGGAGTTGACCTTGCACTTGCAACTGTCACCATTCTCTTGCCCTAATTATTGCAACCATCCAACAGAAAACACAACATATTCCACCTGAAAGGTCTTCTGATGACATTCTGTTTCCAATGGCATTTGGACACGACCTCCAACACTGCCAATAGTACCTCCATATACTGGATACTTCACCTTTCAACCTCCTATCTTAAAATCAAACCCCGTAGTTATGATAACTTCCTCCATTCTTATATATTTATAACATTTTATTTGCAGTGGCATTTCTCTAAAATCAGTCCTACATCAAATTTAGCACACCTACCCCACCCCCACACCCCCCCCCCCCAAAAAAAAAAATTATATAATTAATTAATCAACCTTAGTCGGATAAGGCTAAACCCCACCCCACCCTCTCTCACTCCCGGCTTCTTTATTGAAAGTGCATTTTACCAAATGATTAGAGAAATTTTTTGCTCAAGGGAATAAGAAATAACCTCATAACTTTCCTAAAAGCAAGAACAACACACAAAAATAAATAAATAAATTTCCTACACGATATGCACAAAGAATTTGGAAGTACAAACCTGTAGTTTGATTGTTATGCCTCTTTCTCTCTCCAGATCCATGTTATCAAGAAACTGATCCTTCATTTCTCGCTTCTGTACAGTGCCAGTCATTTGAAGCAGTTTATCTGCTAAAGTTGATTTCCCATGATCAATATGTGCAATGATGCTGAAATTTCTGATATTTGAAATAGGCACCTGCATTTTGGACAAGAAACCAGCTTCCATAAACAAGCAATGAGTTTCCCAACATAATCAACAATTTTATTCACTACATGTAAGATCCTAGTATCCAACTCATGACTTCAAGGGGGTGAGGAGCAATGGCAGTGGAATAACGTCTAGAAGAGAAAGCCAAAAGGCCTTGATTGTAAGGCCCAAGTTCTCATATGTCAGCATCAAAATGGTATGGGACCCACTTGGGAGGTTCCTTGTCTTCTTAAAGAGTCTTAAATCGACCCACGATTGCTTTGTTTTGAGTTTTTTACTTGTTAGATTTTTTTTCAAAAAAGGGCAAAGCCAATGTACATGAGACATATACATGCAAAAAAAAAACAAAAAGAAAGCCCCATATTAGAGCTTGAGAAATCCAAAAAATAAACAAACAAGTTTCCCAATCTATACCCTTTAACACTACTCCAAAAATAAAGATTCTTCGCCAAAAAATACTTCAAATCTACCATAGAAGCTTCAACATTATAGAAAATTCTATGCTTCCTTCCTTCCAAAGACACCAAAACAAACCATGTGTACCGCTTTTCAAACCCCTTTGATCTACTTATCCCATATCTTGATCCACCAACTGGAGAGCAAATCATAAGCAGTAGCCGGCATCACCCATGCTATTTTAGCAGTGAATTAATAAGGATTTTTTTCTCTTTTGAGCTTCTTTTATCTAGGTTTTGATGGATGGCAATTATTTAATTAATTTATTGGCTAGGATTATGTATGATCCAACTCATTGGTAGGCGGGCTTTGCTGGCCCAGAGCTTAAGGGTATGGCTCTGCTATTATGTCATGCAGAGCCCACAAACTTATCTACCACTTACAATGAATCAGGTAATGCAAACACATAACCCCTTTGATGAAAGCCAATCATCAGTCGTCACGTCCAAGGGCATGTCATCTGCACTTGATCTTAAATCGACTAAGTCATGAGGTCACAGCACCACAACCTCGCCATAAGCACCAAGCTCAAGGCCGAACTCCCTAGCACTACCTTCAACCCAAGCAGGCATTAAGCATCAAGGTGCAATGCCTATACAACATGCCAAATGGGGAACCACACTCTGGAGCGGGTATCCACCCTAGAGAGAACAAGTGGTGCATAAGCCATGTGACACCTTGGGAGGACAGCTACTAAATCATAATCAAGCATGTCGGTAGGGTCTATATGGGACACCTTTCGAGCATCCAATAAGGACACATGGAGTTTCTTTCATAGCGAATTCCCCAAAGGTTTGCTTTACTACAAGGTTGCAGTCTTCTTAAATGCATAGATAAATCATGCCTATTCACAAGGTTTCTTGCAGGAGAACTAAGGCTTCAAACTCAATCCATTGTTGGTATGTTTGAAGGCCACCCTATATCAGAGTGAGATGGTCTCGCCATTAGGTGTTGTGAAAATATCACCCCCACCCCCCTTCGTTCCCCACAACCAAGCCATTGAAGCTCATCCTCCATTCACCCAAGCTAGCTGCCAAGAGTCCACTGGGCCAATTTCCTAAGCACACCTTGAATGGGTTCATCAGACCAAAGGTAGAAGGTGGATTGCCACTACATTAGAGTGAAGGACATTGGTGACAGGGTGATGGATTTTAGAGTGCCATGTGATCTCACCAGAGTGGATGTCCGTGAGGTGGTAGGTGGAATGTCTTTGTCAGCAGTAGAGGGTTTGAATTTTAAACCAAATAAGGGGAAAGGGATCTTAGTGGAGTCACATGAGGGTGAGGTGGGTTTTTCTAGTCATTGGGGGTCATTTTAGGCTCCTCTTGGCCCAAACCTCTGAGGTTGTGGATAAGGGAGGTTCTGATGGGCTCCTTTGAAGAACTGAAATGGGCAACAATTCTGGTTTAGGCGTTGTGGTATCTGGCCCACCTTTTGTTTGGGCCTCAAATGAAGTGGGTCATCATGCTCATTTAAGGCAGCAAGGCACATCGAAATCTCACCCCTTCCTCAACTCTCTCAAGCATAAGCTAGATGCTTCATTACGCTCTCTCGTCGTGCCAGCAATTCCGTTGGAGATCGATGCTCCAGTGTTTGTGGAAAATATCACTTACTCTTCAAGACAGTTTTCAAATTTTGGGGAAGAGTCTCCTTGCACTGAATCTAGCGCTTCAGAACTCAATGATGACAGCAAGTGTGGGTTCGATTCCAGCAGCGAGTGGGATAGAAACAGCTTTCTTGGAGGATTTTGTTTTGTTGGAACCTCTTGATTGTCTTCCTTTAGCTATCATGGATCCAGTGATGGACGTCTTGGAGAGATATAATTTGTGGGAAGGGAAATTATTGTTGGATAATAGGGATTTTTCTAATATTGTTGTTTCAGACCGGGTCAACTCAAGGGTTAGAGGGCTAAGCAAATTGTTGGGTGTCTCTTATGCTGGTTTTGAAAGGGAAGTGTTTTTTCTCTTTTCAAAGATTGAAAGAAGATGGAGATCAACAGGTGCCATCTCCCCAAGAAAAAGGCTGGTGAATTCTTTAGAGAGAAGCAAAAGGGAACTACGGAAACTTGAATTCTCCATCAATTATGATAACAGTGAAGCTACAAGTTGAACAAGGAGAGGCCAAAAGCTGGATTTGGTTGCTTTATGAAGATAAAGATCTTATCCTGGAATGTTAGAGGTCTTAACATTGGGGAGAGAAGACAACGCATAAAATCAAATTTTCAAAAATGGAAGGCTGATATTATTGTTCTACAAGAATCTAAGGTAGATTCAGTTGGAAGGGATGTCATTAAAGAATTATGGGCCAGCAACTTCGTGGACTGGACAAAACTAGGAGCTAGAGGTACTGTTGGAGGCATTCTCATCTTGTGGGATAGCAGGATGGTATCCCAATTAGATGAGGTCAGGGGTAATTTTTCTCTTTCTTGTCTTTTTAAATGCTTGCAAGATGATTTTGAATGGGTGTTATTTGGTGTTTATGGTCCGAATGATGATGCTTTTAGACCTTCTTTTTGGGAGGAGTTAGAATAAGTTAATTCTAGATGGGATAAACCTTGGTGTTTGTCGAGAGACTTTAACGTTGTTAGATTCCCTAATGAAAGAAAAGGTTCTGTTCATTCGTCCCTTGCTATGAATTTATTTTCGGAGTTAGTGGATTCTAATGAGTTGATTGACCCTCCTACAGTGGGTGTGTGATTTACGTAGTCCAACAACCGGGAGCCTCCGAGTCTCTCTAGACTCAATAGATTTCTTTTCTCCCCCTCTTGGGAACAGCACTTTCCTAAGATTATTCAATCAGCCCTTCCTAGACCCATTTACAATCATATCACGTTGCTTCTTGATAGTGAAGAATTAAGGTATTCCAATGGGCCTTTTTGTTTCAAGAATATGTGGCTAAAAGAGGAAAGTTTTGTGGATTTGGTGAAAGAGTGATGGGATTCTTTTGTTGTGGAAGGCAACCCTAGTTTTGTGTTCACTAAAAAATTAAAGGTGGTAAAGGATAAGCTCAAGACTTGGAATAGGGATGTTTTGGGGAATTTAGGGGAATCTAAAGCTATAGTGTTGGGGATTATTCATTCTCTAGATGAAAAAGAAGTGGCCAATTTCCTTTCCGATGTCAACATCTCTAGAAGGATTTGAGGCCAAAGATGATTTTGCTAGACTTGCTTGTTTGGAGGAAATTAGTTGGAGGCAAAAATTAAGGGCTTCTTGGTTGAAAGAAGGTGATAAAAACACTAAGTTCTTTCATCGGGTCTTTGGAATGATGTGGTAATTTAGAAATATGGGGTTAATATTGATGGATGATGGCGGAAAGAGGTTCAATGCTCCCATGGTTTGGGCCTTTGGAAAGCTATCATGCAAGGTTTTAAAGATGGGAACGGCTATTGCAACCCCTCATTTTTATCACTTCACCCTTTTCTTTTTGGTTTTTAAGATTTCATGAAAAATATGAAAGGTTTTTACAAAAACCAGTCGCTTGATCCACTAGAAAACATCATTTTGAACAACTTTGCAGAAGAAAGTTTTTCCAAAATCTATCATTTAGGTAGACTTTTTGGCAAAAAAATGAAATAAAGGCTATAAATGGCTAAAAAGTATATTTAAACGATAGATTTAGGAAAAATTTTCTTCTACAAAGTTGTTCAAAATAATGTTTTCTAGAGGACATGATAGCCGGTTTTCATAAAAACCCTTTATATTTTGTATAATACCCTAAAAACTTAAAGGATGGGGGGTGGGGTGATAAAAATAGGGGGTTGCGATAGCCGTTCCCTTTAAAGATTTTATTAAAGAGATAAGCTTCAAATTTGGTGATGGGGGGGGAAAGTTAGATTTTGGGAGGATGCTTGATGTGAGGATATTCCGCTTATGATTAGCTTCCCTCACTTGTTTGATATGGATGTGGATAAGGATGCTTTGGTTGAAGATTTTATTGGAGGTGATTAATGGCCTAATTTTTATTTTTTTATAGGCAACGAAAAATTTTATTAATAAACTGGAGAATGTACAAGAGAACAAGAAGTCCTACAACAAAAAGAGGAAAGAAAAAACAGAAAACATCCCTACATCCCACATATTGCTAACCAATCATAAGAAATAAGAAATAAAGGAACCCCGCAAAACACTTTAGTCACCGAAGCCCAAAAGGAGGCTAAAAAAACCACCCTCTCCCAAGAACATTATTCATACTAAAAATTTTCCGAGGAGCAAAAAAAAAAAGAAAAAAGAATCAAAATTAAAGTTGTTGAACAATTCAACACTTAAATTAAGCACGAAATTACTTTCAATAGACGATCTTGGCCGGCCGCAGCGGCAAATTCCACATCGGAGAAGCCTTTGGATTGCGTTCCGGCAGTCTGGCAGAAGACTCCGAGCCTCGGGCGACGCCTCAAGCTAGCGTTTCTCAAGTGAGAAGAACTGATGTGCTTAGAGAGAAAAGGAAGCGCAGAGAAGCGCGAGGTTCTGGTATGGCAACGCTGTGAAGTGTTTACGGATAAGAGAAGTGCAAGACGCGAGAGGTCTGCAGCCATTACAGAAATTTGCATTCGCACTTCCGTCGTACCCGTTTACATACCCAGAATAATAAATAAATAAATAAATAATCCTCAAAGAGTGTTAGCCACGTGCAATAAGCAACCGTGCACTCTTACGAGTCAAAAATCGAAGGATTTGTTTCAAAAAAAAAATCCAAGGATAAAGTTACATGACCCAAATTAAGTAATCCGATTGTAAAGACTGCAATTCCAGAATTATAAATTTAAGTTTGAGTCTCCATTTTTTTTTATTATTGGACAGGCTTACAGATACTTTGTGTATGATTAGAGATTAATTTAAGTTTAATAAGTTGAGATATCTCTCATTTAGGCGTAATAGTTATAAGGTAAGAATAGGATATGTTAAAGCCTTAAACCCCTCCAATTGTATAAAAAAAAAAACAATTACATAATCCAAATTTTCGAAGAGACAAAGATGGTGGAACCTATAGGAATTCAGATTTTACAAATAAAGACAAGGAGGTGGGACCAACGTGGAAAGCCAAAATTAAGGATAGGTAGCACTACCCAAAATCCAAACTCAAAAAAAAATTTATCCAAATCCTACTAGTTTACCTGAAAACTCCTAACCGAACGTCCACTAAAGAATTGTTTTATTGTTTATGTAAAATTACAGCACTGTTTGTTGACCTTATATATATATAATGTGATAGAGTAAATTTGACCAATGCATTGGGTACAAATTATATTGCATGGTACTGATATAAGTTATATTAGTATGTCTATATATGTATAAGGTGACATTATTGCTAGAGCCCAAATCACTGCTTCCACAATTCTATGACATTTATTATAAATGGCCCAAATTGCCCCTCATTGAAAAGATAATAAGAGTCTATAGAAACAAAACGAAAAATCATGGAAGACCCACGAAAGAGGAAAAGAGGGGAAAAAAAAAAGGGTAAAAAAGAGATAGGGGATGGGAAAAAAAAAGAGGGGGGGGGGGGGGGGGGAATGACAAAATGGTGCGTCTAAATGAAAGTAATCCCAAAAAAGGCTAAAACTCCTATATTCTAAACAAAATGGTAATAATGAACTTAAATTCTTAAATTTGGGATTTAAGATTGATTATCCATTATATCCTTTACTATTTTTTTACCACAACCTAATCCACTTGTCAAACCCTTCTTCTCTCTCCTTAATCACAAAGCGTTTCGCAATTTCCCTAACCTTTTTCACCATTAACAAAGCAACAAAAAGTTACTTGACTCTTATCTATTCTGCCTCTTGCCAAACTCGAACTCTTTACCAAGAACAAAAAAATGTCGATTGATTTTAATATATTTTTCTCATCAAAATATTGAAATACTTAATAAAAAATATTAATTTATGACTATTTGAATACATGTCAAGATCTGCACTGTTTAGAAGAGAAAATTAGTACTTATTCAACACTCTTGCTGGACCACTACATTGCTCTCTTCCCTCATGTGCAACCCGTTAATGTCAATAATAAAAAAATAGAAATACAAGTTATATATTGGTACTTTTTTTTTTTTTTTGACACTTCCAAGTTTCAGAGGTGAATCCCCATATCAAGGACACCCATCCGAAGAAAGTCCCCAACAACAACTGGATCAATCCTTGTTGACTGGCTTGGCTTTGCTTGGTTGGCGGATAGGGCAAATCCCTAGGTTGCTATATAATAGCATTTGATTTTACCAATTCGGCAGTTCGATCTATGATTTATTATTCTTGCAACAAGAAGAAAAAAATTATTAAAAAAAAAACCTAGTGAAATTCTTAAAGGAAAAATTACACTTGAATACTAGTTATAATAGTAATTTAATTTAGGGTAAAAAAAAAAAAAAAAAAAAAAAAAAAAAAAAAAAAAAAAAAACCCCTATTATTACCCATTTTGTAGGTTATTCCCTTCTAATAAAAAACCAACCAAAAAACCCCCCATATTGTGTCAGGGGTACGTCGTTAACGAAAAAAGGAAAAGTCTGTTTTACCCTTGTATGAAATGAATTAAAATATTGATAGTTAACATGTTAAAGATGATTTATTATGTTAAAAATGATTTATTGTTAGCCTTTTTAATCTCCACCATCCATCTTCAACAAAAGCAATCCAACGGATAGACCCCCTTCACTTTTCCCTCTCTCTGGCAACCCTCTCCCCCCTTCACTTCTCCCTTGAACCTGACAACCCTCTCCCTTGAACCACCTTACCAATCCCTTCACTTTTCCCTCTCTGGCAACCCTCTCCCCCTTTCACCTCTCCCTCAAACCACCTTACCATACCCCCTTCAACTTTCCCTCTTTCCGACAACCAACGATTAAGTCCTGTAAGAAGCAACACCACTGGCCAAGTCAATCACTGGCTACTCTCCACGAAAAAACAAATCTGAGCGTCCAATGAAGCAAACTGACATATTCGATGAAGCGTACTTCCGGCGACCCTCAGGTGAAGCCCACTGCCAGATCTGAACTAGCGTACCTCCAGCAAACTACCAAATCTAGTGAAGACCCCAAAAAAAAACTTACCTCGGAAGGTCAAATTTGCCTTTTTCATGGGAAGTTTGACAGGGTTCTCGACTCTGGCAGTGTAAGCTTCATCGGACTAGTTTAAGGTTTGTTGAGGTTCTTGTGGGTAGGCTCATGGGGCCACCGGCACCACCGTCTCGCCAACCATGGTTATCGACAGCAAGCTTCCTTTAATTTTTTTGCATTTTTTTTTTTTTTTGGGACTTGATCATTATATGAAGAACACCTCCTATCGGCAACAAGCTTCTCCTCCTTTCTTATTTTATTTTTTTTTAATTATTTTTTAGCTTGATAAGAAAATCATTATCACCAGCAAGTTTGCTTAAAGATGCCGCCAGCGAGCTTGTTAGAAAGGGTTACAGTAGAAGGGCATTTTTGTCTTAAAAACAAATAATCACTCTCGCCTACTAATCACATGATCCTATTCTGTTAATGTAACACCCGTAATTTTTAGGTAAAGTATTAAGGGTTTAATACTTTATTAGTATGCGTATTATTGGATTTTGTCGATTTGTATTCATGCTGTGGGCATGGCATGATATTGATTTTTATATGCGTGGGCATATGTATTTATGTTTAAAAGTCATTTTAATGATTTTGGGAAGGTTCCGAGTGATTTTTATATGTATTTTACGTTTAGAAGAGTTTTTGCTGAATGCTGACAAAAAATCACAAACCGTGAGGGTAGTGATCGATCAGGGTAGGGGGCTGATCAATCGGTATCCCTTCTAGAAATGGCTATTGGGTACTGTCAACCCCGATCGATTGGGCTGGCAGAATGCTGAAATTTTTTTATAGTGCAGTCAAATGATGCATGTACCCCTAGGTTCTCTTATAATCCTTTAACCACAACTTTTAAAGACTAGATCTGGTCTTTTTGGATCTAGAGAGCTAGAGAGGGAAGGAGAGAGATAGGGCTTGTTTGGAAAGAGAAAAATGCATTTTTCTCTTGCATGTGTGGGTTTTTCACTTTCTCACCTCACTTTGATGCTTGGGAATGCATTATTATGGCTGGATTCATCTTCTCCAACTTCTTGGTGAAGCTTAAAACTTGCTCATAGTGGCTTGAGCTTAGATTTCATGGGTTTTAGCATGGATTTTCAATCTCATCAACTCTTTCTACATTTTTGGAGGTATTTTCTCACATTTTAGAGCTAAGGTTTATAATTTATTTTGGATTATCATCTCATTCTTACATTTTTGGGTTTTATTCATGCATATTGGGGAGTTTTGGTGATGATTTGGAGTTGGTACCTCCATTATCTTCATCAACCAAGTCATTTGGGAGTTAGAGCTTGGATTGGGAGCTTTCATGTTCATCTTAGAGCTTGGATTTGATACTCATAAAATCTAAGGTTGCATTTTCTACACATTTCTTGGAGGTAGGTACAATTTACATAGGTTTAAACTATGAACATGATAATAAGGTAAATATTATTATAGTATATGTTATTTTTGGAATTTAGAATGTGTATAGATGATTTATGGAATAAATCTTGAAATGGAATCTTGGGTATTTAGTAACATAAATCGGAAATTATATTTATTAATGAGCTTGGTTTATTTTATACATTCTATGAAATATAGATGTATGGATTTTATGATTAATTTCCATGCTTAATTGATGTTTTCGATTATGATTTTAAGGCTATAATCATAATGGGAATTTATATTATTTATCATAATTTGGTATAATTATGAGGTTATTTGATTATAGATTATATAGCATATTTTGGAAATGATTTAGTCAAAATCATTTTATGGTTTATTGCATTTCATGTTAGGCATAATCATGCATGAAATGGACTTAATGAATACTTGGTAAAAATACATAAAAAGGGGTTATTGGAATTAGGACTACTTGTAGTCAAGGGACTTTGCGGTGTTTTCCTTTTCTCTGATCCTGGGTACTTTCCGGTTCCAAGTAGAAACCCTTGTGTTTCCCGAATTGAGGCTATTTTCCCGGCCCAAGTAGTGATCAGTAGTGTTGTCCTCATAAGAGGCTACTTTCCATCCTTACAAGGGTGAAATGTTGTCCTCTTGGAGGTTTGGTTAAATCCTCCCTTTATGGAATAAATTTTATAACAGGTTTCATGGTGGTATGTCCCATCTACGGATAGGTCATACCCGAAAAATTTTAAAATGGTTGAGATTTTGACATATGTCATTCACGTTTTATCAAAGGATTTATTAAACAAAACCTGATTTATTATATTTGATCACGACTTAATTAATTTGGTTCGTGACAGTTAACTTCCCTAATGACATCTAGACAGAGTGGGTATTTGACAACCTTAGACAATATAGGGGGTTTTTTGGTTAGTTTTTTATTAAAGGGGGTAACCTGCAAAATGGGTAATAATAGGAGGATTTTTTTTGCATTTTACCATTTAATTTATTTACATAATTCCTTATGCATAGATCTCTTTTTCTTTTTTCATTTTTTCTTTTGTTTTAAAAAAAATAAAATGAAAAGCTCCTATTTGTTACTAGAAAGAAAAATATGAAAAAGCTTCTCAAATGTATAAATGATTATTATTTTGTTTTTAAATAAACATTTATTCTATTAAAATAAATAAAAAATGTTAGGTATGTCATATTTCTAGTATAAGACTTTTAAATTAAGAAAGAGGGGAATGGGTTTAATGAGAGAGTCAGATGAGGTGGGGTAAAGGTATGTATAAATTTGAGTAAAAGAGCAAACTAAGCATTATAGAATAATAAATAGTAGATCTCCTATTTTAGGAATTAAAGTTCATTATCACAATTTTGAATGGGATAGAAGAGTTTTGGCCTTTTTTTTTTGGATTACTTTCATTTTGTCATTCTCCTAAACCAAAAAAAAAAAGAAAAAGAAAAAAAAAACCCATAAAAGACAAAACAAAACGAAAGGGTAAAAAAGAGAAAGGGCATAGGAGGAAGAGAAGAAAGGGGTCAATTATAGCCATGACCGTAGTTGATGGCTTGTGGCTTGCTTGCAAAGAAAAAAAAAATTAAAAGTAAGGGATTCAGCTATACATAATTGTGACAATAATTTTGTTTGTTTATGATGTTAGGTTGCCACCACCTTCATTAGTTATCATAACTCATAGGGACCAACTTTTGGTTTTAAAGGAGGTGCAACTAGTGCTATTTCCAGTCAAGTAATTTTTATGGATGAGTTCAATCTTAAATGGGTTTTCTTAATGTATATTAAGCTGCAATCAATTATTCAATCATTGCAAATGCATTGTAAATGGTGAAAGTTACTTGAAAAAATGTGAAAATGCTTGAAAAATTGTCAAAATACATTTTTTGCATGCAATTATTGTATCATTAATTGCAGGATTTGCAGCTTAACATGGAAAACCATCTTAAATTAACAAGGCTACAAGGTAGAGTTAGCTTGGGGCTATGGGAGCATGTGTCCCCACACTACTCCTTCAATTTTTTTTTTTTCCAGATGTACTCTAAAAGTAAAAATGACTTATTTTTTAATAGAAATATTATCGATAAATGTTTGAGTTTCTTTCGCTACAATCACTTTAAATGGTTTTAATTTGTTGACATTATCGTCAATTAAATTTTGTAAAATATTGTAATCAACTAATTTATTTTAATTTAATTTACATATTTTAGCATCAAGAAATGGATTAGTGATTCTTCAAACTTATGCCTCAACAAATGGAAGACCTTGGGTTCGACTTCTCATTTCCTATTAGGGCGGATCACTAACTTAGTTTATCTTAAATATTAATTAATACAGATTGAGCAATGGCCTTATCCATGATCTAAAGATAAATCAATCAAAAAGGTTAGAAACCATGTTAGCCAAACTAATAATAATAATAATATATTTACTTAAATAATTAAGATAAAATGCTTACAATAGGCTAAAAGAAGCCCCATTGGAATACATTCCTGACTCCACCCTTGTAATAAATTATTGATACCCAAAATTTTCCATGAGGTAACCTAATTAGGAATGGCAATGGGTGGTGACAAGTGTGGGTCGGCAATATATCATGTCCGACCCAACTTTAAAATCCTATACCCAAACTCGACCCTAAACTTGACGGGGCAAGGAATTAAAAAACCATCCCCGACCCTATGTCATCTTGAGAAAACCATGCCCACCTCATCTGATACCCGAATTTCACCAGCAAATTTTTTTTGTTAAATAAAAAAAATTCAATTCTTGCTACTTAACACCTGTTACATATTTATATACCAAGCCTAGTGTCACACCCCATTTTTGCACCTCCTTACTAGGGTTTTTCATTCTATATAGGTTTTTGTTTTGTTTTCGAGTCTAGTCACTTACATTAGGTTTTTAGAATCATAAAAATAATGGGTATGAATTTTGGTTCAATTTGGAGTTGATCTTGAGGGCTAATAAGAGCTTTTGTGACTTGAGGGGTATAATTATCTTTTAGGTCACAAACTTTTCATTTTACCTTGAAATGACCTCCAAATTGTCAATTGGAGTTCATATTGATGTATATGAGGTATTTCTAGGTTCAATTTGATGAATCAATGGCTTGGGGTTAAAATGGCTCAATATGATTCAAATTAGTTAATTGACCCACTTTAGGTTGGCTCAATTCGACTCATAATTACCAATAAATTTTCCTCAATTTGACTTTAATTAGTCCTTATTTTATCCCTAAAAGTGTTTCGGAATAGTTTAATTTTGGTTTTGAAAGCATTTGGTTCTATCTTATGTGCATACCTACGCTTTACAATAGTAGTGCATAGTGGTTAACCACCTTTGTAAAACCTATCCATGCACCCATGGTTAGTGGTTTTTGTCCTAAAATGTTTAAAAATGTATTCTTCATCAAAGCACGGTCGTTTTAGCTTTTATTTCATCAAAATCAAAGTCAATTTGACCTCAAACACTCCTAGAAGGAAAAGAGTCTTCGGGTGACCCCAGCCTTGGGTGGCTAGCCACTTGGGCCTAAGCGGCTAGTCTCCCAAGCCCTGGTGGTCACCTGAGCCAATTTCCTATTTTTGTGCTAAAGCAGGATTTTTTTCCAATTTTGACTGACCTTGGCTCTTTTGGACGACTTTCTTTCTAATTTTGGGTAACTTTTGAGTTTCTTAAGCACCAAGGGAGTCTCTAATAACCCTTGAATTAATTTTTAGGGTTTTAATCCTAGCCATTGATTTATCCTAATTAAACTCAATAAATACCCCACTACATTTCAGCCATAGTTATCAAACCCGGACCGGACTAGGCAATTCAACCGATGAATCGATGAATCGGACCCTTGATCGGTTCGGTTTTATCATTGGATCGGAAATGCAAGCTAACCGGAATAAACCGACTTGAACCGCCTCAAACCGATGGGTTTTTTACAAACCTGATGTAAACTGGTCCAGTTAAACTAGTTCAACACTAGTTGGCTTGAGTAACATGTGTAAACTTAAACATGGTTTTTTGTTGCCGCTAGGAATTGAAATAAGGATGTCTAATAAAGGTAAAGGGATTAAGTAGGTTCTTAACCATTAAACCATGTCTAACTGTTGTGTTATAACTTACAATACATACTATTTAATATACAAACATACACTTTTCATTTTTTTTCCTCCTATTTTAATTTTTTATTATTTTTTTAATTATACGATTGGTTCAACCGGTGACCCAACAGTTGAACCAGTGACCCGACTTCTAGACCAGGTCAATGTCCAATCCAGCTTTAATAACTGTGGTTTCAACACTAAAGGAGCCAATTTTATGCATAAAACCTAAGTTCTAAGAGAGAATAAGAGAGAGAGAGCTAAAGGAGAGCTAGGGTTCCTGCTATAGCCTTGAAGAAGCTTGATTCTAATCATTCTTAAGAGCAAGAGAGAGTTTCTACAGCAACAAAGCAAGCTTAACTAAGGTATTTTCCTCTTCTATTCATGCTTACACTAGGGTTTCTTATAGAATAGGCCTATGATATGCTAAAGTTGAGTTTTTTTTTATCATGTATACAAGCTTTAGTTAGTTAATATACATTAAATAAATGTTGTTTATCATATATATAGCATGCTTTAGGTTTAGCCTATAGGATTTAATGCATGATTGTGAGTTTAGGGTTTCGGTTATCCTTATTTTAGGGTTAGTTTCATATAGCATGCTAGGATAGGATCTTTGTTTGGTTTTTCTTCATAGTTGTTATGCATGTATTACATGTAGAATAACTATGATAATTTTTGCATTCATATAGTTGATTTTCTAGGGTTTTTATGCATGTCATGGAATTAGGTTTGCATTAGAGTTTAAGTTAATTCATTATTTGTGTTGTTTACATGACTAGTGGATGAATTTAGGTCTTAATACTATTTTGTCCAGATTTATATGTCTTTTTTTTTTTTTTTTTGCATGGTTTTGAATATATGTAAGGGTGCAAATAAGTGTGATAATCGCTCTATTGCAAATAAGGTTGCTATTACTTAAATTTGCTATTGCTTGGAGATAATTGCATAAGGTAAGTAGGGTACAAAAGTGCCCTAAATTTCTATCCCTAATCTTTCCCTTCACTCTCTTTAGGATTATTTCTTAATATGAATCTATAGTAGTTTCCAAAAGAATCCTTGTTAAATAAAGTATCATCTTTTTCTCAAAGTTTCCATCATGTGAAAGTTTCTAGATTTCAAACTTAGTTTATATATCAAATTCTCAATCTTTCAAATAAGGAAACTTAAGGTCTTTACTATAGGTTCATATTAGGTTGTAACCCTAATTCTAATCGAACTACGTGGACTTTAATCCATGTATTCTGTTGCATTGTACGTAGGCGTTCGTTTTAAGATTCAAGTTCGTCTTAGGATCCAAGTATCCAAGTATTCTAGTTTTCTATTTTCTTTTCTTTTCTTTATTTTATTTTTTTAATGTGCATGGATGAATGGATATTTGTATACTATCTTGTGATGATGTTTTTGTGTGGAAAAGACTTTAATTTAGCCCAAATAAACTAAGAGACCGAAAAGGTGACACGGGTGCCTATAAGCTTTGCCTAGAACCTTCTTATGTCATAACTTAGCCTCCGAATCCCTAGTTTCTTTGGTTTCCAAAAGACTGTTTTTTCCTTTCCTATTTAAACATGGAGTCATTCAATTGTTTTCTTTAAAATAAAGTAGTTTTTCGGGTTTTCCTTGTTTCCTTTAAAAAATAAGGAGGCGACTCCTTTTCTTTTTAAACCTATCTTTTTCAATCATTGTGGGCCACTTTCCGGGGTTTCACACCTAGCCTTTAAGCTAGTAGACCCTATCATCCTGTGCCTATCTATAAGTGTTAAAATAATGCACTATTCTAAAGGGAAAAAAGAAGAAGAAAATATATGTATATTTATCCTATGTCAGACTTAGGGTTTGTTATAAGAGTAAAACTATAAAAGAATAGTCGAGTCGAGTTGGGTCTATAGGTCGAGGCATGTGTAACCCTATAACCGACTCGTACTGGCTTAAAGTTTCAAAATTGAACCTGTGAACCTAGGAAAACGGCCCACGAGATTTGGCATTTTAAAAGAAAGACAAAGGAAAGGAGTCGTCACCTCATATTTTAAGGAAAAGAGGAAAACCATAAAAAATGTTTTATTTCCAAAAACCTCATGACTCCATTTTAAAAGGAAAGGCAAAGTTTTTGAAACCAGAAAATTGGATTTGGGGGCTAAGTTACGATGTGGGAATGTTCTAGGCTAAGTGTGAGTGCCGGGTCTTGACCACACCGGCTCGGGAGTACGCCACTAGCCAGGAGGGCTAGCGCGGAGAAGAGTCGCCACCCGATTTGGTTTCGGGAACCAATTTGACCCCTAGCAAGGGTCTAATCCATCATAACCAGAGAATTTAGAGTTCGGAGTTAGGGTACATTGTTGGGAAGGTGTTAGGCACCCAACAACGCCCGGCCGAAGCCGGCCCCCACACGTGTTTTGTTGGCTTTAATCAACAAAAATCATCAATTGGATTTAACCCTATTCATGCGATATGCAATTTAATTCAAATGATATCACGCAATAATGGTAAATAAATGAATAAATATGAATTATACAAAGAATCAATATAATAAAAGGGCTAATCTAAATAATGATACAAAAATAAAGAAAGAGTCAAATAAAGAAAGAAAGAAATGAATAGACAAGTAAGAAAAATAAAAGTATGAGAGGAAAGAATCTACTAATAATGAAAGAGAAACGAATAAGTAAAGAAACAAGCAGATAAGTAAGGAAGAGAATAAAAATAAATAAAGGAATGGTTTAAATAAAGAACTAATCTAGAGAAATAAATAATAAAATATGGAACTAATCTAAATAAAGAAATGATAATAAAAAGAAGATTGACACAAAGAAAGAAAGATATGTGAGGGATAAACAAACATAGTATTAACCTAAACTAGGGAATAGATAAAATATGGAATCAAATAAGTATGGAATGAATAATATAGAATAAAATAAATATAATAAAAGAGTCAACTAATCATACAAAGGAGGTGCGTACGCACAACCGTAAAGTGCGTACGCACTTTCGATTTATGCGTACGTACATTAGATTCACGAAACCCTGAAATTAGTGATATGCTTCTACAAGTAATAAAATATGTAAATGTATAAAAGAACTATGATAATCAAGTCCTAAATCTATATACACATAACTAAAAAGATTAAAATGATAAAAATAAAATTAGTAAGGGATGGGAATAAATCAAAATGAACTAAGAAAAAGAAATCTTAATTTAGTGAATGAAAATACATATGCAGAGATGAATGCGCCTATTCTACTATGTGGTTACATAAATTAATCGATACAGAAAATTACTAATCATGTGAAAGACGAAATAAATAAAAATCAAAAGAGAACTAAATAAATAAATTTACTAAGAAATGAGAAATAACTAAACAAAATAAATACACAATCATAGGAGAAAGAGAAGCATGTTCTGGCATTCAAAAATAATAACCAGCTATCTCAAATAATGGAGAAAGAGATGGAAAAATAAGCGTTACCCTCAGGTTAGGTGATATGTAAGATGAAACTTTGATGAACTCTCTCCTTCAAGTCTCCGTGATCACAGCCGTCTTTCTCTCCCTTAGCTTCTAGGTTTGTAGGAATGGTAGCTAGGGTTTTTAGAAGTGGTGGCTAGGGAATGGTTTAGAGAATGGTGATGGGCTAGAGAATAGTTGAGGTCCCCTTTCCCGGTTGAAAGTGCTATATTTATAGAGGCAGTATTAGGGTTTTGGAGGAGCCTAGGTTAGGGTTTTTGGCTTCTCTAGCCGTCACAAGGTGGTTACAAAGTAGGTCAAACCTTCATAAGGTAACAAAGGGAATACCAAAATGGAGGGAAAAAATCCAGATTTAGGAGTTAATGTGTGCGTACGCACAATTGAAAGGTGCGTACGCACAAATGAATTGTATGTACGTACAAATATTTAATTATGGGCTTCTACGGGTTGGGCTACGATTGTGATCACGTTAGCTCTTCAAGGATCATTCATTAATTATTTCAAATTAGATCACCCTTCATCATTGGGCTTAAAAGGGGTGGACTTAAAATGTTTAAGCGGTACAAAATTGGGTGTCAACACTAAGCCCATAGGCACCCACATCACCCGAGTTGGTCTCTTAATTTGATTGGGCTAATTTAATAACTTAATCACATGCAAATCAATATCAATCACTAAAATACAGCATGCATATCAATCACAAATCCATCCTACTCCTCTAGCTATCATATGTGATGGACAAATGAATAAAAGAAAAAGAAAAGAAAACTAAGCATACTTAGTATCCTAGGGCGGACTTGAACATCAAAGTGAGCGCTTACGTACCATGCATGGAAGTATATGGATCAAAGACCACGTAATTCGAATAGAATAAGGTTAAATTCTAATAGTGATTTATGGTAAACCTTTGGTTTCCTTCCATAGAGATTTTCAAAGACAAATGATTCTCAATAAGATTCCAATGAAAGACAAAGACTTTTGAAAAAAGGGTGGGAAGAAACCCTAGAATTTACCATATTCCTCTATTGGAAAATAACCCTAGGAGGGAGAAGAGAAAAAGAAAGGTTAGGAAAAGTGAATTAGGGCACTTCATACCCTACTTACCTTGTGCAATTTTCTCCAAGCAATAGCAAGCTTAAGCAATAACAACCTTATTTGCAATAAGGCAATATTACACCTATTTATATCCTTACACGTGCTCAAAATCATGCAAAGAAAACAAAATACTAATCTGGACAGAAACATATTAAAGCCTAAAATCATCCATTAATCAAGCAAATAACAAGAATAATGAATAGGTAAAAACCCTAACACAACCCTACATGCACTGACCTAGCTAACATGCATAAAAACTATAAAAAAACAAACTAATAATCATGAGAAACCCCAAAAATATCAATAAACATGACAAAAAGGTCTATTCTAACTAAAAATATGATATTTTATGTAAAATATGAAAAATGACCTTCCTAGAACATGATAGAAGTGATTTCATGCTTAAACACATCACAGAAAACTCTCATGCAAAACCTTACTTAATGAAAAGGATAATTATCCTTAGAAAAGGATAATATCTCCAAAAACCCTATAAAATCCACTATATGAATGCAAACCTAGTATGATTCAACTATATGCAGCATATATAAAATAACCATGATGAGCAATGACTCGAAAAGCAACCTAAACATGCTGTATGAAATTTGCATGAAACTAGGGTTACCGAAACCCTAATTTCACAACTATGCATTACAACCTATGAAACGACTCTAACACGTGCTCAAACTATCATGAATATCATTCATAGTATATATATTAACTAACAGAAACGTCAATCCATGACAATTATCATAGCAAGTAGACCGTATGAACTATGCATGATTTAAGAGGAGAGAAAAGATAACGTCTTTAAAACCTTAATAAACCAAAGTTTTTCAGGCATATTAAACCATGAATCATCCTAAAATCATTCATATAAAATCACAAAAACATTGAATTGAACTAACATATGAAGCTACTACATGCACTTGAACTATCATAAAGAAAAAAGGAGAAGAAAAAGGAGAAAAACCTAATTTCAGCAATTGAAAGTATGCTTACCTCTTGTAGAGCTTCTCTTGCCCTCAAAATCCTTGTTCTCTTGCTTGCCTAGGGTTGAAGAGTCTCCCTTTGATGTTTTTTAGCTCTCCAAACTCGTAACTCCTTTTCTTTCTAAGTATAAAGTGCACTTTTGACCCCCCCTCTTGCTGAATATCATGTTCTTTATATAGGGGACTGACCTAATAAACCAATAGCTAAGATTAATTCATTAAATAATGATCCTAGGGCTATTAGAGACTCTCTTAGTGCTCAAAAAACTCAAAGTTACTCAATCCTAAGTGGAAACAATTTGCAAGGGTGGAGGAATCCGTCAAAAGAGGGGTTGGGAATCAGAATCCTAAGCGAAAGACAGAGTGGCTCGGGTGACCAACCATGCTTGGACGGTTAGCCGTCTGGGCCTTGACGGCTGACCATCCAGCCCCGGACGATTACCCAAGGCCTTACTCCAGTTCATCTCGGTTTTGACTTCTAATCGCTTCGGGAGTCTTTCAGAGGTCAAATTAAGTTCGATTTTGATGAAATAAAAACCAAAACAACCGTAGTTTGAAGGGGAAAATTTTTTTAGACATTTTAGGACAAAAATCCTTAACCATGGGTGCATGGTTAGGTTTTACAAAGGTGGCTAACCATGGTGCACCACCGTCGCAAAGCTAGAGTTTACACACAGGGTTGAGCCAAATGCTTTCCAAATCAAAATTCAACCCTTTTAAACATGTTTAGGATGTAAATAAAGCTCAATTGAAGTTAAATGAGAGAGAATTGAGTGGGTCACATAAGTCAATTTAAACAAAACAAGAGAGGGTCTTTTAGCCAACCTGAACCGTTATGAGCTGAATTGATCTTAAACGACTATATATACCTATACAAACTCAAAGGAACAATTCGAGACTCATTTCAAAGTCAAATGGAAAATATAGAACTTAAAAGACGATTATGCATTCGAAGTCGCAAAAGTTCTTATTAACTATTGAGATGAACTCCAAATCACTTCAAAATTCATATACATGATATTCAATGCCATAGAAATTCAATGCAAAAGACTAGACTCGAAAAGAACACAAAAAACTACATGAAATGATGAACCCTAGCTAAGGTGACAAAAATGAGGTGTGACAGAACCTGAACTGATACCCGAAAAAAATAATATTTAAATAAAAAAACCCACCCATATCGGGGCAGGTCAATTCGGATAAGACTCTTTTGAACTAATTATACCCACTAAAGAAGGAAAGAAAAGGTAACTTTAGTGACAGCATGTTTGGGCGTTGAAGTTGCTGGATCTGGATTTGGTGCAGTAGCATTACTTTAATTGCACCATCTAGTGATTGTTACTATGACGACACGTGGCCATAAAAGGGTATGGATGGCTAAGGCCTTAAACACCTCGTTAGGTTGTTGTTTTAAGGGGCAAGTTGGAGACTGACAGTGTTAACAGAAAGGTGATTACCTATTTCGAGCTGCCGAAATCACCACACTCCAGCGACAATGAGGTTCCATGGCTGGCTTTTGTTATGACAGTGGGTTTCAAGAGGAGGTCTTATTTAACCTGCCATGGACGGTTGTTGTCAGCGACGATCCTCGTGGCTTCGGTCATCTTCTCAAGAGATGTCAAACTCTAGCATCTCCAACCGTTTAATTAAACCCCTTCTCTGACCATGGGAGCATCTTCAACCAACATATTCCATTTTTCTCGGTGAAGGGCATGAAGCATGAACAATGTAATTTAGGGAAAAAAAATGCAAATCTAGATTTGGACCTTAAACACATGCCATCTGCCATCTTCTCCTACCTCTACAACCCATCCTTACACCGGCCACCATCTCCTCCATCCACCACCCCAATTATGTTCTTCTGCGAGTTTAACTCCGAATCCCCTTCTCTCCCTTCTCTTTGACAGACCTATCCCCTCTCTTTGGGATTTTTTTTTAATAAATTTTTTTTACAGAGAACCATGGCTGTGGATTAAATCTGAGAAAAATATATTTATTTTGTTTGGTTTTCTTCTTCCTATGCGTGCACCAGATCTGGAAAAAAAAAAGAAAGAAGCACAAATCTTTCCCTTTTCTCGATCCCATCTTGTCAGTGACTAGCTCTAGTAATCGTCTCCGGTAATTCACTATTGGGAGAGTTCCATCTTTTGTCCACCATCGCTTGGCGTTGAAGTGGCCCGATCTTGTTAAATTCAAAGTTTAATGATGGCAACTATGGTGGATGCCTTCGATCGGTGTTCATAGAGGGTGCTAACCCCTTTGCCTGCTCTATCTTCATCGAATCTGGTAGAAGGATGAACTTCATATTCATGGGGTAGCCATGACAAATTTTGAAGCCCACTGTCACACCAAAGGCTATGGAACCTCGTCGTCGCCGAAGATCCCTCTGTGGTGGTGATTTCAGTGGCTTGAATAGGTGATCACCCTTCTGATTTTGTTATTAACACTGTTAGTCTCCAACTTGCCCTTTAAAATGACAACCCAACGGGTGTTTAAGGCCTCAATCATCCATACTCTTTCATGGCCATGCGTCACCATTGCAGTGATTACTGGATGGTGTAGTTAAAGTGGTGCTACTGCACCAAATTCGGTAAAGTTGCTATGACACTTTTACTGTGCAAACAAAGGAGGCCATGGACCTCACTTAAATGAAGATCCTTGAGGGCACTTTTAATCTTGTTTAAGATGATTCTCAAAAACTGGATCAGATTCGATCATGTTTATAACTATTACTTGATTTTAAAAAAAACCAATTCACAGTTATTTAAAAAAAAACTGTATTTATACTAAAGAAAGCTGAACTGATTAGTAGTAAGAAAACTAGACTTACCTTCAGCTGCCAGATTTTCAGATTTGCCAAACAACCCTTGGGGTGCGTTTGGTTCGTGAAATGGGAATGTGGGTCCTAGGAATGACCTATTGCTTGGGAATGGGAATGTGAGGGAATGATACCCATTCCCATGTTTGGTTTGTGGTAATGGAAAGTATGATTCCCACTAATATTCCCATTCTAACATTTCGTTGGGTCAGGAATCTAATTGCCAAATATAGTAAATTCCCATAACACCTTTATTTTACCAAAATTTATTTTAAATTCCACTAACACCATTCTCACGAACTATTCGATCTTGCACCTCATCTACCCTATTGCAAATAGATCGAAAAACCATAAACCAACCTTCTTCCTCTTTTGAAATCTTCAAGAACAGATCTACACGAATAGATCGAGTCAAAGATATTCAAGAACATATATACATGAACAGATCGAGGCTCGTTGAAGTTGAAATCTGAAATATAAAATCGGAAGATATATTCACGAACACTTCGAAGAACAAACCTGGTAGAAATAATCGAAAAACAAGAAGATCGACTCTTGTTCTCGAGAATCGTCCACTCCTTTCATTAATTTGCATCGAATTATTGTTGTTTGAGGTACGAATATGATTTACATATATTAATTTTTTTACGCCCGAATCATTATTCACAAAATCTGCCTAAATTTGTAAGTTTGGAGGGTCATCGTGCCATAATAATATATACATAGACAATGATTTTGATAAAAATAAAATAAAATAACCCATACCATTCATTGATAGGTTTATGTTGTACCATTTGATGAGATAAAAAAAACACATATTGTTAATAATGTTAAGAGAATGAGGTGTAAATTATTTGGGAATAGCATTCGATTTGAAATTGGTAGTACATGAAATTAATAGAAATTGTAATAGTGTGTATACTATTTGGGATACCACTCTGTTTCTTTTTCTTCTTTTTTTTTAACCAAATGTTTAGTGAATTATGAGGTGAAACGATATTAAACTAGCAAATTTCATATGCATCTACCTTATTTATTTGTTGGGTTCATTTGTTTGATAAAATATGAATTGAGTAATTGAATTAATAAAATGTGATTTGAGTAATGGGTTTTGTTGTACATCATTTGTTTGATAAAATGTGAGTTGAGTAATGGTTTTTGTTGTGCATTTATGCCTCTATATGGAAACTTCAACAAGTTCAATCTTTACTAAATGGGCAACATCTTGTTTTCAAGTATGAGCATAAATTCAAATACCATTAACCAATCATATATATGTTTGTAATAATATTGTCATGGCTCTTTAAATTTTAACACACAACAATGAACCATGTCACATGCCTAGGAATCAAATATGTACATTTGAGATATTGAACAAATAAGATGTTGCCAATAATAGCAAGAGTTCTCCTCAAATAGTCAAATTATTTGTATTTACGATCTAAAAATAAAATGCCCAAAATTAAGATGCAAATGAGATGGGAAATTGGAAGAATAGACAGACTAGGAGTAAAGAAGTAACGCAATGAAATAATGGAGATAAATTTAGCAATCGACCCAATGTGTATGTGGTGCTTATATAAGGAGGAATGCTGACTGAGACAGTGATATCCACAACCAACCTTATGATAGCCGCAACATAAATAAAGGAGCAAACAGGCAAAGGAAAACAGTTCTAGAAACAAAAGAGGTGACCAAAAATAACATGTGGTTTCGGAGGCAAAAACCATTAACTAATCTTATATTTGTTAAGCTTATAAGTGATAAATAAAATAAAATAAATATAAAAATCTGAAACACCAAACCCCAACAGTTAATCATTTATTGCTTGAGTTCAATATGGGCCACAATACTATTTATGAAGTCTCCTAATCTGGAGGAGGGAAAATAAAATTGTCCGTAATAACAGGACAAAATTGATTAATATTTAATATTCACTGCCTAAAACATTAATATGGTTATATCATTTCATTCAAAGCCAATGAATGCTCCAAAAGGTTAGTTTAAACATATCAATCATTCAATATATCTCAAGATTCTCTCAATAGAAGTGCCACCGAGTTATTTTATTATGGTATATATAATAGCATGAGGTTTTTTTCATACCTTAATGGTAAAATCATCTATTGATTTTTTTTTCAACATCACATGCAGAAAGTGGACCATAATTTGCAGAATATGGATAACTTCTTATAGTCTTGCATGTTTAACATGGTTATTTGTTTAGTTCATTTGTTTGATAAAATGATGCACTAAAGATGAATGACAATGATTTAATGAAAAAAATATTTTTTAAGACAACTTCGAAGGTGAAAATCACTAACTGTACACATTACAAATAATGTCGTCTATGACCAACCTCTCCCCACCCAACTACTTGAGAGCGGCTCCTAAGTTGTGTGACTGTGGACGATGAGCTATGTTAAAGATATCGCTGCAAAAATATAGTAAATATTGCTTGTTTTGTTCATGCCTAGGTTGTACTGTAAATAATATGCACTTTTGAGATGTTATACTAAATTATTTTTTTTAGTTATGTTCCTTTTAATAATGTTGAAATGTTACAGGAATGGAACGGATTTGATTGCCATTTCTTCTCTTGGTGTGATGCAATAGATGGTGCGTATAACACTGATGAGGAGGCATCGTCCACATTCTCAATATATGTGCAACAAAATGAGACATATAATCACATTCTACCTATGCACATAGAGTTGAGGATCATTATAAAAGTGACAATATTGTTAATGATTATGTATTAGGTTTTAAATATGCTATGAACATTGTAATTAAACATTTTGGATATGAATGTTGTTCATTGTGGATTTTATCGATGCGTGTATTCAAGTATCGTAGTTGGTATGCAATAGCTGTTCACATTTGAAGAATTATACGCAAATGCTAAACAAATAGAATGATGTTGCTCAATTTAGCTGGTTATACACTACTTGTTGGGTTTAGCTTGCATTTGGGCTTAATTGTTCACAGTTTAGCTATCACAATTGCATTTGGGCTGATTTGTTCCAAGATTGGGCAAGAATTTGGAACGATGGTCAACAAAGCTAGAGATGACAGCGAAATTATCTATTTGTCAGATTTAAAAGCGCACAGATGGTGCACATGCACATCAGTTTGTAATCATATATAATTTTTTGTATTAGCAATGAGTCATTTCTCAGGCTAAGATTTTACATTATCCAGTGAGTGAGACAAATAAATAATCGTTATAAAGACCTCTTCATTTTTAGTTTCCCAACAATTATGAAGTTTGTCAATACTAGTAAATAAAGAAATAAGCACTACACAGAACACATGATCCCATTATAGTTGTAAGTTTGTCAATACTAACCCAAATCAATCTACCTAAAAGCATTAATAGTTAAAATTTAAATTTGTAAGTTGTAATGCTATCTCATGATCCTATTCATTTGGGCATTAACCATTTAATAACCCACTTCAAAATTTCTAATTTCTATGAAACCTACTAAACAATACGATGCTGCTAGTAAACAAATCTATACTTGTAAAAAATGCACATAATAAGGATAAACTTTATACATAGAAAATACTTGCGCAAAATGGTATAATTTATAAACTATATAATCATTTGATTTACTTTTTCTTCTCCATATATGTGCTTACTCAAAATATATCATACCAAAAAATAACTAACACTATCATATACAAAAATTACATCTTCCCAAACTCCTATTTCAAAAACACAAAAACCCATATACAATGTATCCATACTAAACTACTCATCAAGGTCAACAAAATCTTTTGGAACACTAGAAGGAGCATCATTTTCATTTCATGGTTTTTTGCTTTTTTTTGGTGGTAGAGGGGTAATCTGCCTTTGGAAATACGATTGCAAAAGTAGTTTGGTATAGCCTTGCATTTGTCGCATGGGCTACTAACATCGTGTGGGCTGGTGGAGCTCTAATTCTACCATGCCAAATTCTAAATGCTTGACTCATTACTTGAACAGTATTGTAAACCTCATCTTTATAGAATTTCATCAGATGCACATCTTTTTCTACAGTACACAACTTCCCATACTCGACACCCGATTCTCTACACCCAATATCCAATATTCGACCATGAATAACCGACACTCAATTCTCTAACTATGCCAACCAACTATCAATATCAGATAAACCTTTCTTAATTACATTTCGAAGACTTGATATAGCATCCACAACAGCTTGAAAACCGGGTGGAGCTATTGGTGGATCACTTGGTCCATCAGTTGGTGGATCAGTTGGTAAAGCATCCGATGGATTAGTTGGTTCATCTTTAAGTCTGAGTATCACCCATGTGTTTTTGGCATCCAACTCAAACCCCATACGCTTCAATGTGGACTCACTACATATATCTGTTGGCCTGCAACAAACATATCTCCCTCATTGTCCACTTGCACATTGAAATGCTCAAATATAGTAGTGAGCATCATCTCATACGGCGTACATCCGTCCTACCTGCACAATATGCCATGTAATGTAGAATGAGGTGTGCAAGATCAAGTTTCTTCCCATGCATAATGCACTACATAATAATTGTGACATGCGGGTCGATAAACATATTGCCATAAAATAATCCTTAGTACACATAAGTATATATTTCAAACCAATTGAGACAATCAGTTGATAAGCATATAACAAAAGTAATTATATCATATATAAATTATGATTATTGCGTCAACTGTAAAAAAAAAAAAAAAAAAAAGGACTAAACACTCCAAATAAAAACATATCAATAACCAAACTCAAACAACCCTATCCAACAAGACAAGATGCAAACCAAAAGCAACTCCATAACACCTCTCAATGATGGTAAAAATAATTCCCACTTGCTCTATTCTTAACATGTTTCAATCAAATATTTCAATTTGCACAATGTATTGTGTTATGCATGTTTTATGAGGGTAATGAGATGCATATGTGTTAAATGGTTCAATAAAATACTATAAATTGCAATTGGAAGCTAAATCGTCTTACTAGCTACTAGATATACAAAATCATGATATTTTAAGCACATTAATATTTCAACATGTATAGACAAACTATGGAAAATGATTAACATACGAGTAAAATGAAAACAATATTTACATATTGAATATGGAACATGATAGTAGATAAAATAATATGGAATAAACTTCATATCTAATAATAATTATAGTCATTTTAGATATTTAACATGTAATACCCCGAATATTTATTGATTTATTTTATGTGTATATTCAGTGGAATTGTACACAGGGGGATAATTTTAAATATTTTTTAGGTTAGTTGGATGTTGGGAGACATTGCATTAAATTGCTTTGGATGGAAAAAATACTTAAATTGTGAGATATATATATATAGGAGGAAGGAAAAGTCAAAAGAAGAAAAACATTGGGAAAGGAGAGATGCACGTGAAAAGAAGAAGAAAAGAAGATCAGAAGAAAAGAAAGAAGGAAAGAATAACAAAGTCAAAGATAATAAATGGATTAGGTGAGAAGAGAAGAAAGAAAAGAAGAAGAAATAAATGAAGAGAGAAAGAAAAGGAGAAAATGACGAGAGAAAAGAAGGGAGAAAGAGAGGAGAGAGAAATAAAAGGAGAAGAAGAGAGGAGAAAAAGAAAGGAACAAGCAGGGATGTTAGCCTCAAGGTTTCATTCCATGAATATATTATGATTTTGATGATAACAAAGCATTGATGATTATGGACTAATGTTTATCATTTGAGTTGATCATTATAAGTTAGGACTTTCTACACTCAAATGAGTTATCATAAGAAGAAAGCCAAGAGAACAAGGAAAGCAAACAAGAAGAAAGCAAGAGATCAAGGGCAATCAAATGGCTTCACCAAGTGAAAGATCAAGAGAAGCATAGAGCTTCAAAGAAGAGAAGACTCCAACACTCAAGAACCCCAACAAAAGAAGACTTAAAGTTATTGAAGACTTGGGTATTTGGGTGAGAGTTAGGACTTCATGAAAATGGTTGAATGGTAAAGCTCAAGTGACCTAGATGGACCTTAGGACCCTTGAACCAATTGATTTTATAATTTGCATAAGGCCTAAGTTAAAGTGGTTGGACTTAATTGATCAAATTTCTTGGAAAATCACTTTTTACTAGTCTTTGCCCAATTCAGTCGACACATTTGTCAAATCAGTCGACTCAAATGTACAGAAAAGGATGAAAATGTGTCATACTGATTCTGCGTGAATCAGTCGACTGAATCACCAATTCAGTTGACTGAATTGGCAAATCAGTCGACTGAATTGGTGTTTCAGTCGACTGAATTTGCGATTTTGACACTACAACGGCTAGTTTCTAAGCCCCAAAAAGTGCTTCAACGGCTCTATTTTTGAATGGGCTCATTCCCAACGGTCATGAACCATTTCAGCCTATATTTATAGTGTTCCAAACACTTTGGGAGAATGGATTAACAAGGGAAAAAGATTATATTCTTCCTACCCATTACCAAGCCCTAGATTCACATACTTGAGCTTTCATTATCCATATCATATTAGATTGAGCTTAATTCTTCATTCACCCTATCAAGAGGGATTTGTTGTGGTACTAAATTCATATCTATCTTTGTGAGAGATTGAGGGTTGGGTATAACCCTTGTTGAGCAAAGGGAATTTGTTTGTTGTAAAGGTTTGATCTACACCCGAAAGTAGATTGTGTAAAGGTTTGATCTCCACCCGTGAAGGAGATTGGTTAGTGGATTTGGAATCCTCAAGCGGAGTTCTTGAGGCGAGGACGTAGGTGGGAGAGCTGAACCTTGTTATATCTTGTATTTGATTTCTCTAACTCTCTCTCATTTATTTGCTTTCATTAATTGTGCTATTTGCATCATTGTTTAATTTACTATATTTGCAAAAGTTTTTATAGTTCCATTTATTTTGCATCAACCCAATTCACCCCCCCTCTAGGGTTGATTATTTGGGCCAACAAGGGAGAGGGAGGAAGCAGAGAGGCAGAGGGCCGATGGTTCGTTGCCGGATCATGGGAGTTCTAATCACACATATGCGAGTATGGATTTTATATTTTTGAGCGAATCTATGCATCTACAGTGGTGGTTATTCATTTCATTCACTCATTTCTGAGGTAAGGGGTTTAATTTTTACACAGTGAATAATAATTATTTTGAAACATATGTTAAGATTTGATTTGTGGAAGGTGATAATCATTGATGATGATATTATTTGATGTTATGGATTATGATGGTTGATTTCATTGACAGTTGGATTATATTTGAGGTTGATGATTTGGAGATCGTATTATTTGATTTATATATTATTTTGAATATATAAATGCTTATATGTGATATTTGAAACCTGATTTATTGTATAGAAATTGGATTTCCTACTGGGCTATTGTTTCGTTCACCCCAATATATTTTCAGGTGATCATTGTTGGAAGCACGTAGTAGAATTGGGGTCGAGATTTGGAGAGACTATTGTGTATATTTATTTTTATTTAAAGCTGATGTAATTTATTCATTTGGTTGGCCAATGTATATTGATGAGTTTTGGGTTAACCCTCGCTAGCCGCAGTTGCGTAATACTCTGTATTTTCAAAGGGAATTTCTTTTTGAAAATGTTTATTTGTACAGAGCTCATAAAAATTGTATGTGTTTATTATATATATAAATTTTGGGGCGTTACATAACATGCTATTTTTTATAAGGGAAAATTAGCAATAACCCTTATTAGGGGTCTGCCTTTAGCAAAAAACCCTACTTAAGATTTAGTAATTTAATAACCCATTTTTTAAGTTTTTATTTGCGGTAAAGTAAAACTGTGTTTTTTTATACCGGTTATACCCTTCGTTTGACAATTCCTCATTTCATGTACAACAAATATGGAAAAAACAGATTTCCATATGAAGATTCAGAAGTGTAATCATTTTTGGGGGGATTTGATTTCGTGGGAGAGAGATTTCGGCTCCATCATGTTTCTCTCTCTTTAAACCAGTGCAGAAGGAAGAAATTTAAATTTAAATTCCAAAATTTTCGCTCCTTTCAAGCAACTACAAGAGATTCCGTTTGGGTTCGTAGGTGTTCGTAGTTTCTTCTTTCTCGATCGGTTTCACAAACTTGTGTTGATTATTTGGATTTTGGATGGGAAATCAGTGGTGAAAGTGTTCATATTGTTGATTTCGGAAAGAACAACGTATTGTATTGAAGGTTGGTCGTTGAATATCGCTGGGGTTTTGTGTGGATTTTAATATACGTGTTCAGCTATTGTATACGTAAGTTGAGTACATATATTATTGTTAGTTTTGAGAGTTTTTTTACATGTTTAATGCATTTGTCATTGGGCATTGTGTAGGCTTCATACGAATGGGTGAGTAGGTTTTGGATGTGTTTTATACGACTGAATGAGTAGGTCGGAGGTTGTCGAGTCTGATGAATTTGTTTAGTGTGTTTATACAGAAATAGGTATAAGTTTAAATTGAGCTACAAATAGTATCATGATACTATCTACGGTTTATTATATGTTTATTTATTATGAGTAGTAAAGTGGTACTGTTGGGAGAACATGATACATGCTGTTACGTTTTATGTACATGTGTTTTTATGTTGAAATCACACATTATATTAATATATTCTTACATGTGTGGATGCGTTTGTCATTCGATTATTGAGGCTGTAAACAGTATCAAAATACTATTTATGGTTTATTATATGGTAATGCCTGATGAGTAGTAAAGTGGTATTGTTGGGAGAATGGAAGACACGCTGTTTATGGTTTGGGTTTATGTATTGTATTGTTTATATTCACACATTAAATTGATATTTGTTTGTGTATTTATTCAAGTTAATATATACATTTGGATTGTAATGGATGAGAACATATGTTTAATGTGTACTTTTGGTGGGAAAACGGCTGTTATGCTTGTAGATGCATACATATCTTTGGATGATATCCAAAGGTTTGTTATATCGAAACGGAAGAATTTGAGGCCGGCGATCATTGGGTTGTTTTATTCGCTTCTTAGTCATACGAAAATTATGATAGACAATGATGTTGATGTAAGAACCATGTTATCCATTGGAAGGCGTTTGCACATGATTTAATTTGACATTAAGGTGGTAGATAACGGTGGCATGGCGGGTAGAGGCGGTGTTTTGAATATTTTTAATGGTGAAGTTGCGGGAGGAAAGTTTAATGATATGGAAACTGATTTGCTATCGTCCTTTTGTTTGCATAAGGAGTGGACTTTGCTTAGTGCTAGTTGGGTGAGCCTAATAAAGAATGTGGGTCAATGTTTTAAAGATGGTGTTAAAGGATTTAGAGTTGTGTTGTGCAGATATTCAGTTAAAATTGAATTTAATTATAATTTTGTGAGGAATGAATCGGATAGAGTAACGGCTGTATGTAGGTTGAAGGAGCGGTAGGTCTGTGAGTGGCGAATGCATGCATGTGAGCACCATATCCTTTCACCACGTCGGCTCGGGAGTACGCCACTAACCACGGATGATTAGGGCAGAGAGGGAGTTGCCACCAGATTTTGGCCTCGGGAACCGATTGACCCCTAGCTAGGGCCCAACTCGTCATTACCAAAAGAATCAAGGTTCGGAGCTAGGGTACGCAGATGGGAAGGTGTTAGGCACCCATCTACGCCCAGCTAAAATCCGACCCCCACATGCATTTATTGGCTTTAATTAAAAAGGACTCAATCGAACTCGACCACTATGCAGACAATTAGGTAAAATCAAATAATGGCATGCAATGATGAAAGATAAAGAAGGATTTAAAGAGAAATATTTGAGCATATACACACATACAAGAGAGAGGGGGTGAAGTTAACAGAGAACTTACACTGCTTGTACTGCCTGTAAAAGAGAAAAGGGGATTAATCTGAAAAAACGATGTCACGCACGTACGTGCATGAGGGAAGCATGTACGTGCATATGCAAGGCACGTACGTGCATATCCTAAATGAAACTTATATAATCGATGCAAAAATACAAATCTAAGCCTATTGTGCAACTATCATGCCTATGTGACACTACGAATGATCAGGATATGTACAGAAACCATCTAAACATGCTTTGAAAGCATAAGAAAAATAATCTGGATCTAAATGTCGAGATATGATGTATACAAAAGAAATGCTAGAGGACCTATTTTAGATCTATATGTTGGGAATCGAACAAGAGGGAAAAATAGAAGTGCGGAATATAAAAATTTTTCCTACGATTCCCAATCCCATGAATCTAACTATGCATAATACAAAATCAAACTCTAACTACGAAGAGGGTTAGAACACTTACAGAATTTTTGTCTTCTCCGTTTTGCTCCAAGCTTCGACTCCGGATAGCGGTGAATGAGCAGCCCAAGTGTGCTGCCTCCAACGGTATCCACACCTAGCTAGAGCTTCAAGTCCTTTCCTCCTTTTCCATGTTGTTGCTAGTGTAGGAGAAGAGAGGAGAGAGAGAGAGGGAGGCTGGAAATTCTGGCCAGCCCTTGGGGAGTTGAACTTATGATGATGTCACACATCATAGTGTGGCTTATATAGTCCACACTAAGGGGCCGGCCCTAGGGGGGAAACCCTATTAGGGTTTTATGCAATTTCTCTAAATTGCACAATAACCCCTATAAATTATATCAAATATAAATAGGCCTCAAAGAACTATTCTTTATGCACTCATACCCTTTCTCTCATAGACTTTAAAGCTCTTCTTGCATGATCAGTGTGTGACCCATTGGGTTCACATCATCAAGTAGTAGGAATAGCACGAGGTGTGCACAATGGAACTCTTTCCATTTAGGGTCTAATTGGAACTCCTTCCAATTCCCTAATTGATTATAACTCACTTATATCAATTAGGGCTTCTACTAACCATGAGTAACACCTAGCATATGGCTCATGGTGTGGTCCTTAATGAGGTGAATAGTCATTTACAAAGAACCCTTCTGTTATAGTTTATAGGTTACAATTGCATCCTTCCTTCAACACAATGTCTCCAATTGAACTAATAGGACATGGAAGTCTGTCAAGTCCCTAGTTCAATTACTTTATACTCATTCATAGATATCAACTCATTGATGAACTCATGAAACTCTTTTCATATTCATCCTACCATGGCCATGGATTTAATGAGTTATATTATGAATGCTATATGAGACATTCTCTCTCTTTTTCCTAAGAATGATGGATCCCTTGTTGATCACTCACATGCCTTCATACACATAGCAGTAGGGCCAATGAACACCTTTGCAGACCCCTGAATAGGATCTGCACTTAGTGTTATCAAACTTCTAAAGCTATATGCATAAGGCAACTATAGTGTCTCAGGTCTAAGGATTACTTGTACCACTATAACAATGAGAAACTGATTGACAGGCAGGATAAAACTCCATTCAGTTTATCTCATATCTTTGGTCACATTCAGTGTACCTATTCTCGCAATAGGCACCCACTTGTTGGTTGTAGTGTCTCCACACAAATAGCTTGAGACTAGCAATCCTCCTATAGAGTCAACCTAACAAGTGCTAGTCCTATGGTTCATTACTGTCCATCATAGTGAACCTTCAACTAGGAATGCTTTAGGAGTTTAGTACAGAGATATATCTATAGTCTCAAAATTACAACTATTTGTAATTCCATATTCTCAACTCTAACTCCATGGACATATTATGTAAATATAAATGATGCATATAAACATAATAGAATAAGCCCTTTTATTAAATCAATAATAAATGTGACATACATAAATGAAATCAAATGATTGTTTCTAATCCCTAAACAATCATCTCTATGATTGGCTCTAGGGCATAATCCTAACAATCTCCCACTTGCACTGAAGCCAATCGACCATGTATCACATACTTATCTTCTTAAGATGTTGGTCTTAGACATAACCAATTATGTCTTAAAGCTTTAGTCAGTAGGTCTACAAAAACTTATGTAGATAATATCTTCTATAATGTATCTATTACCTCTTCCAATGATTCCTCTAATCACTTGGAATTGCCGCTCTATGTGTTTGGACTTTTGATGAGACCGTGATTCCTATACTTGAGATATAGACCCATTGTTGTCACAAAACAAGGTGTGGGCAACTCAATGGAAGGAACAACTCCAAGTTCTAAATGAACTTATAGATCCAAATAGTCTTCTAGACAATACGACAATTAATTCACCCTTAATAATGGAATCCACTATATCTTTCATACAGTTCTTCCATTAAGTATTTCACCAACTAAAGTGAATATAAAATATACCTCATATGGATTATATCCAAATCCATATACCCATTTACTATGAGTTTACAATTTCCATATACAATCCAATATTCCAAATTTGAATTGACTGATAACTATTTGTAACAATTACAATATAATAGATATCAGGTTCAATACATAGTGTAGAATAAGGCTTCTTAACACTTTAAGAACCTTACTTGTGTTATCCTAGGGCACATGCCCTGGAATAATGAATTCTTATCTGAAGTAAATCAGACCTCCCTTAGAATTCTCCATGTTGAACTCCTTCAACATTTCAACTATGTTTGATGATTTGGAGATACTTAGCAATTTATATGATCTATCTCTATAGATCTTATTGGATGCTTTTGCCAAATCTTTCATGAATTAGTTTTTCTCCAGAAACTAAAACTTTACATTAGATAACATTCATATATCATTCATAATGATTATGATGTCATCCATACTTAGGATAAAGAAAAACGATCGCACTCCCACTAACCTTTTATACACTCATGGTCCATCTATACAATGAGAAAAATCAAACAATTTGATTACTTCAACTTTATAGATGTTCTAATTATGAGAACCTTGTAGTCTATTAATAGACTTCTATAACTTACACACTTTTATGGTTTTTCACCATTTGATATAACATCTTTATATCCTTTTTGACATATCTTATATTCAAAATGTGTGTTTATAGATAACAAGATCCAAATGGATTTCAGCATAACTATTATCAAACAAGTTTCTTTATAGACAACTTTTTGCCTATGTTGAAAACATTCTTAAATAGCCAAGCCTTTTAGGTCTCTGTCACACCCCATTTTTGTCACCTTAGCTAAGACATATCATTTCATGTAGGATTTTGAGTCCTTTTTGAGTCTAGTCTTTTGCATTGAGTTTCTATGGCATTGAATATCATGTGTATGAATTTTGAAGTCATTTGGAGTTCATCTCGATAGTCAATAAGAACTTTTGCGACTTTAAGGGCATAATCGTCTTTTAAGCCGTATATTTTCCATTTGACCTTGGAATGAATCCCGAGTTATTCCATCAAGTTCATATGGTTATATAGAGTCTATATATAGGTTCAATTTCATGAATTAATGGTTTAAGATCAATTCGGCTCGTAATGGTTGGGGTTGGCTAAAAGACCCTTTCTTGGTTTGCTCAAATTTACTCATAAGACCCAATCAATTTTCTCTCATTTAACTTCAATTGGGCTTTATTTATGTCCTAAACATGTTTAGAAAGATCAATTTTCGATTGGGAAAGCATTCGGTTCGACCTTGTGTACAAACCTAGCTTAGCGACGGTGAAACACCATGGTTAACCACCTTTGTAAAACCTAACCATGCACCCATGGTTAAGGATTTTTGTCCTAAAATGCCTAAAAATGTGTTCCCCTTCGAAACACGGTCGTTTTGGCTTTTATTTCGTCAAAATCGGACTTAATTTGAAAATTTTAGGACTTCTGAAGCAAGTGGAAGTCAAAACCGAAGCGGAAATAGAAGGGCCTCGGGTAACCGTCCGGGGCTGGACGGTCAGCCGTCCAAGCCCAGACGGCTAACCGTCCAGGCCTAGTTGGTCACCCGAGAGAGTCCGTCCTCAACTCGAACTCTGACTCTTCTTTCCCTCTTTTGACGGTTTCCTCCGCCAAAACAACTTGTCTGAGCTTAGGAGTGTGTAGGTTTGAGTTGTTTGAGCACCAAGAGAATCTCTAATAGCCCTAGGATCATTGTTTAATGAATTAATCTTAGCCATTGGTTTAGGGGGTCAGTTCTCTATATAAAGGACATGATATTCAGCACATAAGGGGAGGTTAATTGCACTTTACACTTAGAGAGAGAGGGAGCTACGAGTTTGGAGAGCTAGAAGGACTTCAAGAGGAGGCTCTTCAACCCCAAGCAAGCAAGGAAACAAGAGGTTTGAAGACAAGGAAGAGTCTACAAGAGGTAAGCCTATCCCTTTAATGCTGAACATGAATTTCTGCTTCTCCTTCTTCTCTTTCTTCTTCTTCTTTTAAGATAGTTGTGGTGCATGCAATTGCTCTTCTTATGGATTGAATTCAATGTTTACATGATGTTATATGAATGATTTTAGGATAGTTCATGGCTTTATATACTTGATAATCCCTGGTTTACCAAGGATTTGATAGCCTTCTTCTTTCTATCCTCTTAAATCATGCATAGTTCATATGTTTAGGTTGCTGTGATTATTATCATGAATTGATGCTCCTGTTAGTTAATATATATGATATGAATGATATTCATGATAATTTGAGCATGTCTTAGAGTCATTTAGTAGGTTTTTATGCATATTTGTGAGATTAGGGTTTCGATAACCCTGAAATCACGTAGGTCTTATACAGCATGCTTAGCTTAGCTTTTTGAGCTGTTGCTCATCATAGTCATTCTATATATGCTGCATATAGTTGAATCATGCTAGGTTTGCATTCATATAGTCTATTTTATAGGGTTTTTGGAGATATTATCCTTTTCTAAGGATAATTATCCTTTTCGTTGAGTGAGGTTTTGCATGAGAGTCTTCTGTGATGTGTTTAAGCATGAAATATTTTCTGTTGTGTTCTAGGGTATATATTTTACGTAGGATATGCTGATTGCACCTCCCCATAATGACTTCCTTACGTGAAATTATCTTAGGATAGTTTTGCTTAAGAAAGCTCGCCGTAGGGAGGCCTATTTTCATATTTTACATGAAATATCATCTTTTTGGTTAGAATATGCTTTGTTATCATGTTTATTGATATTATTGGAGTCTCTTATGCTTGTTAGTGTGTCTTTGGTAGCTTTTTATGCATATTAATTGAGTCACTGCATGTAGGATTGAGTTAGAGTCCTTAGTTATTCATTATTCTTGTTGTTTGCATGATTAATGGATGATTTTAAGCCTTGTCAAGGTTCTGTCCAGATTTGCATATCGCTTTCTTTGCATGATTTTGTGCACTTATAAGGGTGCAAACAGGTACAATGCTTGTCCTATTGCAAATAGGGCTGCTATGGTCTGAAATGGCTAATGCTAGGAGCTTGTGCGCTCAGGTAAGTAGGGTTTGAAGGTGCCCTAATTCACCTTTCTTTTTCTATCTTTTCTCTTCTCCCTCCTAGGGTTACTTCTTAATACAAGCTTATGGTAATTATCAAGGGTTTCCTTCAATAATAAATTCTGGTTTTTATCAAAGTTTTCCTCTTGTGGAAGTTTTCAGTTTTGGATTTAATCAATGTATTTTCAAATGAGGAAACCTAGGGTTTTTACCATAGGTTTGTATTAGGATTTAACCCTATTCTTTTCGAACTACGTGGACTTTGATCCATGTATTTCGCTGCATGGTACGTAGGCGCTCTTCGTGAGGCTCAAGTCCGTTCTAGGATCCAAGTATCCTAGGCTTTTCTTTTCTTTTCTTTTTTCTTCTGTTTTGTTTTATTTGAGTGATTGTGCATGAGATGATTGGATGAAATATATGATATGCATGCTGCCTTGTGATGATATATGATGATATTTGAGTGGAAAAGATCTTAAGTTAGCCCAATTAAATTAAGAGACCAACTCGGGCGATGTGGGTGCCTATGGGCTTTTGCCCAGAACCTTCCCACGTCGTAACTTAGCCCCCGGATCCAATTTTCTGGTTTCAAAGACTTTGCTTTTCCTTTAATGGAGTCATGTGGTTTTGAAAATAAAACATTTTTGTGGTTTTCCTCTTTTCCCTAAAAAATGAGGTGGCGACTCCCTTTTTGTTTGTTGTCTTTAAACCCCTTATATTTTTGCCAAACCCTTGTGGGCTCCGCGCTCCTCTTTTTCGTGGGTTCACAGTTTGGCGACTCCGCTGGGGATGTCGAGGGCTAGACTCATTTAATTTGATTGGGCTAAATTAATTTCTTATTGTTAATTAAAATCAATCACATTGCATCCGCTTGATTGTGTGCTTTCATTTATTGCATTGTGTGCGCTACTGTTGCATGATCACTCGATTGTCCCTCGATGTATCCTTGCCAACTGATAGCCTAGTTCGACCTTGGTTTTCCTGATTCCATGTGTTGGGCGAAGCTATCAAACCTCTCTTACCAAGTACCCTTGGGTATATCAAATGGATCAATCACGTACTGCTGGACCCACGCGACATTCCTGATGTCACATGTGGTTAGGTATAAAGATTGGTACAAGCAAAGTTAAGGACCCTAGCCTACCCTCTTAAAAGAAAGAATTGCATGTAATGGACCTTCTAGGACACCGTTGGATCACCTATATGCACACACATTGTTGTGATGATATGCTGCCGTGTTTGTGATGTGTTGCCATGCTTTGTTGATTGAGTGGGTAATTAAGGGAGACTTTAAATCTTACATCCTTAATACGTACCCTTCCCCATGACCCCTGTAAGGGTAATTGGTTAAGAGAACTAATTAAGGGTGTACGTTGTAAAGATTTTGAGATAATGATGGAAGCTTAGGATGGACCCTTAGGCTGAAAAATTGAGTATTTACCCTATGTTAGAGGGAGAGACGTGCTGGCTTAGATCCGCGATCAACAAGGGCGCCTAGTCAGTGCTGATTCCATCACTAAGTCGGATATGGCTGAAGAAAGAACTAGCAACCGGGGTTTTAACCTTGAGGCCGCTTTGAAAGTTATCATGGAAAAGCTTGATCTCACTACCCAGGTATCCGAGACCGCACTCAAGTTAGCTCAAGACCTTCAACAGAAGAACTCTGAACCTGAATCTAGGGCCCATGCCACTGATAACAATCAAGGATCCAATGAGTCTGAATCCGCTGAGGAACCATTAGGAGAAGGGGGAGAACTACCCAAGACCAAGGAAGGGGAAACCAAAGCCACATCAAGGGAGAGCTCAACCATCCTGGCAAACAAGGTCGAGGCCTTAGAACGAACTCTGAAGGGAATCCGCAGGTCTGATGATATGGTGGACATCTGCACTTTGTCCTTGTTCCCAAAGGCTCGCATCCCGTTACAATTCAAGATGCCGAAATTAGAAAAATTCGATGGGATAGGCTGTCCTAAAACCCACCTCAAGATGTATGTGCGAGCTATGCACCCTCGAGGGGCGAACGATGAGTTATTGGCTCAAATGTTTCACGAGTCATTAGCGAGTTCTGCCTTGAAATGGTTTTTGTCATTAGAGGAGAACAGAACCAAGACCTGGGAGGATGTGTGCAATGCATTCACGGACCATTACAAGTATAACACTGAAGTGGATGTCACGCGAAGGGACTTGGAAACCACTAAGCAAGGGGTTAACAAGACTTTCTCCGCCTTCATCACTAGGTAGAGACAAAAGGCTTCCAAGATGACAGACAGACCAAATGAGGAAGAACAGATTCAGTTGGTGGTGAAGAACTTGCTGCCCGTATATCACAAGCATCTCTTTGCTCATTATTTTCCGAACTTCAAGGCTCTTGTTGGGGCTGGCACACAAGTTGAAGATGCAATCGCCGATGGAACAATCAAAACGGAGGAAATCCTAAGGAGTCGAAGGACAAACTTTGGAGGAAAACCCAACACCGAGGTCAATACCATTACCCAACCCACTCGCCCTTTCTCCCTAAATGACTCCACCTCACCTCGCCAATTCACCGAGCTATATATGCCACTCGAAAGAGTCTTTGAAAAGCTGAGAAGCCGTGATCTCCTGAAACCCCTCGACCCAAGGCCTCCCCCAAACCCATTGCCCAAGAACTACAATGAAAATGAATATTGCAAGTTCCACCAAGCCAAAGGCCATCTAACCAACCGTTGTTACCGCCTCTGCCATGAAATCCAAGATTTGCTCGACAAGCAGATTATTTCACCACCCACCGCACCAAATCGCCCAAATGTCACTCGAAATCCCCTCCCCACTCACAATATGCCTCCTCCCAACAACATAAATGCCATCGAGCTAGGCTCGTCCTAATCCCGTCAACCCATAAGGTGATACACGCAGCTTCCCATGACCTTGACCCAGGTTTTCCACCAATGTTGTGATAAAGGGCTCATATTGCCATGCCATTCAAAGCCGAGGCCTTCGACTCCTCACCAATTCTGTTTGTACCATCAGGCGCCCGGACATGATACGGAGGACTGTGTTATACTGAAAAAGGTAGTTCAAGACCTTATTGATCAAAAGGTTTTGGTATTGCCAAAGAAGTCCATGCAGCGACAATTGAAAGAAAGGTTCGAGGCAGGAGATCCTAAAGTGGGTTTGTTGGGAGAGTCGTCAGGAAAGTTTGATTACTATGTACTCTACCCCGACCCCATCCTTGATGAGCCTATAATCCCCACGGGTTGGGATGAGTTACCAGAGGAAGTCCAAATGGAAGAGATCGACACAATCACATGGGATGACCTCATGGGTGATGTAGGTGAGATTGATGATATGTGGATGAGCGATGACGAAGTGGAGCACATAACTAGAAGGGGTCGCCATTTCAAGCCTCCGCATTTAGAATCTGACAACCCATTGGGGGACTTGGAAGGTAATCGCCACCTCGACCTGCAAAAAGAGGAGGATGAAGTGCTTAGGCAATTGAGAAAGACTAATGCCAACATCACCATATGGGGTTTGCTCATGGCCTCTTACAAGCACCGTCAGACTATCTTGAAGTTGCTCAACCAGATACAGGTTCCTGTTGACACATCTCCAGAAAATTTGGTGAACTTGGTGAATCCAACCTCGAAGAACTCAACCATTGTGTTCTCAGAGGCAGACCTACCTAAAAGTGGACCTAGCCATTCACAAGCCATGTACATCACTGTCGACACCATGGGAAAGAGGGTTCCTACAGTCCTGATCGACAATGGTTCCGCTCTTAATGTGTGCCCTCTCAGAACTGCCACCGTTTTGGGGTTGGATCCAACAGACTTCGTGCCATCCGGGCAAACAGTGAGAGCCTATGATAACACCCGCAGAGAAGTGATTGGAGTGGTTACTTTGCCGCTGATTATGGGGCCTACAGAATTCAGAGTGGAGTTCCAAGTGCTGGACGTCTCGTCGTGCTTTAACCTCTTGTTGGGAAGACCTTGGATTCATCCTGCAGGGGCTGTCCCTTCTTCATTGCACCAAAAAGTCAAGTTCCCTTATGAAGGAGCCATTGTCACACTCCAAGGTGATTATGACTTGAAGTCGTCGGGGGTACCCATTTGCGAGATCAAGCCCGAGCCCGTTGGGGCACCATTGTCTGGGTTCGAGTTTGTTCAATGCATAGAGAAAAAGTCGGAACAGAGAGAGTTGATACCTCTCGACTTTTGCCCTTATGGCAATTTGCATGTGGGGAACATAATGAAGAAAATGAGTTTCTTCCCAGGCATGAGACTAGGACGCCGTCAGCAAGGCATACCGGCATCCGTTCAGAGCCGCATTGTCACCTATACCTTCGGATTGGGGTATGAGCCTTCCAAAAAGGACCATATGGAGATGTTGCAGAGAAGCAGAGAAAGGGTCAAAACAAAAGCAGAAGGAAGGGCGCCAGATATCCGAATCTCGCCATACCGACCTACCTTGAATGGTTACTTTGTTAAGGAGGGGGAGGACTTTCTATTCTGTGGATTCCCCGAACCATCCATTGACAAAGCAACCAAGGCGAGAGTTCTGGGGTTTGAAATATTCTTCACTGAGTGGTATCCCATCACTGCAACAATGGTTGATGATGAAGCAATCAAGGATGACTATTGGGAAGAGAAGAGTGAGGACTGGGCAGAACAGATGGATTCGGAAGCCATGGTTACAATGTTTCAAGATATAGTTCTTGCTGTAGAGGAATCGGATCTCGAGTGTTCTTCAATTCACCATGCAGCCATGCCGCTCCTTAATTGGTATCTTGAAGAGGGTACCATTGCAGAAGTTCTTGAGGGCGAGGATCTCGACTTACCTGATAGTAGTTTGTAGGTTCCTTAGTAGCTTGTTTTAGCTTTCCTTTCAAATAAAGTGTGTCCGCCTAGCCCACCTTGTGGAGTTAGGAGTCGTTTCCTAGTTGTGGCACATGTGTTTTCTTTTCTTTGTTTTGTTTTGTTAGTTCAGTCAATAAAGTGTGTTTCTTTTCATTATTTGCAGTGTTTCCTTTCTCTCTTCTATGGATATCTATGGCATGGATATAGATCCTAGGAATGACGTCCCCCCGAAGCTCGTCGAGCAAAGGAAAAGGGGCGTTACCGAACCTAACATGGATGAATTGGAATCAATCAATCTAGGGACAGATGAATTGCCAAGGATAATTAAAATTGGGATAACTCTCTCACCTGCTGAAAAAGAAAAGTTGATAATACTTCTAAAAGCCAATGTAGAGGCCTTCGCTTGGTCTTATGAGGATATGCCTGGTATTGATCTAGATATAGTGCAACATTACATCCCCACTAATCCCACTAAAAAGCCTATAAAGCAAAAATTAAGAAGATTAAAACCAGAATGGGCTTTGAAAGTAAAAGAAGAGGTAACTAAGCAATTAGATGCCGGGTTTCTCCAAGTTGTGGAGTACCCTGAGTGGCTGTCTAATATAGTGCCTGTGCCTAAAAAAGATGGGAAAGTGCGAATGTGTGTTGACTTCCGCGACCTTACCTGTCGAGAAACAAGAATCAGTTTGCTGATGCCTTAGCAACTCTAGCTTCAATGGTGGAGATACCAGAAGGAGGAAGCGTGAAACCGCTCATGATCGAATGCAGAGAGAAACCTGTTTATTGCTGTTCCATTCGAGAAGGAGAGGTAACAGATAACCACCCTTGGTTTTATGACATAAGAAGGCTCATCGAGGAAAGAGAATATCCAGAGGAAGCATCTCGCGTGGATCGGCGAACACTGAGAAGATTGGCAAGCCATTATGTGGTATGTGGAGGAAAAATGTATCGGAGATCTTACAACGGAATCCACTTGCTGTGTGTCACGGAAGAAGAAGCCAGAAAACTCATCGAAGAAATCCATGAAGGAGTGGGAGCTCCGCATATGAATGGATTCATGTTGGCTAAGAAGATCATGAGACTAGGGTATTACTGGTCTACAATGGAAAGGGATTGTTATGCCCACGTCAAGAAGTGCCACAAGTGTCAGCTCTTCGCCAACAGACAACACTTGCCCTCCATGCCCTTAACAAGCATGTCAACTCCATGGCCGTTCGCAGTATGGGGAATAGATATCATCGGACAGATTAAGCCGAAGGCATCCAACGATCATGAATACATCCTGGTAGCCATCGATTACTTTACCAAGTGGGTGGAAGCAGCTTCCTTCAAAGTTTTGAATGCTAAAAAGGTGGCGCAGTTCATACAGCTCAACATTATCTACCGATATGGGGTACCACATGAGGTCATTTCAGATAACGGTCAGCATTTCCAGAAGGAGACCAAAGAACTCTTGCAGAAGTACAAGATCGTTCACCACTTGTCGTCCCCGTATCACCCACAGACTAACGGCGCAGTGGAAGCCGCCAACAAGAACATCAAGAAGATATTATAGAAAACGGCTGACACGTACACTGATTGGCATGAGAAACTACCATTGGCATTATGGGGGTACAGAACGTCAGTCAGGTCATCAACAGGGGCTACGCCATATGCTCTAGTGTATGGGATGGAGGCTGTTCTGCCAGTGGAATTGGAAGTTCCTTCATTAAGGGTTGCAGTGGAAAGTCAGCTAGCAGAGGTGGACTGGATCAAAAGTCGTTATGATGAGTTAGCATTGCTAGATGAAAGGCGATTGAGGGCTCTCTACCATGTGCAAGGGTACCAGAGAAGAGTCGCAAGGGCGTTCAACAAACATGTCAAAGACAGAGGCTTGAAGAAAGGGGATTTAGTGTTGAAAGAGATCCGAGCTCCAATTTTCGATCCACGAGGAAAGTTCAAACCGAGTTGGGGTGGACCGTACGTCATCAAGGAGATATTGCCAGCAGGGGCTGTTCGACTTATGGATTTGGATGGGATCGACTTCGTGTTGGGAATCGAACAAGAGGGAAAAATAGAAGTGCGGAATATAAAAATTTTTCCTACGATTCCCAATCCCATGAATCTAACTATGCATAACACAAAATCAAACCCTAACTACGAAGAGGGTTAGAACACTTACAGAATTTTTTGTCTTCTCCTTTTTGCTCCAAGCTTTGAATCCGGACAGCAGTGAATGAGCAGCCCAAGTGTGCTGCCTCCAACGGTATCCACACCTAGCTAGAGCTTCAAGCCTTTTCTTTCTTCTTCCTTGTTGTTGCTAGAGGTGGAGAAGAGAGAGAGAGAGAAGAGAGCCTCCAAAGGGCTGGACGGCTAGGGTTTATTGTGTAAGCCTCTTATGCCATGTCACACATAAGTGTGACTTATATAGGCAGCCCACTAAAGGGGGCTGGCCATGGGGAAGAAACCCTAATAGGGTTATGTGTAATTACACTTAATTGCACATTAACCCCTATTATTTGTATCAAATACAAATAGACCTATAAAGAACTATTCTTTATTCACTAAAACCCTTTCTCTCATAGACTTTAAAGCCCTTCTTGCATGATCAGTGTGTGACCCATTGGGTTCACATCATTAAGTAGTAGGAATAGCACGAGGTGTGCACAATGGAACTCTTTCCATTTAGGGTCTAATTGGAACTCCTTCCAATTCCCTAATTGATTATAACTCACTTATATCAATTAGGGCTTCTACTAACCATGAGTAACACCTAGCATATGGCTCATGGTGTGGTCCTTAATGAGGTGAATAGTCATTTACAAAGAACCCTTCTGTTATAGTTTATAAGTTACAATTGCATCCTTCCTTCAACACAATGTCTCCAATTAAACTAATAGGACATGGAAGTCTGTCAAGTCCTTAGTTCAATTACTTTATACTCATTCACAGATATCAACTCATTGATGAACTCATGAAACTCTTTTCATATTCATCCTACCATGGCCATGGATTTAATGAGTTATATTATGAATGCTATATGAGACATTCTCTCTCTTTTTCCTGAGAGTGATGGATCCCTTGTTGATCACTCACATGCCTTCATACACATAGCAGTAGGGCCAATGAACACCTTTGCAAACCCCTGAATAGGATTTGCACTTAGTGTTATCAAACTTCTAAAGCTACATGCATAAGACAACTATGGTGTCTCAGGTCTAAGGATTACTTGTACCACTATAACAATGAGAAACTGATTGACAGGCAGGATAAAACTCCATTCAGTTTATCTCATATCTTTGGTCACATTCAGTGTACCTATTCTCGTAATAGGCACCCACTTGTTGGTTGTAGTGTCTCCACACAAATAGCTTGAGACTAGCTATCCTCCTATAGAGTCAACCTAACAAGTGCTAGTCCTATGGTTCATTATTGTCCATCATAGTGAACCTTCAACTAGGAATGCTTTAGGAGTTTAGTACAGAGATATATCTACAGTCTCAAAATTACAACTCTTTGTAATTCCATATTCTCAACTCTAACTCCATGGACATATTATGTAAATATAAATGATGCATATAAACATAATAGAATAAGCCCTTTTATTAAATCAATAATAAATGTGACATGCATAAATGAAATCAAATGATTGTTCCTAATCCCTAAACAATCATCTCTATGATTGGATCTAGGGCATAATCCTAACAATCTCCCACTTGCACTAAAGCCAATCGACCATGTATCGCATACCTATCTTCTCAAGATGTTGGTCTTAGACATAACCAATTATGTTTTAAAGCTTTAGTCAGTAGGTCTACAAAAACTTATGTAGATAATATCTTCTGTAATGTATCTATTACCTCTTCCAATGATTCCTCTAATCACTTGGAATTGTCACTCTATGTGTTTGGACTTTTGATGAGACCGTGATTCCTATACTTGAGCTATAGACCCATTGTTGTCACAAAACAAGGTGTGGACAACTCAATGGAAGGAACAACTCCAAGTTCTAAATGAACTTATAGATCCAAACAGTCTCCTAGACAATGTGACAATTAATTCACCCTTAATAATGGAATCCACTGTATCTTTCATACAGTTCTTCCATTAAGTATTTCACCAACTAAAGTGAATATAAAATATACCCCATATGGATTATATCCAAATCCATATACCCATCTACTATGAGTTTACAATTTGCATATACAATCCAATATTCCAAATTTGAATTGATTGATAACTATTTGTAACAATTACAACATAATAGATATCAGGTTCAATACATAGTGTAGAATAAGGCTTCTTAACACTTTAAGAACCTTACTTGTGCTATCCTAGGGCATATGCCCTTGAATAATGAATTCTTATCTGAAGTAAATCAGACCTCCCTTAGAATTCTCCATGTTGAACTCCTTCAACATTTCAACTATGTTTGATGATTTGGAGATACTTAGCAATCTATATGATCTATCTCTATAGATCTTGTTGGATGCTTCTGCCAAATCTTTCATGAATTAGTTTTTCTCCAAAAACTAAAACGATTAGTATGTCATTCATATATCATTCATAATGATTAGGATGTCATCTATACTTAGGATAAAGAAAAATGATCGTACTCCCACTAACCTTTTATACACTCATGGTCCATCTATACAATGAGAGAAATCAAACAATTTGATTACTTCAACTTTATAGATGTTCTAATTATGAGAACCTTGTAGTCTATTAATAGACTTCTATAACTTACACACTTTTATGGTTTTTCACCATTTGATATAACATCTTTATATCCTTTTTGACATATCTCATATTCAAAATGTGTGTTTATAGATAACAAGATCCAAATGGATTTCAGCATAACTATTATCAAACAAGTTTCTTTATAGACAACCTTTTGCCTATGTTGAAAACATTCTTAAATAGCCAAGCCTTTTAGGTCTCTACCTGTCCATATTGGATTTAATGACTCTTAGTCATTTCTCAAGTTGATGTCAAACATCGCCTAATCATAATCAATAGGATTATCTTGGTGATCTTTATCACCAAAGAACAATTCTTTCACATTCTAATAGAGATACAATATCTCTCTTATGTTAAAGAAATATCCAATTTGATCTATGAAAAGATTGTAGTGTAGTTAAGGGTTTTGTCTCAACAGAGACAAGGGTTGGATCTTTGTTCGTTTGTGGCTTTACAGACAATTCTATAAATTCTATCTACTTTTGCATCTTTCTTGAATGAACTCTTTCTCAAGAAAATCCAGCAAACATCCTAATGGACAACTTTTGTTCATTAGGGTAATAGAAATACTATCCCAACCACTTTTGGGATATACCACAATTCAACACTTACTTGACCGTATTTCCAAATGGTCTACATTATGTTTCCAGACATACGTAGCACAAGCCCAAGCCTTAACTTCTTCAAGTTGGGTTTCTTCCCATATCATATCTGATATAATTGGGACAAAACTGGAGTGAACCCTAAATTATCAATATGTAGCAATTTTAAGGTATATCCTAGATGGATACATTAGTAAAACTCATCATGGATCAAACCATATCTTAATAGGGTTCAATTCGTTCTCTTAGATTCACCATTGAGCTATGGTATTCTAAGATGAGTCTACTGTAATTGAATGCATGCTCTACATGACTATATACATCACAATGTATTAGTCAAATTATAAATGTAACTCTTTCACTTCACCAAGTAAAAGATAGGTTTGGTCATCTCATAACCAAGTCATAATCGTTACATTTAAATGAGAGTCTCTAGATCTCTTGTATTCTCAGAATACATTGCATTCGCTCTAATTAGTCATTTAAATTCAGAAATCAAATTTCTAGAATGTCTTAAATGACCTAGTTAAGAAATAAGTTCCCAAAATTAATCTAGCAACTCTTGCTCTATTAAAATTTTTAAAGGTAACTTATTATCTACTTAACTTTCTGCTTCGATTTAGATTATACTAGAATCCAAAAACCAAGAAACAGAACTAACCAACAATTTAGTTTAGAGCATGAACCAAAACTTCAAAAGTTTGGTTCTTCTAGGAAGACTGATACTTTATCAAGTTCCCTTTACAATACCTTATGTTTACTACAAAATAATTATATTTCTTTGTCTTTGACTTTTCAAGACTTGCTTTCCTCTATGCTTCCATTTTAAATCACATCTAGCTTCTCAAGCTATTCTATGTGATTAATCATTTTTCAAAAGAATGATTATTAATAAACAACTTTTATTACATCCTAGTCCAGAAGAAGTCCTTTACATACTATACTTTATAGTATTATTTTACTCACAATACAACCTTTGTATGTGATGTAGGACATCAAAGGCACTTGCATTTACTAATTTTGCTTCTGAAGCTCATTAGTCATCAATACTATCATATAGCATGGCAACAAGATGCCAATTGCGCATAGTGTCTTTTTTTTTTTTTCTTAGGATGTTTTATGGAGGGCCTTTAATAAAAGGCCTAATAGCATATAAACAATCTTTTGAAGTTGAGAACAATTCTCAATTTCCTAAGTCAATCAAAGAAATCGGGTTTAGTCAAACTATCAATATCCTATATATTAGGAAATAGGGGTTTTGAGGTGAGTAATTAGGTAATCTACATAAACAGAGAATTAGATTTCATTTTTATCCATAATGATTGGGTCTTTAATCATATGGTACCTCCCACTATTTTATCAAATTCCATACACCCTCTAATGGAATTCGGGAATCTCATTCCTAATGGGGATTGGGGTCCCACTGTGACCTAGAAGCCTCACATGTTAGTTTCTTGACTTCTAACCCATAATAAAAAGACAACTCTTTGTCTATTGCTTCATAAGCAAGTTCCAATCATTTTGCCTCTAGGGAACATACACCTCAGATGTTAGTTTCTTGGAATACTTCCCTAGTTAAGTTAAACCCATCATTCACACAGGTATGTTTCGCCAAATATATACCTCACATGTTAGTTTCTTGGTATATACCAGTTTAGGCACCCCATGATATCTCATATGTGATAGTTTCAAGTAATGTCTTTAACATGGGTAGCTCCTACATGTCTGCAGCCAGGTACCCACATTAAGGGACGTTAGATGATCCTATAATGATGGAAGGCAATGAAGAATTCATTCCCCAATGACTTCTCCATTTTCAACTTAATATTAAATAAGAGGGGTTTTAAAGGGTCTCATCAAATTAACATGCATCCTATGTATCAAAATTTAAACATATAAATTATGCTATTTATAATCATACATCTCATGCTATTATAAATCATACATCGCATGCTATTATATATCAACATATATAAAGTACCATATTTTGATATTAGTCCCTAAGTGAATAGGTAACATATACCAAACTATGGTATTGGAGCTAATACAATTATCTCATAAATTAAAGCTCCCACTATGATGATTATGGACTTTGAGAGGATTCAATCCAAGCCAATAGATTGAATCCAAGGTCTAAGGTGGGTGTAGGTGATCGTAAAATAACACATTCGAAACATGCATGCTGTCTTGAAACACTTCTCTAAGCTTTCAAGTCCTTCACTCTGCTCCCTTGGCTTGATGGTCTCCACCATTGGCTTGTTGGGCTCTATCATGCTCCTTTGGGTCCACCATGTTCCTTAGTGCGCTCTCGATTACATAACATTTACATAATTTAAAGAAAGGGATACATAAGGGGAATGTGGGGTACATAAGAGAATGATAGAGAGAGAGAAGGAAGGTGGCATGCAAGCCCCAAATAAATTACATCACCTTAATAAAATTACAACTCTTGAAAAATTATTACATCCCATTCATAAGACAGCCAATCACAATTGGTTTAAGGGGTATAGTCCATAATCATCATCCAAACACATACATACAATCTCATTGCATAATGTAAAGAAAAACTGTAAGCATTAAAACATATGGGCATTATGGTAATTCTCTTGAATGATTTACATTAATCTCATTAATGCATCCTAATCTTATTAGGTTTAAACAAAAATATCCAGAATTAAATAAAGTCTTAACATTTAAGACATTTAGTTTCAATTAATCAAATTAATAGAAACATATAAAGTTTCCTAAAATAACTCTAATATTCAATATTAGGGTTTCCTTATTTAAACAAAATAATTTCATTTAATTAAGAATTTCCAGATTTTAATTTAATCCCCAATTGTATTTTAAACCATTTGAAACATTATAAAATTAATCAATGTTAATTAAGTAATTAACATGGGAATTAAATAAAATCAATAAAATGATGAATTAGTGTATTAGGGTTTCCTAAAACCCTAAACCCTAAATGCATAACCCTAAACCCTAAATGCAAGCCCTAATCATTAAATGCCTTATGATTGGTCATTTAATGTCCAATCATTAAAACCCTAGGTTCATATGGTATTTAATAAAAGGGATTAGGGTTTAATTAATGCCAAATAGGGTATTAATTACCCTTAATTAATTACACTAATTAGGGTTTCCAAAACCCTAACCCTAGACATCATTAATGGTATTAATTATGCCCTAACAATCAATAACCATGATTGGTCATTTAATGACCAATCATTAACTCTTAATTAAGGTAATTAATATTCCAATTAGGGTTTTAATTAATGCCATAATGAAATTAGGGTTCCATCATTAACTCAAAATTAGGGTTTCATCCTTAACTCAAAATTAGGGTTTCATCCTTAACTCAAAATTAGGGTTTCATCCTTAACTCTATGCAGCCGTCACTACGAGGGGGCTGCCTGAGCTTGGCTAGGCTGCCATGGCCACCAACAACTGTGGGAGGCCATGGCCAGTCATGGGAGAACATCCTAGGGGTGTGGGACAAGCCTCTGGACACGTGAGAAGTGGTGGAAGTGGCTGCCATCATCAAGAACAATCAGGGTTTCCAAAACCCATTGCTGGAGCCATTGTTGCAAACCTTGAAGGTCACAATAGCTTCTAAATCCTTATCAATTCGACTCCTCCATTGAAACCAGCTTTTGTATCATGTCCCTACATGAAATACTAAGCTAATAGAAGAGGTTTGGATGATCAAATCATCACCAATTGTTCTAAACAATTAAAACAACAGTAGGCTGCCCAGAATTTGACAGCACACTGTCCATGGTCAGAAATTGATTTAAAACCCAGCAAGATGAATGAATTAGGCTACCAAACGAATTTTCCCAGTATCCTACATGTCTTAGGAAACTAATGCAATTGGTTTCATGCAATTTGGAGTTCCCTAACTCAAGTTCTAATCAAAACTCCATTGATGACTTTTCTGCAGAAAAATTCTGCTATGCTGTTCATGAAAAATTTTCAAACTTTTTGAATCTTTTTCCATCAAAACCTTTTTGAAACTTAAAGAAAATCATATACACATGATATATAATGATCCTACAATGATCTTCCATCATAAATACAGCAGCTTTAATTAGAATTAATTGCAAGAACCTTAGGGTTCTAAAACCCAGATTCAGCCTCCATGGTGTTCTTCTCCTTCTTCCTTCTGTTCTAGCATCTTAATCCAATTATGATGCATCTAAATGCTTGGGAACCTTTCCCTACCATGTCTAGAACATAACCCAAGTGGTGGCAACCATTGCCATGCCTTTGATCTCCATCAATAACTCAAAGTTGTGGCTATTGCATCATTCCCGAGCAAAACTGTCTTTCCAGACAGCCTGTAGTAAAAAATTCATAACTTTCACTACAGAACTCGGATTGACAAACCGTTTGTTGGGTTGGAAAGCTTATTCGAAGAGCTTTCTAACCATATATGGCTCAAAAATTTTGGAGAAGAACTCTGAATTCGGCATGCAAAACAAGATGACTGTTTTTCATGGCTACCATGAAAACTGTTCATAACAGTTTTATAAAACCCTAGTTTCCTTATTCTTCTTCTCCAAACTCAAATCCTATGCAACCTATTGCATCCATGGCTACACTTAACCATCAATTAGAAGAGGAGTAGAAGAGAATTGACCTAGGGTTCCAAACCCTAGGTTCAGCCATGGAGGAAAACCAATTATGCAGAAAAATTTTCCAGATTTTTGAATCATTCAACTACACCATAATTACCAGCCCATATGTATTTTGCATTATGCATAATCATGGCTCTGATACCACTGTTGGGAATCGAACAAGAGGGAAAAATAGAAGTGCGGAATATAAAAATTTTTCCTACGATTCCCAATCCCATGAATCTAACTATGGATAACACAAAATCAAACCCTAACTACGAAGATGGTTAGAACACTTACAGAATTTTTTGTCTTCTCCTTTTTGCTCCAAGCTTTGAATCCGGACAGCAGTGAATGAGCAGCCCAAGTGTGCTGCCTCCAACGGTATCCACACCTAGCTAGAGCTTCAAGCCTTTTCTTTCTTCTTCCTTGTTGTTGCTAGAGGTGGAGAAGAGAGAGAGAGAGAAGAGAGCCTCCAAAGGGCTGGACGGCTAGGGTTTATTGTGTAAGCCTCTTATGCCATGTCACACATAAGTGTGACTTATATAGGCAGCCCACTAAAGGGGGCTGGCCATGGGGAAGAAACCCTAATAGGGTTATGTGTAATTACACTTAATTGCACATTAACCCCTATTATTTGTATCAAATACAAATAGACCTATAAAGAACTATTCTTTATTCACTAAAACCCTTTCTCTCATAGACTTTAAAACCCTTCTTGCATGATCAGTGTGTGACCCATTGGGTTCACATCATTAAGTAGTAGGAATAGCACGAGGTGTGCACAATGGAACTCTTTCCATTTAGGGTCTAATTGGAACTCCTTCCAATTCCCTAATTGATTATATCTCACTTATATCAATTAGGGCTTCTACTAACCATGAGTAACACCTAGCATATGGCTCATGGTGTGGTCCTTAATGAGGTGAATAGTCATTTACAAAGAACCCTTCTGTTATAGTTTATAAGTTACAATTGCATCCTTCCTTCAACACAATGTCTCCAATTAAACTAATAGGACATGGAAGTCTGTCAAGTCCTTAGTTCAATTACTTTATACTCATTCATAGATATCAACTCATTGATGAACTCATGAAACTCTTTTCATATTCATCCTACCATGGCCATGGATTTAATGAGTTATATTATGAATGCTATATGAGACATTCTCTCTCTTTTTCCTGAGAGTGATGGATCCCTTGTTGATCACTCACATGCCTTCATACACATAGCAGTAGGGCCAATGAACACCTTTGCAAACCCCTGAATAGGATTTGCACTTAGTGTTATCAAACTTCTAAAGCTACATGCATAAGACAACTATGGTGTCTCAGGTCTAAGGATTACTTGTACCACTATAACAATGAGAAACTGATTGACAGGCAGGATAAAACTCCATTCAGTTTATCTCATATCTTTGGTCACATTCAGTGTACCTATTCTCGTAATAGGCACCCACTTGTTGGTTGTAGTGTCTCCACACAAATAGCTTGAGACTAGCTATCCTCCTATAGAGTCAACCTAACAAGTGCTAGTCCTATGGTTCATTATTGTCCATCATAGTGAACCTTCAACTAGGAATGCTTTAGGAGTTTAGTACAGAGATATATCTACAGTCTCAAAATTACAACTCTTTGTAATTCCATATTCTCAACTCTAACTCCATGGACATATTATGTAAATATAAATGATGCATATAAACATAATAGAATAAGCCCTTTTATTAAATCAATAATAAATGTGACATGCATAAATGAAATCAAATGATTGTTCCTAATCCCTAAACAATCATCTCTATGATTGGATCTAGGGCATAATCCTAACACTTCGCTCGTCCTACCAATTTGGATCAATTAAAGAAGTATTATGTATAAGGCCTGCTAGGTTGAAAACCTGTAAAGGCGGCCTAGGCAAAAGTTAAGGCATTTGAACTACGAGGACCTGATTCCCCAAAAAAAAAAGAAAAAAAAAAGGAAAAAAAAGAAGAAAAAGAAAAAGAAAAAAAGAAAAAAAAAGAAAAAGAAAACGGGGATACGTAGGCAGCCCATAAAGTTACATTGGGTGCGGTCCAATCAACACAATCAAAAAATCTCGAAAGTAGACTATTATTGGCAATTCATTTGAAACTAATTGTTTGACATAACAATTTATTGGTGTTAAGTAAAAGAACTATCGACATGCCATAGATATTCTATTCCTTGAGTCTTTAAGTCCTCTTGAGTTTCTTCAGAGTCATTTTGTTTGTCTTCTGTCTTTCTCTATCGGGTCTTCTTTTCTTTCGCAAGTCATGGTCATGGGATGCCTCCACTGCTTCAAGAATGTCTTCTCTGCAAAGTCCAAGTCTCGTGTCCTTGATAAGGTCATAAATTCTTTCTCGGCGAGAAGTTTCCCTTTCGCCCGAATCATCCTTCAACCATTGCTTGTATTCTCTACTCATCTCGAAAGGCCCTTCAGTGTTGGCAATTCGAGTCAATTTCAGGTCTGTAGGCCTGCGAGTCCTCGCCCACTTGATTATGGTAGGACCGACAGGTTCCACAAAGCAACAAGGTCCTGTTAAGGACGGTATGGTTTGCATACCGCCCATCAGGCGAAGAATTCTCGAAGTCCAATAGAAGGAAGTCGATCTCAGTCCTATGAGTTTGACAAAAGCACATCCCGAGGTTCGAAAAAGTACCTGCTCTTTATACCCCCATGTAAAGACGTACCATTTGATGTTCCGCCATGACAGCGTGTGGAAATAACCCAACCAATCTCTTAAAGAGAACGGCCCAGGGAGTTCAACTCGGCGCAGACAGAAGTGCTGGGGCTTGTATGGATTGATAGTGGTGGGAGATAGAAAGTTCAAGCGCTCGAGCAGCCACATTTGTAGTAAAAAGGGGCTACCTTCTAAAGGCACTTTGGGGTTGCCATGAATTTTATCTAAACCATTCAAGGTTTCAGCTAATACCAAGGGAATAATGTTATGTCGCTTGAGAAGAGGGGTAATCAACTCACATATTTGAACAGGGGCTTGAAGAGTGCCGGTGGATATGAGAAAGCGACCAATTAAGCAAAAAGCGAGTGCACGCTGAATTTGAAGGGTGAAAGTCAGAGTACCTTCGCTATCATGAGCCAAGAATGAGGTTGCTAACTTCGTTAAGTCCACCATATGGTCCTTGACGAAGATCGTTGCGTCCCTTTGAGGAATGCCAAGAAAATCCGAGAAGGAAGCAAGGTAATCAGAGCGAGGTGTAGGAAGAATGAATGGCCCTGCGGGCGAAACTCCAAATAAAGCACAGAATTCCTCCATGGTTGGGCATAATTCTTCATAATTAAATCGAAAGACATGGATTTGAGGATCCCAGAAGTATGTAGCAGCAGTGAGAAGGGTCGTCTCAAGCTTCATGTGCCTTATGGAGAGCAATGGTTCCAAGCCGAAGCGCTTAAACTCAGTTTTGTCTTTGGCAGCTATGACTACCAAAAACCCTCTTAAGAACCCATCCAAGGCTTCCATAATTATTGTCAATGAAAATAGGTGAGTTAGAAGACTCCCCTCATGTGTTTTTATAGGAAAAGGGTCACAAATTCGAGTCCTAAAGGGAGTAGAACCGTCAAAATCGCAAAATTCCTGAAAAATCGCGAAAAAGCGCGTCGACCTCGGGTAACCGTCCGGGGCCAGATGGTCACCCGAGGCCTCCGCCTTGTTTTGCCCTGTTTCGCCCGGTTTTGCCTATTTTCGCATTCGGATGGCCTTTTTAGGCCATTTTCACTCCTATGAACTCACATTGACTCAAATTTTCATGCGAAAGGCACCATAACATTATCATGATAGATTCAAACAAGCACAACAAGTATCCATAATAAGGGATAAAAAAGTTTGGTTTTAGGTGGCAAGTACAAAACACAAGCATGAAATGCAAAAAGATAGCCATTGTCTCATTGTTTCTACAAGCCCAACAAGAAAGTAAATGAACTCAGCGGTTCCCAGAGCTTCTTTTGCGGCTCGGCCCAGCTCTGTCACGACCCCCACGAGGTGCTCTAGGAGGGCGCATTGCCGGTGGTGGCTGCATATACAAAATCCATTGCAAAGAGGCTAAGTATGAGAATAGAGTTGGTTGAAAACCACATATGAGAACTTTGAATAGGTGGAACACTTACCATGACATCCAAACGAGCTTCTGCCATGGATTTGGCTAAGCTCATCCTCACAAGGTCACGCCTCAAACCCTCACTAAGGTCGATGAACTCTTGGGCATATGCCGCAGGCACCTAGGATAATCAATAAGGGTAAAATTGAAGGTAATGTTCAAAGAAAGAAAGAAATACCCATAAAGAGAACTCACCTGTTCTCGATTTGGGTCGATCCTGGGGGACTCATCAAATGTAGGATGAGTAATGGCGGTCTTGATAAAGTCTGACCCACTGCACAAATCAATGAACCAATTCAGCTGAGGCAAGGGTAGTGACCTATCCCCCTCCATCTCATCTTCCTCAGAGCCAGGAACCACTCCTGAGCCCACTGTCGAGCTATGCCCTCGTGCTCGTCGACCCTGCAAGTGTTCACCTATTAAATAGAGTCTCTACCAAAAGAAAAGGCTAGGAGAATGTTAAAGACTTACCCCCTGAGGAGGGAGGCCTGTCACCCTGGGCCTCATCAGATATTGGAGACAGAAAGTGTCATATGCAATGTCAGGAGAAGTGAACTCCTCCGCATCCCAGCCTCTCGAGGCATCCCACAACTCCTCCCCCTCCATTAAGTTAGCATGCCTCATGTTAAGTGGTGGAGGCATTGGAGCCATGGCGGCATTCACATCACCCATGACTTGGCGTAAGACACGCTCCCCTAGGTACCAGTACCTACCCATGGGGCCTTCTAAGAGCACCCTCTTGCCCGTCAGTATCAGGCTAGGAATGCATCGCTTGGGTAGCATTGGTACCCATATCTTCCACGGATTCTATTCAATCTGTTCAAAAAATCCAAAATGAGAAATTGGGAGTAAAAGGAAAAGGAAAAGAATAGGGAAAGAATCTCACCATATCAGCAGTGAGGCTTGCTAGGTGAGCTCTAGCAAAGGCATAATCATGACGATTCGCTGCCCGGATGGACACATAACTAGGAGAGTAATTCTTGAGGGTAGGCCATTCAATGGTTTCCTCAGCAAGGGATGGGTGACATAGGTTGAGGTACTCATAGCACCAAACCTATCAAAAGTTGAGAAAAGAGTCAAAAAGAAAAGATAATATAAGAAAATAAAATAAAAAGAAATGAAAGGGAAGTAGCATTACCTCCCAAACAAAGGGCATCCCACCGAAGTCCTTGGTCACACCACGTGACATGTCACACATTGTGCAATACATGGTGGCTAGAGCAATCCCTCCCCAGTTGAATTTCCTGATCTTGTCAACATCCTCCATGCTTGCAAGAAGACCCAAAGGGGCTAGGTCGCCCGTCCCAGCAAAGAATGTGCATGAGATTATGTACAGAAGGAATGCCCTTGTAATGCAATCGGGGCTTGCACCCTCGCTCTCCCTTTGTTTGGCAAACTTGTTGAAAAGCCAAGTGCGTCGCACTGCTTTCTTGATTACCTCGATCTCCATCCCAAGGTAAGCTAGGAGATAATCCTCATCTGTGTGAGCCTCCTCATAGAATTCCAAGCTTTTGCCTTTAATGCTTAAGCCCGTGATCATGGTGAAGTCCTTGGGGGTTAGTGTCATCTCCCCGAAACCAAAATGGAATGTATTGGTGGTGTCCCACCATAGCTCAGACAAGGCTAGCAAAGCTTGCCTATCACATTGGTCATTCCACAAAGAGTCTAGGAACGGACCAAAACCGGCCTTTTCGACATAGCCCTTGGTAATGGGTTGGAAGTTTTCCATGTTCCGCCACCATTCAATGAGTCCTTTGACAGAGGACCGAGTGCGCATGTCCTGAAAGTTGGGCTATAGCCATTGAAAATACCTTGAGGGTTAGTTGAAAGAACATAGAAACAATAAACCTACACTAGCAATTGGTTTTAAATTGTTTTCTAAAGGATGTCAAAAAGTTGTTTTTATTCATGAAATGAATTGCTAATGGATGTTTATGAGTTTACTTGTTCATGTGCCTTAATTTGGCAAGGATTGAACACTTTTTTATCACATGGGCATTTTATCGAACACTTGGTGGGTGACACCTCCCAAGCCTTGAAACAAAAGAATTTTGTATGATCAATCCTTGCTAAATCATAGCATATTACTCACTTGAATGTTTACTTGTTGATATACATTGATTTGGTGAAGATTGAACATCTTTATTTCACTTGGGAATTTTATCGAACACTTGGCGGGTGCCATTTTTCAAGCTTTCAAATGAAAAGAATTTGTGTGTTCAATCCTTGCCAAATCAAGGGATATCACTCAACAACCCAAGGGGTATTCAAAAGAAGTAGAAGGGAATGCAATTTCATCAAAAGAATCAAAAGATTCAAAAGAAAAGTGTTAAGTTGGGTAAACTTACTTCTTGTTGGGAATGGATGAATGAGAGATACTTATCGGGTTCAAGCAACACCCTAGCTTGTGGAGCATCATAGAGTGGTGCCTTGTATGTGCTTTTGACCCCATATAACGGATACTTGGTGCTTGAGTCCTTGCTTGATGACATCCTTGATGATGGAGTTGGGTTTGGGAAAAATGGGTTTGATTTGGTTTGATTTCACAAGATGATGTGAATTGGTTGTTTTGATTGCTAAATGTGCTTGATTTGTTGTTGTTTGATATGCATTTGATGTTTGGATTGAATGTTTTTGAAGTAGGAATGAGAGAATGAGAGTTGGAGAGGATAGGATGAGAGTTTAGAGAGAGAAACTCTCTAATTTTCGAGCTAGGAGAATGATGGAATGTGGATGCAAGCGTTGGGTTTTATAAACCCAGAATTTTCCTTGGTGGGCTCGGGTAACCGTCCACCCTTGGACGGTCAGCCGTCTTGCCCTGGACGGTTGACCATCTGAGGGTAGATGGTCACCCTAGCCCGCTTTGCCCATTTGCCCCGTCTCGCGCGCTTGCGACCTCTAAACTTCTCCAAATTGACTTTTTGTGCAATCCTTGAGTTATGGGATGAATATATCCCTCAAGTTTATCAAGTTTCAATGAAATTTTTGAATCTTGGGTGATTGTATTCACCCGCATAACGAGGAGTTGCAATGGCCATGATAAATGGCTTTCTCATGAAATGAGCTTAGTGTTGAATTGATTGACTTTCAAGTCTTGGAAGTCAATTCTCTAGGAGATGATAATGATATCATATCATGTGATAAAGATAATTTCACATGAAATGACATGAAATAAGCTTGATTTTCAATCAATTAACACTCAATTCAATGTCATTTCATGTGTTAAAGCTAATTTCACATGAAATGATAAGTAATGAACTTGATTTTGAGTTGAATGACTCTCAATACATTATCATTTCATGTGATAAAGACAATTTCACATTAAATGCACTTGATTTGGAGTTAAATGACTCCCAATACATTGTCATTCCATGTGATAAGGATAGTTTCACATAAAATGATAAGAAATGAGCTTGATTTTGAATCAATTGACTTGCAATTGGGTCTCATATCATGTGATAAATACAATTTCCCATGAAATGACGATCCATGAGTTATGCAATAACTCCCCGTCTCTGTCACTTCCACAGAAAGTGGCATGAAATGATTCATGAGTTATGCAATAACTCCCCATCTTTGTTAGTTCCACAGAAAGTGGCACAACTTCGCATGAAACGATTCATGAGTTATGCAATAACTCCCCATCTTTGTTACTTCCACAGAAAGTGGCACAACTTCACATGAAATGACGATTCATGAGTTATGCAATAACTCCCCATCTTTGTTACTTCCACAGAAAGTGGCATGAAATCACAATTGCACATGAAATGATCCATGAGTTATGCAATAACTCCTTGTCTTTGTTGTTTCCACAGAAAGTGGCATAATTTCACATGAAATGATCCATGAGTTATGAAATAACTCCCTGTCTTTGTTACTTCCATAGAAAGTGGCATGAAATCACAATTTCACATGAAATGATGATTCAAGAGTTATGAAATAACTCCATATCTTTGTTGTTTCCACTGAAAGTGGCATGAAATCATAATTCGATGAGTCATGAGTTATGAAATAACTCACCTCATTTGTTATCCCCAGTGAGACTGGCATGAAATGCCCTTGGTTTTGAATTGATGGACATTCAATTCACCAATAATTCACATAAAATGATGATTTATGAGTTATGAAATAACTCGTTTTGAGAATGCCAATGAAATTGGCAGGGTACCTTGTGATGCACTAGTGCAACTAGCTTTGCGTCATGAGAAGACCATGTGGATATCACTAATGCAATTAGTGCATGGTAAAGGCATTTGCATGAGCGCACTAACGAATGTTGGCTTGCATAGAAATGCATTCGAATCTTTGCTTCGATGAAATTGTCGCATGCTTGGATATGACGAAGTCTATCCTTATGGTTCCATTTGAGTTTGTTGGTATTAATGAGATTAATCCATCAAACAAAAATGGGTTGTTCTTTGATCATTGGCTCGCAAGTGAAACTTGTTCACCAATGAGGGGCTTCTGTCACACCCCATTTTTGTCACCTTAGCTAGGACATATCATTTCATGTAGGATTTTGAGTCCTTTTTTAGTCTAGTCTTTTGCATTGAGTTTCTATGGCATTGAATATCATGTGTATGAATTTTGAAGTGATTTGGAGTTCATCTCGATAGTCAATAAGAACTTTTGCGACTTTAAGGGCATAATCGTCTTTTAAGCCGTATATTTTCCATTTGACCTTGGAATGAATCCCGAGTTATTCCCTCAAGTTCATATGGTTATATAGAGTCTATATATAGGTTCAATTTCATGAATTAATGGTTTAAGATCAATTCGGCTCGTAATGGTTCGGGTTGGCTAAAAGACCCTTTCTTGGTTTGCTCAAATTGACTCATAAGACCCAATCAATTTTCTCTCATTTAACTTCAATTGGGCTTTATTTATGTCCTAAACATGTTTAGAAAGATCAATTTTCGATTGGGAAAGCATTCGGTTCGACCTTGTGTACAAACCCAGCTTAGCGACGGTGAAGCCCCATGGTTAACCACCTTTGTAAAACCTAACCATGCACCCATGGTTGAGTATTTTTGTCCTAAAATGCCTAAAAATGTGTTCCCTTTCGAAACACGATCGTTTTGGCTTTTATTTCGTCAAAATCGGACTTAATTTGAAAATTTTAGGACTTCTGAACCAAGTGGAAGTCAAAACCGAAGCAGAAATAGGAGGGCCTCGGGTAACCGTCCGGGGCTGGATGGTCAGCCGTCCAAGCCCAGACGGCTAACCATCCAGGCCTAGTTGGTCACCCGAGAGAGTCCATCCTCAACTCGAACTCTGACTCTTCTTTCCCTCTTTTGACGGTTTCCTCCGCCAAAACAACTTGTCTGAGCTTAGGAGTGTGTAGGTTTGAGTTGTTTGAGCACCAAGAGAGTCTCTAGTAGCCCTAGGATCATTGTTTAATGAATTAATCTTAGCCATTGGTTTAGGGGGTCAGTTCTCTATATAAAGAACATGATATTCAGCACATAAGGGGAGGTTAATTGCACTTTACACTTAGAGAGAGAGGGAGCTACGAGTTTGGAGAGCTAGAAGGACTTCAAGAGGAGGCTCTTCAACCCCAAGCAAGCAAGGAAACAAGAGGTTTGAAGACAAGGAAGAGTCTACAAGAGGTAAGCCTATCCCTTTAATGCTGAACATGAATTTCTGCTTCTCCTTCTTCTCTTTCTTCTTCTTCTTTTAAGATAGTTGTGGTGCATGCAATTGCTCTTCTTATGGATTGAATTCAATGTTTACATGATGTTATATGAATGATTTTAGGATAGTTCATGGCTTTATATGCTTGATAATCCCTGGTTTACCAAGGATTTGATAGCCTTCTTCTTTCTATCCTCTTAAATCATGCATAGTTCATATGTTTAGGTTGCTGTGATTATTATCATGAATTGATGCTCCTGTTAGTTAATATATATGATATGAATGATATTCATGATAATTTGAGCATGTCTTAGAGTCATTTAGTAGGTTTTTATGCATATTTGTGAGATTAGGGTTTCGATAACCCTGAAATCGCATAGGTCTTATACAGCATGCTTAGCTTAGCTTTTTGAGCTGTTGCTCATCATAGTCATTCTATATATGCTGCATATAGTTGAATCATGCTAGGTTTGCATTCATATAGTCTATTTTATAGGGTTTTTGGAGATATTATCCTTTTCTAAGAATAATTATCCTTTTCGTTGAGTAAGGTTTTGCATGAGAGTCTTCTGTGATGTGTTTAAGCATGAAATCTTTTCTGTTGTGTTCTAGGGTATATATTTTACGTAGGATATGCTGATTGCACCTCCCCATAATGACTTCCTTACGTGAAATTATCTTAGGATAGTTTCGCTTAAGAAAGCTCGCCGTAGGGAGGCCTATTTTCATATTTTACATGAAATATCATCTTTTTGGTTAGAATATGCTTTGTTATCATGTTTATTGATATTATTGGAGTCTCTTATGCTTGTTAGTGTGTCTTTGGTAGCTTTTTATGCATATTAGTTGAGTCACTGCATGTAGGATTGAGTTAGAGTCCTTAGTTATTCATTATTCTTGTTGTTTGCATGATTAATGGATGATTTTAAGCCTTGTCAAGGTTCTGTCCAGATTTGCATATCGCTTTCTTTGCATGATTTTGTGCACTTGTAAGGGTGCAAACAGGTACAATGCTTGTCCTATTGCAAATAGGGCTGCTATGGTCTGAAATGGCTAATGTTAGGAGCTTGTGCGCTCAGGTAAGTAGGGTTTGAAGGTGCCCTAATTCACCTTTCTTTTTCTATCTTTTCTCTTCTCCCTCCTAGGGTTACTTCTTAATGCAAGCTTATGGTAATTATCAAGGGTTTCCTTCAATAATAAATTCTGGTTTTTATCAAAGTTTTCCTCTTATGGAAGTTTTCAGTTTTGGATTTAATCAATGTATTTTCAAATGAGGAAACCTAGGGTTTTTACCATAGGTTTGTTTTAGGATTTAACCCTATTCTTTTCGAACTACGTGGACTTTGATCCATGTATTTCACTGCATGGTACGTAGGCGCTCTTCGTGAGGCTCAAGTCCGTTCTAGGATCCAAGTATCCTAGGCTTTTCTTTTCTTTTCTTTTTTCTTCTGTTTTGTTTTATTTGAGTGATTGTGCATGAGATGATTGGATGAAATATATGATATGCATGCTGCCTTGTGATGATATATGATGATATTTGAGTGGAAAAGATCTTAAGTTAGCCCAATTAAATTAAGAGACCAACTCAGGCGATGTGGGTGCCTATGGGCTTTTGCCCAGAACCTTCCCACGTCGTAACTTAGCCCCCGGATCCAATTTTTTGGTTTCAAAGACTTTGCTTTTCCTTTAATGGAGTCATATGGTTTTGAAAATAAAACATTTTTGTGGTTTTCCTCTTTTCCCTAAAAAATGAGGTGGCGACTCCCTTTTTGTTTGTTGTCTTTAAACCCCTTATATTTTTGCCAAACCCTTGTGGGCTCCGCGCTCCTCTTTTTCGTGGGTTCACAGTCTCTACCTATGCATATTGGATTTAATGACTCTTAGTCATTTCTCGAGTTGATGTGAAACATCGTCTAGTCATAATCAATAGGATTATCTTGGTGATCTTTATCACCAAAGAACAATTCTTTCACATTCTAATAGAGATACAATATCTCTCTTATGTTAAGAAATATCCAATTTGATCTATGAAAAGATTGTAGTGTAGTTAAGGGTTTTGTCTCAACAGAGACAAGGGTTGGATCTTTGTTCGTTTGTGGCTTTACAGACAATTCTATAAATTTTATCTACTTTTGCATCTTTCTTGAATGAACTCTTTCTCAATAAAATCCAGCAAACATCCTAATGGACAACTTTTGTTCATTAGGGTAATAGAAATACTATCCCAACCACTTTTGGGATATACCACAATTCAACACTTACTTGACCGTATTTCCAGATTGTCTACATTATGTTTCCAGACATACGTAACACAAGCCCAAGCCTTAACTTCTTTAAGTTGGGTTTCTTCCCATATCATATCTGATATAATTGGGACAAAACTGGAGTGAACCCTAAATTATCAATATGTAGCAATTTTAAGGTATATCCTAGATGGATACATTAGTAAAACTCATCATGGATCAAACCATATCTTAATAGGATTCAATTCGTTCTCTTAGATTCACCATTGAGCTATGGTATTCTAAGATGAGTCTACTGTAATTGAATGCATGCTTTACATGACTATATACATCACAATGTATTAGTCAAATTATAAATGTAACTCTTTCACTTCACCAAGTAAAAGATGGGTTTGGTCATCTCATAACCAAGTCATAATCGTTACATTTAAATGAGAGTCTCTACATCTCTTGTATTCTCGGAATACGTTGCATTCGCTCTAATTAGTCATTTAAATTCAGAAATCAAATTTCTAGAATGTCTTAAATGACCTAGTTAAGAAATAAGTTCCCAAAATTAATCTAGCAACTCTTGCTCTATTAAAATTTTTAAAGGTAACTTATTATCTACTTAACTTTCTGCTTCGATTTAGATTACACTAGAATCCAAAAACCAAGAAGCAGAACTAACCAACAATTTAGTTTAGAGCATGAACCAAAACTTCAAAAGTTTGGTTCTTCTAGGAAGACTGATACTTTATCAAGTTCCCTTTACAATACCTTATGTTTACTACAAAATAATTATATTTCTTTGTCTTTGACTTTTCAAGACTTGCTTTCCTCTATGCTTCCATTTTAAATCACATCTAGCTTCTCAAGCTATTCTATGTGATTAATCATTTTTCAAAAGAATGATTATTAATAAACAACTTTTATTACATCCTAGTCCAGAAGAAGTCCTTTACAAGTACTATACTTTATAGTATTATTTTACTCACAATACAACCTTTGTATGTGATGTAGGACATCAAAGGCACTTGCATTGACTAATTTTGCTTCTGAAGCTCATTAGTCATCAATACTATCATATAGCATGGCAACCAGATGCCAATTGCGCATAGTGTCTTTTTCTTCTTAGGATGTTTTATGGAGGGCCTTTAATAAAAGGCCTAATAGCATATAAACAATCTTTTGAAATTGAGAACAATTCTCAATTTCCTAAGTCAATCAAAAAAATCGGGTTTAGTCAAACTATCAATATCCTATATTAGGAAATAGGGGTTTTGAGGTGAGTAATTAGGTAATCTACATAAACAAAGAATTAGATTTCATTTTTATCCATAATGATTGGGTCTTTAATCATATGGTACGTCCCACTATTTTATCAAATTCCATACACCCTCTAATGGAATTCGGGAATCTCATTCCTAATGGGGATTGGGGTCCCACTATGACCTAGAAGCCTCACATGTTAGTTTCTTGACTTCTAACCCACAATAAGAAGACAACTCTTTGTCTATTGCTTCATAAGCAAGTTCCAATCATTTTTGCCTCTAGGGAACATACACCTCACATGTTAGTTTCTTGGAATACTTCCCTAGTTAAGTTAAACCCATCATTCACACAGGTATGTTTCGCCAAATATATACCTCACATGTTTGTTTCTTGGTATATACCAGTTTAGGCACCCCATGATATCTCATATGTAATAGTTTCAAGTAATGTCTTTAACATGGGTAGCTCCTACATGTCTACAGCCAGATACCCACATTAAGGGACGTTAGATGATCCTATAATGATGGAAGGCAATGAAGAATTCATTCCCCAATGACTTCTCCATTTTCAACTTAATATTAAATAAGAGGGGTTTTAAAGGGTCTCATCAAATTAACATGCATCCTATGTATCAAAATTTAAACATATAAATTATGCTATTTATAATCATACATCTCATGCTATTATAAATCATACATCGCATGCTATTATATATCAACATATATAAAGTACCATATTTTGATATTAGTCCCTAAGTGAATAGGTAACATATACCAAACTATGGTATTGGAGCTAATACAATTATCTCATAAATTAAAGCTCCCACTATGATGATTATGGACTTTGAGAAGATTCAATCCAAGCCAATAGATTGAATCCAAGGTCTAAGGTGGGTGTAGGTGATCGTAAAATAAACCATTCATAACATGCATGCTTTCTTGAAAAACTTCTCTAAGCTTTCAAGTCCTTCAATTTGCTCCCTTGGCTTGATGGTCTCCACCATTGGCTTGTTGGTCTCCACCATTGGCTTGTTGGGCTCCATCATACTCCTTTGGGTCCACCATGCTCCTTAGTGCACTCTCGATTACATAACATTTACATAATATATAGAAAGGGATACATAAGGGGAATGTGGGGTACATAAGAGAATGATAGAGAGAGAGGGAAGGTGGCATGCAAGCCCCAAATAATAAATTACATCACCATAATAAAATTACAACTCTTGAAAAATTATTACAACCCATTCATAAGACGGCCAATCACAATTGGTTTCAGGGGTATAGTCCATAATCATCATCCAAACACATACATACAATCTCATTGCATAATGTAAAGAAAAAAACTGTAAGCATTAAGACATATGGGCATTATGGTAATTCTCTTGAATGATTTACATTAATCTCATTAATGCATCCTAATCTTATTAGGTTTAAACAAAAATATCCAGAATTAAATAAAGTCTTAACATTTAAGACATTTAGTTTCAATTAATCAAATTAATAGAAACATATAAAGTTTCCTAAAATAACTCTAATATCCAATATTAGGGTTTCCTTATTTAAACAAAACAATTTCATTTAATTAAGAATTTCCAGATTTTAATTTAATCCCCAATTGTATTTTAAACCATTTAAAACATTATAAAATTAATCAATATTTATTAAATAATTAACATGGGAATTAAATAAAATCAATTAAATGATGAATTAGTGCATTAGGGTTTCCTAAAACCCTAAACCCTAAATGCATAACCCTAAACCCTAAATGCTAGCCCTAATCATTAAATGCCTTATGATTGGTCATTTAATGACCAATCATTAAAACCCTAGGTTCATACGGTATTTAATAAAAGGGATTAGGGTTTAATTAATGCCAAATAGGGTATTTATTACCCTTAATTAATTACACTAATTAGGGTTATCAAAAACCCTAACCCTAGACATCATTAATGGTATTAATTATGCCCTAACAATTAATAACCATGATTGGTCATTTAATGACCAATCATTAACTCTTAATTAAGGTAATTAATATTCCAATTAGGGTTTTAATTAATGCCATAATGAAATTAGGGTTTCATCATTAACTCAAAATTAGGGTTTCATCCTTAACTCTATGCAGCCGTCACTACCAGGGGGCTGCCTGAGCTTGGCTAGGCTGCCATGGCCACCAACGACTGTGGGAGGCCATGGCCAATCATGGGAGAACATCTTAGGGGTGTGGGACAAGCCTCTGGACATGTGAGAAGTGGTGGAAGTGGCTGCCATCATCAAGAACAATCAGGGTTTCCAAAACGCATTGCTGGAGCCATTGTTGCAGACCTTGAAGGTCACAATAGCTTCTAAATCCTTATCAATTCGACTCCTCCATTGAAACCAGCTTTTGTATCATGTCCCTACATGAAATACTAAGCTAATAGAAGAGGTTTGGATGATCAAATCATCACCAATTGTTCTAAACAATTAAAACAACAGTAGGCTGCCCAGAATTTGACAGCACACTGTCCATGGTCAGAAATTGATTTAAAACCCAGCAAGATGAATGAATTAGGCTACCAAACGAATTTTCCCAGTATCCTACATGTCTTAGGAAACTAATGCAATTGGTTTCATGCAATTTGGAGTTCCCTAACTCAAGTTCTAATCAAAACTCCATTGATGACTTTTCTGCAGAGAAAATCTGCTATGCTGTTCATGAAAAATTTTCAAACTTTTTGAATCTTTTTCCATCAAAACCTTTTTGAAACTTAAAGAAAATCATATACACATGATATATAATGATCCTACAATGATCTTCCATCATAAATACAGCAGCTTTAATTAGAATTAATTGCAAGAACCTTAGGGTTCTAAAACCCAGATTCAGCCTCCATGGTGTTCTTCTCCTTCTTCCTTCTGTTCTAGCATCTTAATCCAGTTATGATGCATCTAAATGCTTGGGAACCTTTCCCTACCATGTCTAGAACATAACCCAAGTGGTGGCAACCATTGCCATGCCTTTGATCTCCATCAATAACTCAAAGTTGTGGCTATTGCATCATTCCCGAGCAAAACTGTCTTTCCAGACAGCCTGTAGTAAAAATTCATAACTTTCACTACAGAACTCGGATTGACGCACCATTTGTTGGGTTGGAAAGCTTATTCAAAGAGCTTTCTAACCATATATGGCTTGAAAATTTTGGAGAAGAACTCTGAATTCGGCAGGCAAAACAAGATGACGGTTTTTCATGGCAACCATGAAAACTGTTCATAACAGTTTTATAAAACCCTAGTTTCCTTATTCTTCTTCTCCAAACTCAAACCCTATGCAACCTATTGCATCCATGGATACACTTAACCATCAATTAGAAGAGGAGTAGAAGAGAATTGACCTAGGGTTCCAAACCCTAGGTTCAGCCATGGCGGAAAACCAATTATGCAGAAAAAATTTTCCAGATTTTTGAATCATTCAACTACACCATAATTACCAGCCCATATGTATTTTGTATTATGCATAATCATGGCTCTAATACCACTGTTGGGAATCGAACAAGAGGGAAAAATAGAAGTGCGGAATATAAAAATTTTTCCTACGATTCCCAATCCCATGAATCTAACTATGCATAATACAAAATCATACTCTAACTACGAAGAGGGTTAGAACACTTACAGAATTTTTGTCTTCTCCGTTTTGCTCCAAGCTTCAACTCTGGACAGCGGTGAATGAGCAGCCCAAGTGTGCTGCCTCCAACGGTATCCACACCTAGCTAGAGGTTCAAGTCCTTTCCTCCTTTTCCATGTTGTTGCTAGTGTAGGAGAAGAGAGGAGAGAGAGAGAGGGAGGCTGGAAATTCTGGCCAGCCCTTGGGGAGTTGAACTTATGATGATGTCACACATCATAGTGTGACTTATATAGTCCACACTAAGGGGCCGGCCCTAGGGGGGAAACCCTATTAGGGTTTTATGCAATTTCTCTAAATTGCACAATAACCCCTATAAATTATATCAAATATAAATAGGCCTCAAAGAACTATTCTTTATGCACTCATACCCTTTCTCTCATAGACTTTAAAGCTCTTCTTGCATGATCAGTGTGTGACCCATTGGGTTCACATCATCAAGTAGTAGGAATAGCACGAGGTGTGCACAATGGAACTCTTTCCATTTAGGGTCTAATTAGAACTCCTTCCAATTCCCTAATTGATTATAACTCACTTATATCAATTAGGGCTTCTACTAACCATGAGTAACACCTAGCATATGGCTCATGGTGTGGTCCTTAATGAGGTGAATAGTCATTTACAAAGAACCCTTCTGTTATAGTTTATAGGTTACAACTGCATCCTTCCTTCAACACAATGTCTCCAATTAAACTAATAGGACATGGAAGTCTGTCAAGTCCCTAGTTCAATTACTTTATACTCATTCATAGATATCAACTCATTGATGAACTCATGAAACTCTTTTCATATTCATCCTACCATGGCCATGGATTTAATGAGTTATATTATGAATGCTATATGAGACATTCTCTCTCTTTTTCCTAAGAGTGATGGATCCCTTGTTGATCACTCACATGCCTTCATACACATAGCAGTAGGGCCAATGAACACCTTTGCAGACCCCTGAATAGGATCTGCACTTAGTGTTATCAAACTTCTAAAGCTACATGCATAAGGCAACTATAGTGTCTCAGGTCTAAGGATTACTTGTACCACTATAACAATGAGAAACTGATTGACAGGCAGGATAAAACTCCATTTAGTTTATCTCATATCTTTGGTCACATTCAGTGTGCCTATTCTCGCAATAGGCACCCACTTGTTGGTTGTAGTGTCTCCACACAAATAGCTTGAGACTAGCAATCCTCCTATAGAGTCAACCTAACAAGTGCTAGTCCTATGGTTCATTACTGTCCATCATAGTGAACCTTCAACTAGGAATGCTTTAGGAGTTTAGTACAGAGATATATCTATAGTCTCAAAATTACAACTCTTTGTAATTCCATATTCTCAACTCTAACTCCATGGACATATTATGTAAATATAAATGATGCATATAAACATAATAGAATAAGCCCTTTTATTAAATCAATAATAAATGTGACATACATAAATGAAATCAAATGATTGTTCCTAATCCCTAAACAATCATCTCTATGATTGGCTCTAGGGCATAATCCTAACACTATAAACGCAGAAATGAATTTCTGTTAAGTCTAAATGCATCATGTATTCAGGCATTAAATGAAAAGATGCATAAGATGTACATTTCATGCGATATCATAAATAATCTTATCAAGTCATTGAAGGAAAACGAAATTGAGGATTAAGAACCGTTACCCTCAGGCCGGGCAGCAACAGCGGTTCCTTCGTCAATCCTGCTCTTCGGACTTCCTATAGACACAGCCGCCAATATCGGGTTTTTTAGAGTGGTGGTTTGGTAGCTAAAATTCGGATCCCTCTCTTGAATGAAAGTGAGGTATTTATAGGCAGGGATTAGGGTTTGATTCGAGGGTTTCTAGGGTTTCCCAGCCGCCACTGAGCAGCCGTCAGCGTGGGAGCTGCATATGGTAAGAAGCAATTTCGGGGGGAAGTGATGGAATTCAAAAAAGATGGGCATGATCGTACATGCATGGGGACACAGCAGGCCTTTGGCCTTAGTTTGATACCCCATGATCGTACGTGCATGGGATATGCACGTACGTGCATGGGGTATCAAACTAAGGCCAAAGGCCTGCTGTGTCTCCGTGAGTCCTTCGGGCGTGCTTGCGATGGTCCGTTGGCTACTGCCCTTTATCATTGGGTCTTAAAAAGTGGCTCGCGATGTCAAGTGGTACAAAATGGGGTGTTAACAGTTTGCCCCTTCTTTTGATTTTGCTCGTATAATAAACAAAATTTAAAGACCCGGAAACACTCATTTTGGACCAATTGGCTCCTACAAACCTTAAATGATACAATTGCATGTATGAAGGTCGGATTAGGGGAGGCCCCCTACTTCCTACGTACCTCTTAACGAGGATCAGACCTACCGTAGTTCATGGTAATACCTTTCCGGGGCAATCGGAAGGTGATGCGTGGCCTTCGGGGAATTTTACCATTTTGAAATTCGCAGGGTGAATTTCATTTAAATCCAGGTTGATTAAATTCCGAATTTGAAATTCGCGGGGTGAATTTCATTTAAATCCAGGTTGATTAAATTCCGAATTGAAATTCGTGGGGTGAATTTCATTCAATCCAGGTTGATTTAAATTCCGAATTTGAAATTCGTAGGGTGAATTTCATTTAAATCCAGGTTAATTTAATTCCGAATTGGAACTCGTGGGGTGAATTCCAATTAAATCCGGGTTGATTTAATTCCGAATTGGAACTCGCGGGGTGAATTCCAATTAAATCCGGGTTGATTAAATTCTGAATTTAAATTTGCGGGGTGAATTCCAATTAAATCCGGGTTGATTAAATTCCGAATTGAAATTTGCGGGGTGAATTCCAATTAAATCCGGGTTGATTAAATTCCGAATTGAAATTCGCGGGATTCCAATTGAATCCGAGTTGATTAAATTCCGAATTGAAATTTGCGGGATGAATCCCAATTAAATCCGGGTTGATTATCAAAACCGCTGAACCAAGTCGAATCACAAATAAACCCGCAATCAAAGTCCCACGATCGCACGTGCCTTGATCGTGCTTGCACGATCAGGCCTTATGCACGTACGTGCATCCGGTTTCTTGGGCATTTAAAAAAACTCCTCCAAACGTCGTCATTTCCAGTGCATGGTTATGGGGTAGTTCAAAAGGTGCGAAAACGCCTATAAACTTACACCCACCTCCCATAACTCCCACGTACACTCCTATAACCCAAGAAATCCTTTCGTCTCCCATCCTCACCTCCCACTCCATTTCTCCTCGACCTCATTCGAGCGTACTCATGGCGCCCAAACGTTAGCGCACGTCGGCGAAGGCGAGCACATCAGGTGCCACACCGGCGAGGGACCCCGATGAGCTAGGGAGGCCCGCGATTTAGAGGTGGAGTCCCCAGCCTCATCTTCAACGTAGTGAGGGCGGCATCCTTCTTCGTCCTACCGAGCACGCTTCCCACCTTGCCGCGCTAGGCCGAGTAAGTGATTGTTTCCGCAATTTTTATTTCATTTTTAGCCATTGGAATGGAACCTTGATTTTGGGTTACCACGAAAACAAATATGAGGGGGAAAAACCTGGGGATTTGATGGGATGTCACCGAAATGGAGGAAGAACTGGGAAAAATCCAGCTAAAGGCACGTACGTACGTACCAAATGCACGTACGAGTGTCTTATGCGTACGCACGTGTCTTTATCTGGACTTAACCCACTTTCTTTCAATTAATCGTGGAATAGGACACATTCGAGCCTCTCTGAGGTTCGAAACGGACGTGAGGGGGTTGGAACCTCATGGATTCGTGTGGGTGTAACGGAGAAGAAAAGAGGCAAACAGCCTGATGCACGTACGTGCTTACGGCGTGCACGTACGTGCTTGGCCAATATTTTCCTTCTTTTTTTCTTTTTTTTTTCGGATTTTTCTTTTCATTTTGCTGCAAATATACGTACCCGTGCTATGCTTACCTGGTTTCTCCTTGTGCAACAGTTGCCCAAGCTGCCTGTTACCCGTGGGGGCGTGGTGAACGCGAAGGCGTGGTGGGCTCGCCTCACAACAGAGACGAAGGCCCTGATTACTGGCCTCGGTTTCGGGACGGTGATCTCGGGATTGGTGGACGATAGCGACCGGGCTTTCGTTCACTGCATGGCTGAGAGATGGTGGGACACCACCCATAGCTTCCACATCGCGGGCCCGAAGCTGATCCTGACCTCCTACGACTTCTACCGCCTCACGGGTCTACGTATGGATGGCCTCCCGCTTCCTTTCGACCATGATGAGAGTGAGAGAGAGAGATTCTCCCAAGAGCTGTTGGGGATTGAGTACGACAGCGCCTCCATCTTCATTCTGGACGTATATGATCGCATGTCCACTCAGGGGCAGGGTACAGCCACCCAGCGGATCCGGATGGCTCGCGGGTATTTGCTATTTCTGATAGAGGGCTATCTAGTCCCGAATGAAGCGCAGGCAGTCCCTTTTGGTTCGTTGTTGGCCTTGAGGGACTTAGTGAGGGCCCGCGAGTTCAGCTGGGGGGCGGCGGTGTACGGCCATATGATCTTGGCCATGGACTCGCTGAGTCGGATAGCTGTTCAGTCCATGGTTAGCCACTGGCGGGTCTGGGCGGTATATCCCTTCCTTTTCCCTCTTTTTGTTTTTTATCCTTAACTGTTATCCCATATCGGTTTCTTATAACCTCTACTTGTGCAGCTTTGGGCAGGCCGGTACTTCCGCGAGGATCCGGATTCCCTCGTCGACAAGCACGACTATTGGAGCTCCCGTCGCTTCCTAGACGAGCTAACCGTTGACCGAGTATGTCTTATTTCACTTTAAGGTACGATTAGTAGCATTATAGCCTGGTATTCACCATATTAGTGCTTTTCCACAGATCACCCCACGCCCTTGGGAGGGTACCCTCGCACGCGCCCCTGCCGAGTGGGATGCCACTGCCTTGACTCTCTCTACCTTGCCCATGATGTTCGAGTGCCCTGGGGTCCGCTCTTTCTACCTTGCGAAGAGGGTGGTATGGTAGATCGCCGATGTGGGTGTGGGTGGTCCTCCGGTCCTAGTGGATCCTCCCTGCTTTGTTGCTATCCCTGCTGAGGCAACGTCGAGTGACCTGGCTGCCTGGCGGGCCATGATCCCTTACACGGATCGCCTATCTGCTGAAGAGATTGACTACGCCTCCTTTGCGGGGGAGCGGTTGATGGGCAGCATCTTTGTTGCGCCGGTATGTAAACCCTTTCCTGATGTCTTATTAATTTCCTCATCTCTGCTTTCTTTTTAACACCTGCACTTGCTTTCTTTCCGTAGGCTGCTCCTGCTGCAGATGCGCCTGCTGGGCCGGCCCCCGTCATGCCAGGGTGGAGCGTGCCCTTCCATGTCACACCTGATTTAGCTATGGAGGAGGATATCCCTAAGCTAAACAAGTGCATTAGGTACCCGATGGCCGAGGGTACTAGGCCGGTGAGCTTTCAAATCCCTGCATTTGTTAGTTTCCACACATATATAAGTAAAGCATGCATGTCCTAACGATTGCCCCTTGTTTTTCTACTCGCAGCTCACCCGTGAGGAGTCCTCGACACTTTTACGGATGGTGGGGAGCCTGAAGGTTATGGTCACGTCTCTCTCTCGCAGGCTAGCAATCGCGGAGTAGGCTCCTGCTGGAGAGGACTGGGATGGCTTCGGGGCTAATGATGATGGCGGCGATGGTGACGGTGATGATGATGGTGGTGGTGGTGATGGTGGCGAGGGTGACGATGACAGCCCGCCAGCCTCTCCCGCCTAGACACCTTTATATGTTCCGCGTTGATACATCTGTTTTGGACATTTGGGGATCTTTGTTTTATTTTTGGACATGTACTCATTTCTCCTTCCCTTTCTGTAGATTCGGACATGACTGTTACTTCTATGGTTGTGATATATTAGACGTGGCTTGTCCTTCTCTCTTTTTTTCCTTTTCTCGTACACCACGATGTACACCATTTTTCCTTTCTTGTTTTTCCATTGCGCTAGGATAAATAGCAAGCCGCTCAGTACAGGGAGAACATCCAAAAAGGCCTCATATGCCAGAAAAAAAGCGTAAAATCAAGAAAAAAGGGGATGAAAACACGCGGAGAAAGGCTTAGGCACGTACGTGCATAGACCATGCTCGTACGTGTATATGTCACACCCCATTTTTGCACCACCTTACTAGGGCTCACCATTTCATGTAGGTTATTGTTTTGTTTTTGAGTCTAGTTACTTGCATTAGTTTTCTAGAATCACAAGGACATTGGATATGAATTTTGGTTCAATTTGGAGTTGATCTTGAGGGTTAATAAGAACTTTTGTGACTTGAGGGGCATAACCGTCTTTTAGGTCACGAACTTTCTATTTAACCTTGAAATGATCTCCAAGTTGTCAATTGGAGTTCATGAGAATGCATTTGAGGTATTTATGGGTTCAATTTGATGAATTGATGGTTCGGGATTAAAATGGCTCAATACGGTTCAAGTTGGTTAAGAGACCCACTTCGGGTTGGCTCCAATTGGCTCATGATTTTCACTCAATTCCCACCCATTTGACTTTAATTAGTCTTAATTTCATTCCCAAAGATGTTTTGGAAGGTTGAATTTTGAATTGGAAAGCATTCGGTGCGACCATATGTGCATACCTAAGCTTAGCGACGGTGGTGCATAGCGGTTAGCCGCCTTTGTAAAACCCAACCATGCAGCCATGGCTAGGGATTTTTGCCCTAAAATGTCTTAAATTACATTCCTCATCGAAGCACGGTCGTTTTGGCTTTCGTTTCGTCAAAATCGGACTCCGTTTGACCCCCGAAACACATTTGGAAGCTGAAAGGGCTCAAATAAGGCAATTGCTGATGGCGCGCTCGGGTGACCATCTGGGGCCTGGCGGCTAACCGCCCAGCCCAGGTGGTCAGCCGCCCAAGGCCAGGCGGCTAGCCGCCCAGCCCCAGGTGGTCACCCGAGCCACTTTCCTATTTTGAGCTTTGACGCGGCTCCCATCCTATTTTCTCGGATTTGCACGCCTCCAGCCGCCATTTAACCCTAATTTCAGCCCTTTTTGACCTACTTGAGCCCCAAGGGAACCTCTAAGAGCCCTTGGATCAATCCCTAGGGTTTTAATCCCAACCATTGAGGGTTTTCCCTCAATCCCTATAAATACCCCCTTATACTTCAGCAAGAGGGGAGGCAATTTCTGAAGTGTGAGGCATGTGTGAGACTTGGAGGCTATGGCAGCCATCCTTAGGGTAGTTTAACCTATATTTTGAGTGAGAGAGTGAGAGAGAGAGCTTGAAGGAAGGCTGGAGCATTGCTTGAAGGCTTGAAGGAGGTTGTTTCCAGCAGCACACAAGAGGAGGAGGACTCTCTACAGCAGCCACAAAAGGTATACCCCTCCCCCTTTCTCTCTTTCATTCAAACTAGGGTTTCTTGCATAGCTTTGCATTACTTCATGTTAAAAGCTTATTGTTTTTATCATGTGTTGATGCTTCTAATGCTTAGAATACATGATTAGGATATTGTTTATGGCTGGTTTTGCATGATTTAATGTCATTCTATGTGGTTTTATGAGTGTTTGTGTTTTTAGGGTTTTTTAGAGTCTTTTCTAGGGTTTTACATGGAATAGTCATTATTTCATGTTCAAGTTTGTGTCTTTATCATGTCTTATTGCTTCTATTAGTTAGTATGCATGATTAGGATAATGTTTATGGGCTGTTTAGTATGCTAGGATGCTATCCCATGTGAGTTAATGCATGTTTGCAATTCTAGGGTTTCTCTTGTGCTGAAATTAGGTTTTCACTTAGAATAGCTATATTTCATGTGCAAGCTTGTGTTTTTATCAGGTGTTGATGCTTCTATTGATTAATATGCATGATTAGAATGATGTCCACAATGAGTTTTGCATGATTTAGAGTTATTTTATGTAATTTTGAGCACAATTGTGATTCTAGGGTTTCATTCATCCTTGTATTAGGAAAGTAGCATATAGCATGATAGCTTAGGGTTTTTCTTTGTGTTTTCTTCATAGTTGATATATATGTGCTGCATATTTGATAACTATGATATTCTTCTGCATTCATAGTAGTGGATTTTAGTGTTTTTTTGCATGTCATTGCATGTAGGGTTGAATTAGGGTTTTAGTTAGCTTATGATTCATGTTGTTGCATGACTTGTGGTTGATTTTAAACCTTATTTCAATTCTGTCCAGATCTGTTATTTGTCCTTGATATGATATTTTGAGCATGTGTTAGCCCATGTTTGGGCATGATAATGGCTTGATTTGGAATCTAGCTTGTTTGGTTGGTATTTTTGGTATGTTTTGCATGGAAATTGCAGGTGCTTTGACAGGTACAACAGGTGCAACTACCCCACCAATGTGGGGTGGTTATTTTGGCTATTGTGAGATGAAATCTTACAAATAAGGTAATTACCCTATGCAATAGGGTGGTTACTTTGACAGGTTGCTTTTGCTTAAGGTAAGTAGGGTGTGAGGGCGCCCCAATTCACCCTTCTTTCCTTTCCTTGAAACTTTCCCTTTCTCCCCCCCTAGGGTTGTTTCCTAATAGAGGGGTATGGTAGATTCTATAGTATCCTTTCATAAAAAAAATTGCCTTTTAAATCAAAGTTTCCATCTTTTATCAAATTCCATACTTACCAAAAACCTTTTGAGAATCATTCATTTTTGGAAGCTTACCATGTTTTACTTGAAAGGAAACTTAGGGTTTACCATAGGCCTTGATTAGGTTATAACCCTATTCCCTTTCGAACTACGTGGACTTTGATCCATGTATTTCCATACATGGTACGTAGGCGCTCTTCGTGATGTTCAAGTCCGCCCTAGGATACTAAGTATCCTAGGTTTTCTCCCCTCCATCTTTCTTTTTCTGTTTTTCTTTGATTTACTTGATTATATGGATGAATGAATGAATGATATGCATGCTGTCTTGTGATGATAATTGTTGATTTGTGTGTGATTAAGACTTTGATTTAGCCCAATTAAATTAAGAGACCGTTTAGGGCGATATGGGTGCCTATAGGCTTTGCCTAGAACCTTCCCATATCGTAACTTAGCCTCCGAATCCCCGAATTCTCTGGTTTCCAAAAGACTTTTTGCCTTACCATTTTAAACATGGAGTCAATCTTTTGTTTTCCTAAAACAAAACTGTTTTTTAGGGTTTTCCTTGTTTCCTTTAAAAAATAAGGTGGCGACTCCTTTCTTTTTCCAAACCCATTCGTGGGCCCTCTTTTCCTGGGTCCACAGACTGGCGACTTTTAAACCCTCCCGTGGGCCTTGTAACTCACGTTTTTCGGGGTCCACAGTATATATCATGCTCGTACGTGCATGGCCTATGCTCGTACGATCATGGGATTCCCACTTTCCTTTTTCTCGAACTTCGTCGAATTGGAAACTTTTTCTGCATAAAAACGAGCCCCCCTCTCGTTCTTCTCCACTAAACCCTACGATGGAAGACCCTAAGTTTGTCAAGGACATAAAACGGTGGCTCTTGTCCTTTGATAACCGAGCTCGGGATGATTTCAAAGAAGCTTTCGGCCTCCCATGCTTGTTTGACTACTGTTGGGTGAAAATCAACTACACCTTCCTTCTCGTTGCTTCAGAATATTGGAAACCAACCCGCCACGTCTTCCGATTCAATCTGAATGAGTTGTGCCCCACACTTGACGATTTTGGTGGTATCATAGGGCGGACTAGCTTCAATGGCTTGCTTCTTCCCCCTGTTGACAAGGTCCCTACTGTAGAGGTGGCCCAGTTCCTAGGCCTTTCTGTGCGAATGGTGCAAGGGTGGACTTCGGGCTTTAAGGTGGACGTGGCTAAACTTGCTGAATACTTTGTATCCCGTCCTATGCCTCCCGCTGGTCAAGCTCGAGTCTATTACCTGTGCGCGGCATGCTTCTGTGCTCTTGCCGCCCTCTTTTTCAGAGATGAGTCATCGAGCCTGGAGGCTTTTATTGTGCGCATGATTCCGGAGATCAAAGATTTCAACCCCAGCATGGTTGTCTTAGCAAACACTTTGAACGGGCTCGATCGTGTGGCGCGGAGCGACAGTTTCTCCTTTGGTGGCAGCCCCTTTCTTCTACAGGTTTTTTTTTTTTTTTACATGATCGTACGTGCATGGGCTGTTGAGAGTTCTGATTTTCCTCCTTTGTGATGCAGATTTGGTTGTTCGAACGCCTAAAACTGGTCGAAGACCCAGCTATGAGTATCTGGACATACCACCCGCAGCATTATCGTCACAGGAAGGTCACCAAACCTTTCCCAAATGCCGAGCAAACTGGGAATTTGCTGGAATCCATATCCTGCCGCAACATTCGCTGGCTCTGTCCTTGGTGGAGGACTTCTTATGTTGTTCAAAATCTGGTCCTTTCTCATAGCGTCATGCTGATTGGTCTCAAGGAGGTTTCTTTCTACTCCCCCATGCGCATCCGCCGTCAGCAAGGGCTACGTCAGGATCCGATCAAATGGGGACACTTTGGCTACACCTGCCCCTGGAAACCCAACTATGTGGATCGTGTGGAGAATGACTGGTACAACAAAGCAGTGTATTGGGCCGTCACCCCTTCTGAAGTGATTAGCCCCCCTGGTCCTACTATAACTGGCTGTTTACTGACATGGAGAGAGAGGAAAAAGAAGAAGAAGAACACAAGAGAAAAAGGGAAACAGAGGTTGAGACAGAGGCGAGGAAGAAGTGAACTTGATTATTCCTTGTACCCCTATTAACTATTGTACCCATGCATTTACTTTTAATCCCCTATGAGTTAATGAATAAACATCAGAAAGATGTGATGATTTTCCCCAATCAATAAAAAAGCTATTATTATTAATTCGAGCACTTAGTACTTTGCCAAATTGTCACTACTCTGCCTATACATAATATTTACGGAGTCTGTCCATATTAACTGGGTTCACCAACTCATTCCCATCACCATCCATTAACTTAGCCGCACTACCTGGGTAAATTGTCTTGATGACGTAGGGCCCAACCCAATTGGGCTTGAATTTCCCTCGAGGGTCGAACACAGGCGCCCTAAATTCCTTAAGCACCAAATCCTTTTCCTTCAAGTTCCGCGGCCTGACCCTTTTATTGAAAGCCCGAGCTATTCATCGCTGATAACCTTGTACATGGTACAATGCCTTGAGCCTTCTTTCCTCCAATAGTGCTAACTGTTCATATTGCTCTTTTGCCCATTCTACCTCCGGAATCTGACTTTCCAATGCAACTCTAAGGGACTGCACTTCCAGCTCCACGGGTAACACAGTTTCCATCCCATATACCAATGAATAGGGCGTAGCACCTGTGGAAGTTCTCACGGACGTCCGGTACCCCCATAATGCATAAAGAAGCTTCTCCACCCAATCCTTGTAAGTTACTGCTGTTTTGCTGAGGATTGTTTTGACGTTCTTGTTGGCAGCCTCCACAGCTCCATTGGTCTGGAGCCTGTAGGGCGAGGATTTGTGATGCCGGATACCGAATTTCGTGAATAACTTCTTGACCTCATCTTTGAAGTGCGTTCTATTGTCTGAAATAATCTCATGGGGTACTCTATACCGGCAGATTATGTTGGTTTCGATGAACTTGGCCACATATTTCGATTTCAATTCCACATATGCTGCCGCTTCCACCCATTTGGTGAAATAATCGATTGCTACCAGAATATATTTGTACCCCCTGGTTGCAGATGGCTTAATTTCTCTGATGATGTCTATTCCCCATACTGAAAATGGCCAGGGAGATGCCAGTTGATGCAATTCCACCGGTGGCATGTAGTTTGCACTGGCGTACACTTGGCATTGATGGCACTTTCTGACATATTGCACGCAGTCAGTTTCCATAGTTGTCCAGTAATATCCCAACCTTAGTAGCTTCTTAACCAACATTCTTCCATTCATGTGTGACCCACACTCCCCTTCATGCACCTCCCTCATGAGTGTTTCTCCCATGCCGCGGTCTACGCAGAGGAGGTGTATCCCATCATAGGACCTCTTGAATAATTTCCCTTCGCAGATGATAAATTGTGTGGCGAACAGCCTTAATGCCCTACAATCCTTCTTATTGGCATTTTCCGGGTACTCTCCTTTTTCTAAGAGGTTCCAAACGTCAAAATACCAAGGGTGCCCATCATCTGGCTCTCCGTCAATTACCAAGATCCCTTCTTCATGTGCGGGTCTAAACTTCTGTTGGACGATCAAAGGTTTTATCTGGGTTCCGGAGGGCATTTGAATCATGGAAGCCAAGGTAGCCAAGGCGTCGGCGAATTGGTTGTGAGCTCGGGGTAAGGGAGTGAAAGTTATTTTTCGGAATTTCTGGGTCAGGTTCTCTAGGTAGCTTTGGTAGGGCTTTAGGTGTTCTTCTCGGGTCCTCCATATTCTCTGCACTTGAGATATTACTAAGGCTGAATCCCTATATACCTCCACTTCTTCGACTCCCAACACCAACAGGGCTTCTAGTCCGGCGACGCACGCCTTATATTCTGTCGTGTTGTTGGAATTCTGAAAGTTCAACTTTATCGACAGCGGCATATGAGAACCATCAGGGGCTATCATCAGAACCCCTACCCCATCTCCATACTGGTTCGAGGCTCCATCGAAATACATCTTCCAGACCTTGTCACATTCGACAACCAGAAGGTTCTCATCGGGAAACTCATCGTTTAGCCCATACCCCAAAATTGGGTGCTCAGCGCAGTACTCGGAACAACTCCCCCTTTAATAGACTTCTGTGTTACATATACAAGTTCAAATTCTGCCAACAAAATCAACCACCGAGATAGGCGACCATTCAAAGCTGGTTTCACAAACAAGTACTTAAGCGGATCCATTTTCGCCACAATCCATACCTCGAAATTTAGCAGAATGTGCCTCAGTTTCTGCACAGCCCAAACCAAAGCGAAATAGGATTTCTCTATTGCATTGTACTTCGCCTCGTAGCCTTGTAGTTTCTTGCTCAGGTAATAGATCGCATGTTCAATACCACGATCATCTTCTTGCGCCAACATGCTTCCTAAAGCTTCCTCGAAGATGGACAGGTAGAGTAACAAAGGTTTACCAGGGCGTGGAGGAACTAATACCGGGGGGGTTCAGGAGGTATCTTTTGATGGCTTCGAAAGCTTGTTGACATTGCTCGTTCCATTCCTTAGGTTCCCCTTTCCTAAGCAGCTTGAAAATGGGTTCGCAGGTGGGAGTTAACTTAGCTATAAAGCGGCTAATGTACTGTAATCGCCCTAGAAATCCCCTGATCTCTTTCTCTGTTTTTTGCGGTGGCATTTCCAAAATTGCTTTGACCTTTGTTGGATCTACTTCGATGCCCCTGCTACTCACAATGTACCCCAACAACTTCCCTGACGTGACCCCAAATGTGCACTTCTGCGGATTCAACCTCAAACTGTACTCCCGAATTCGTCCAAAGAACTTCCTCAAATTCTCTAAGTGCCCTTCTCGAGTTTCTGCCTTGACAATCATATCATCGACATATACTTCCACCTCCTGGTGCATCATATCGTGAAGTAGCGTGGTAGCCATCCTCTGATATGTAGCTCCGGCGTTTTTGAGTCCAAATGGCATTACCGTGTAACAATATGTCCCCCACCCAGTTGTGAAGGTGGTCTTAGTCATATCTGCCGGTGCTATCCGTATCTGGTTATATCCCGAAAATCCATCCATGAATGACATTAGAGTGCTCTCCGCTGTGTTGTCCACTAATACATCGATGTGAGGTAGGGGGAAGTCGTCTTTAGGGCAAGCCTTGTTAAGATCCCTGTAGTCGATGCACACCCTCACCTTTCCATCCTTCTTTGGTACCGGAACGATATTGGCTATCCAATCTGCCTGATCTACCGTCTTGATGAACCCCACTTTTAATAACTTAGTTACTTCTTCCTTGACCTTTAACGACCATTCTGGTGCCATTCTTCTTAGTTTTTGTTTGACAGGCCTCGCTCCCTCCCTAATAGGGATGTGATGCTGTGCTATAGCAGGGTCGATCCCAGGCATGTCCTTATAAGACCAAGAAAACACATCAGAAAACTCCTGCAGTAAAGTTATAAGATCTGTACGTTCTTGCATGGACAGAGTAGAGCCAATTTGGATTTCCTTAATTTTCTCATCAGTGCTTATATTAATAATGATAGTTTCTTCTTTAATAGGTTTAATTTTCACATCTTGATTTTTATTAATTATCTCATCTGGGTCTAAAAGATCGTGCATTTGTGCAATTTGATTGTTAGGGGACACAGCAGAGTAAGCAGAATCAAATTTCTTTGAATTATTGGAAATTACATCAGTGGACAACTCAAACCCATACCCCGACTCGGACTCAGACTTAGACCTGACCCTAGACTCTTCCTGAGTAGGCTTATTAATTGCCTTGACACCATACGTGACTCTAGCTGCACGTTCCCAGATCCATGTGCTAGTATCCCCATCAGCCACAACAATAAGCTTGGTAGGGATAGTCTCATCAGTCAGAGAGAACACTTCTTCGCCGTACTTGGATGACAATAAGACCTTCCAACTTGTCTGATCCACATTTTCCGCCCAGTCTCGATCTTCATCTTCTTTCGGAGTCCCTTTGTCTGTATCTTCCAGATTCAGCTTCTCACTAAAGAATACTTCCAACCCAGGCTTCCTTTCTCCACTCCCTTGGTCTATCCATGGCTCAGGAAATCCACAATAGGGAAAATCCTCTCCCTCTTTCACAAAATTACCATTGAGAGTTTTTGCATTCTTGGGGATGCATTTGTCGTCTTCTTCAGTGTATCCTAGCCCTCGCCGGTTGGTTTGCATGCGAAAATCTGGGAACTCAGCTATCCCTTCCCCTCTTCTGCCCAGCCCCATCCCAGGTATATACCCCAGCTTCCTCATGATATAAGTCACGATGTGGCTGACCCCTCCCCAAAGTCGGGAGAAACCTTCTCTCTTCCAGTTTCTTTCCTTTCAATCACCTGTACCAGCTCAAAACCTCTCCATTCCAGCTCTCCGCTTCCTTCCTTTACTCCTGATATTTGCCCAGTTATTTCTCCGTCCCCATGGATCACTAGAACTCCTTCATCCCAAGGCAATTTTATTTTCTGGTGCACGGTTGAGGGAACAGCTTGCAAAGGGTGCAACCAAGTTCTTCCCAACAGTAGGTTATAGTTGGCGGGAATGTCCGTGACGCAGAATTCCACTATTGACTCAACGGGCCCTATTTTGCAAGCAGCCTTGAAGGTTCCCATCACACTCCGACAACTGTTGTCATAACCCCTCACTGTCACAACAGAAGGTGTCAAATCCTCCTTGGCAATCCCTAGCTTAGTCGCGGTGCGCATCGGGCAAACATTCAGTGCGGACCCATTATCGACCAGAACTACGGGTATTTTCAAATCCCTACATTCCACCGTGACGTAGAGTGGCTTGGCATGCCCGGCCCCTTCAAGTGGTAGATTTTCATGAGAAAAAGTCATCACAGCTTTACTCACCGAGCTTACCCCCATAAGCGATAGAACCTGCTCTGGTGTGGTTTCCATCGGCACTTCTTTCCTTGCTAATGCATCCAGTAAAGCCTGACGATGTTTCTTTGAGGCGATCAGCAAGCCCCAAATGCTTATACTTGCTTGTGTCTTCTTTAACTGCTTCAGTATTCTGTCCTCCTCCTCCTCGTTTTGCTACTCAATCCTCTCTCTTACTTCTTGGTTCAATTCTCTTCCGGGATGATCCCCTTCCAGATAATTAGGTTTGTAATGCCTCCCTAAACGGGTTAAATGCATGGAATCCTTATTCATCTCTGCCCAAATGTCTTCCTCCCCACTATCATAATCTTCCCATGGAGCCTTTTTCATGCTGATCATGAGGATGAATTGTGATGGATCCTCCATTTCCCCTGTGCTACTAACCATATTCATGTAGGAAGGGGGTGGCGCATTCCGATAATTGGGAAGAGGGTTGTTCTGAATATTGGGCTTGTCGCCGCCTAGAGGGGGTAATTTACTTAAATCAATCAGATCTTGGATTTCATTCTTTAGGCGCATACAATTATCCGTCTTATGACCGATCCGCTAGTGGAAGTCGCAGAATTCATTTTACCTCCAATATGAAGGGATTGGGTTAGGCAACGTTCTTGGTTCCAAGGGCTTCAGATAATCCCTCTTGCTTACGTTAGCCAGGGCTTTGGATAACGGAACTCCCAAATCGTGGTATACCCTTGGCGCTTTTGGTGCTGCTTGCATTTGCTAGATGGCTCCCACTGTAGTTTGTGGCTGGGTTCCCCCGCTAACTCTGGCACTTCCGCTTCCACCACCACTACCAGAACCGTATACTTTCTTCTGCCTATCCATCTGACTGCGGTGAATAGCATCCTCGATACGAGTCCCACACTGGTATAACTGCTCGAAATTCATGACAGAGGAAGTCAACATGCGATCAAAGTATACGGGTGTTAGGTTCCTCAAAATGATGTTTATCTGATCAATTTTGGTTAGCCTGTTTACCATCTTGACAGCTTTAGCCCTCCAGCGAGTCAGAAATTCTGAGAACGTCTTATCCGTCTTTTGCCTTGTCATCTCCAAGTCCCGTAGAGTGACATCCAACATAGTATTGTACGCATACTTATCTGTAAATTCTGAAGCCAGTAGTTCCCAAAAGTCCGTGACTTTCGGATCAAGTGTATAGTACCACTTTGAAGCATCTACCGAGAGAGATAGAGGGAAGGCGTATAACACTTGATCAGCAGTTAATCCTCTCATCCGGGTAATGCTCAAGTACTGGTGCAGATGCTGTTTGGGGTCACCAGTGCCGTCGAATTTTTCATAGTCGGCTATCTTGAATTTCGGAGGGAGTTGTACCTTGGAGTCAGACGTAATCCCTACCATGGAATACATGTAATCATCCATACCCTGTGATTTCTGCTATGCCGTTTGCATTCGGTCCATTCGAGCTTTCATCTCAGCGTTCTCTGCTACCAATTTCTCTACTTTAGTATCTTTTTCCTTACTTTCTTTCTTCTTCAAGTAGTCTTCGTAGTCGTCATCTTCCCACTTCGGGTGCTCCTCCTCATTAACCTTGGGCTCTCCTTTCTCCTCAGTTTCGGGTGGTTCTTCCGTTCTCCCTTTTCCTTTCTCGAGCTTGGTAACTCGGTCTCGCATTTCATTCATGAAGCCTTTCATCTCGGTCCTATCGCTCCTCATCTGTTCAAGGATATCAGCCAAAGTCACCTGTTCTGCCATTCTTCCAGCTAGAGTTCTTCTTAATCTATTAGTGGTCAGAGATCGGGCCCAAACACAACTCAGTGCTCCTCTCCCTGGTGAATCAATCTTGCTGAAACAGGAGTTGAGCGTAATGAGTACATGTCCGTTAAACTTTCTCCCCTAGCCCAATCCAAATATCTTCAAACCCTTATCTAAACCCATTGCTAGAGCCTTGTCATGTTCACTAGATCTTCCAAGGGTCTATGATGGGGAGATATTAATTTACAAGGTCGAACATCATTCTACCTTTCGCCCGTTACAAGCCCACACATATCTCACATGCTTGCTTTGGATCCAAGCCCATTTCATTATTCTCATTTGGATAGGCTTAGTCCAATTACAAGATCACACTTCATTTTACCTCTCACTCATCAAACCTTAGGTAGAATGATATTGGACTTCGATGTTCAATTTTAGATGGGTTGTGTTTATTCGTCACAGCGGCCTATTCCTAATTCTCAGCAGGTCCACGTGGTCCATCAGCTTCCTTTGTTTGAGCCCATCATGCACACACCTCACACCTCATTTGGATTCTAGGCCCATTTTGTTTATTATTTTGGTTATCATCATTTTTTTTGTTTTTTAATGGGCCTAAGTCCAATTACAACATCACTCAATTTCCCCTCAATTGGGCTCAAACTAGAAACCTTATGTACAACGTGGGCCTCGTCCCATACCCGCGCTATACAAATGAATACGGGTGCAGCATGACATACGATATAACATACATTCAAGCAAGGCTATGCAAAGGTCTCGGGGGACACTAGTGTGGTCAGTCAATTGGGAGTACTTCTTCTTCAAGGGTCACCCAGGCTAGGGTGCTCAAAGAGCGACTCGTTAACGTACTCACTAGCTTATTACAGGCTAGTGGCACAGGCCGTGGGTTGATGGTGCTGAATCGAGTTGCCCATAGGAACTAAATGGAACCCGGGTCTCTAATCAGACTGCCATCGAGGGATAACAAGTGCCAAATATCGTGCGCGTGTGTGCAATTTTAGTCTCATTCAATTAAGTTTCCTAATTAATTAAAGCCAATAAATGTTTCGGAATCTAGCTCTCTATCCCTAGTGGAGTCGCTATTGTGAGCGCCGTGTCCTTTCACCACGTCGACTCGGAAGTATGCCACTAACCACGGATGATTAGGGCGGAGAGGGAGTCGCCACTCGATTTTGGCCTCGGGAACCGATTGACCCCTAGCTAGGGCCCAACTCGTCATTACCAAAAGAATCAAGGTTTGGAGCTAGGGTATGCAAATGGGAAGGTGTTAGGCACCCATCTACGCCCGGCTAAAATCCGGCCCCCACATACATTTATTGGCTTTAATTAAAAAGGACTCAATCGAACTCGACCACTATGCAGACAATTAGGTAAAATCAAATAATGGCATGCAATGATGAAAGATAAAGAAGGATTTAAAGAGAAATATTTGAGCATATACACACATACAAGAGAGAGGGGGTGAAGTTAACAGAGAACTTACACTGCCTGTACTGCCTGTAAAAGAGAAAAGGGGATTAATCTGAAAAAACGGTGTCACGCACGTATGTGCATGAGGGAAGCACGTACGTGCATATGTAAGGCACGTACATGCATATCCTAAATGAAACTTATATAATCGATGCAAAAATACAAATCTAAGCCTATTGTGCAACTATTATGCCTGTGTGACACTACGAATGATCAGGGTATGTACGGAAACCATCTAAACATGCTTGGAAAGCATAAGAAAAATAATCTGGATCTAAATGTCGAGATATGATGTATACAAAAGAAATGCTAGAGGACCTATTTTAGATCTATAAACGCAGAAATGAATTAATGTTAAGTCCAAATGCATCATGTATTCAGGCATTAAATGAAAAGATGCATAAGATGTACATTTCATGCGATATCATAAATAATCTTATCAAGTCATTGAAGGAAAACGAAATTGAGGATTAAGAACCGTTGCCCTCAGGCCGGGCAGCAACAGCGGTTCCTTCGTCAATCCTGCTCTTCGGACTTCCCGTAGACACAGCCGCCAATATTGGGTTTTTTAGAGTGGTGGTTTGGTAGCTAAAATTCGGATCCCTCTCTTGAATGAAAGTGAGGTATTTATAGGCAGGGATTAGGGTTTGATTCGAGGGTTTCTAGGGTTTCCCAACCGCCACTGAGCAGCCGTCAGCGTGGGAGCTGCATATAGTAAGAAGCAATTTCGGGGGGAAGCGATGGAATTCAAAAAAGAAGGGCATGATCGTACGTGCATGGGCTATACACGTACATGCATGGGATATGCACGTACGTGCATGGGGTATCAAACTAAGGCCAAAGGCCTGCTATGTCTCTATAAGTCCTTCGGGCGTGCTTGCGATGGTCCGTTGGCTACTACCCTTCATCATTGGGTCTTAAAAAGTGGCTCGCAGTGTCAAGTGGTACAAAATGGGGTGTTAACAATGCACATATGGAACATGCAAATGGGTAGTTCTACATACGTCAACTGAACAATGTGCACACATATGGGGCAGCTGTTTGAATGACCAAGCATAAAAAGATGGGATCTGACATTGTGTCATCCGAAATAGTAAGGGTTGTGCGTGACAAGCCACTCTTGAGTGCTGTTAAAGTTCAGCAAGATTTTAAAAGGAAGTATGGGCTGGATATATCTTACACCAATGCGTAGATGGGTATTGAGAAGGCACAGACTTGTTTGTACGGTGATAACTCTAAGTCGTTTGACCAACTTCGTTGGTTCATTGAGGAGTCCATGAGGACAAATCTGGCTAGCAAACTTGTATTGGATATGGATGAATGTAGTAATCAATTTAAGAGATTTTTTGCCTCTTTCTATGCATGCATCTATGGCTTCACATATTGTCGACCAATGCTGTTTGTTAATGGTACCTTTTTGAAAAGTAGGTACAAAGGGCAATTGTTAGCTGCGATGGCAAAGGATGGGAACTAAGGTATATTTTATGATGTTAATGTTGTTTAATTTAATTGAATTTAAAGTGCAAGAGTGAGTTGTTAATGGTCAATGTAGAATTGGGAAGATAGTAGTGTTTTGTATTATAGGACTGTATACTGGTACTGTTGAGTCTTTATTTTATGAATAAATGTGACAATATGGTGATATTGTCTACTAAGTTATTGGTTGATTATGTAGTTCAACATTAATGAAAGAAGAATGTGTTACTATTTTGTTGTTGCAGAGTTATTCTCCTTGGCGTTTGCTGTGGTTGATGCTGAGTCGGAATATAATTGGAGATGGTTTTTTGAGAATTTGTGTGAAATTGTAGGAGATACGAGGAAAATCACGTTTATTTCAGATAGAAACATTGGGTTGAAGTCAGCGCTGCCAAAAGTATTTCAACAGCAGACCATGCCTATTGCCTTCATCATTTGAAAATGAATTTGTGAGACAAGGTTAAGGGTTATAAGTCATTCAAAGATCGAATAGTTTTTTTATTTCGCTATGCTCTAATTGAGCATAAGTTTGAGGAGTTGTCTGAGTTGTTGGTAAAACAGAAGTTTCAAGTGCAATTTTTCCTTAATGACTATCCTTTCCAATGTTAGGCCAACGTGTATTTCTAAGGCCATCGGTATGGTGAGATGTGCTCTAATGTTGCTGAATCATTTAAGGCTTGGATTAAGGAAGCTCGTTTCCTCCTAATTACAAACATGGTTGATTTGATTAAATCTCATATTATGGCGCAAATGTGCAATAGGAAGTTGGAAGCAAATTATTGGAATACTGTATTATGCCTAAAGATGGATAAAAGGTTGGGTGAAGAGTTGGATAAGGGAAGGACGTGGAGGTTTAGCATGTCGAGTGATAGTGTGTTTGAGGTTCGTTCATACCTGTTTGTTATAGTTGACATTTTAAATTGCACGTGTACTTGTTATCAGTGGTAGATGAATGGTTTTCCATGCTTGCATACTGTTGTAGCAATACAAGCAAGTGGTGGTGATATTAATGACTATGTGGAGGATTATTTTTACACATCTTCATTTCGTGAAGCTTACTTTCAAGCTATTCATCCCATTTCCACGGCTTTAAAAGTGGGCGTCAGCGAAGAAAATTGTGAATTTAATCTTTCACCCAACACAAGACGGCCAACGGGAAGGCTAAAGAATAGAAGGATACCTTCTAGAGGAGAGAAGATAAGGCAAATCAAATGTGACAAATGTGGAAGGCTCGGAACTCATAATAAGAAGACATGTCAAGAACCGATATAGTTTATTTTATTATTATTTTTTTTGCTGTTTTTTAAATTGTTGGTAAGTTTAAATGTTTTGAGGTTGTCGTAGTGTGTTTTACAATGTCCAATTTAAGTGCATAGAGTGACATTTTTAATGTTCATATTATACGTTGGAATATATGATTTTATGATGTGTATATGTTGCCAATGAATATGTGTGAAATGTTAATTCATACTTGCAACAGAATAGTGATACTGTTCATAATGTAAAATAACAAATAGCACCAATCTCAATCTGTCACACAAATGCCACTATCATGTTAAGTTGTGATTGGATATGGGTGAAAATTATGTTAATTGAGCAAAAGTAGTTAAATGCTTAAGTTTGCATGGTCTTTGAATTTGTAATTATCCACCATAAAATGATACTGTTGGGTAAAGAAATATTGTATTTTTAATAAGAGTACAACTTATTTGTGATGCGTTGACATGTTTTCCAATCTTGTAATATTCAATAGGAACTAACTACGTATATTACTTTGTTGGACATACAGTAATATGTTGGTTGTACTTAATGCATTGGCGTTTGTGGTAGTGTTATTTTCAACTACCAACAGTAAAGTGGTACTGTTGGTGGATGCATTCTAATGACCATTACCATATTAGAAGTATTGTGCTGGATTAACCTGCCGGCCAGATTGTGCACATCAACAATCAGATAACAGTCAATTTAAATTGTTACTATTATAGATCATCAAAAAAGGCATTGTAATTATTGAAAAATATGTACACCCATGTTCACAATTGAAACGCAAGTATACTTTTTCGTATATGTTAGCTACCGTTTACTTTCTCTTAGCCCCATTGGTTTTTAGATACGCGATAGAGAGCGGCTTGACGGTAATTGCAATGCTTTCGTTTAGAGTAGTCGTTTGCCTTGCCTAGTTTGGCGTCCACGATCGGGGACCATCCCAAATGATTTCTTGGAGGATGTCCCTTTTGAAGCTTTGAACTTCTTTTATAGTCATGACCTCTGAAATTTTATCTCCATAGCAGTAATCAAAAATGTGGTTATAGACAATGATTCCACAGTCGAGGCTGCAAAAAACAATTTGACACATCAATTTTTGATAAATGATTCATGTGGTCTTCACATGTTTTTGAGCAACGTTGATGCATATGTGTTTTTAAAGATTTTGACAGTTTCATAATACTGTTGCATGACATGAAAAATGAAATAAAACATGGACATTATAAATATAGCGTCTAACAGTACCATTATCCTGTTGCATTACTTAAAATGTAACAACAAGAACTCCTCATTGTAACATTATATTAACAGCAGTATGAAGCAAACAAATAGTACTGAAATAATCATGAGAATTGGTTTTACTGTGGAGAATGTGCTACAGATTCAACCTCTATCTGCTCACCTTGATTGTCTTGTAGCCCTATTGGCATACGTACTCCATCTAACATTATTTGGATCATGTTATTATGGTAATTAATAAGATTATTTTGAAAGTATGCTTTGGTTATGTGAATGATATTACCACTTTTTTTGCTTTGTTGTAGTGGTTGTCTTCTATTACATCTCGTGGGCGCATGGAGTTGTAATGTCTCCATGTTCCGCTCTGCACGTCATACACAAGCAAAGTCCAGTGGTTTTCAACTCCACCTGGTTTAGTAGCTGCAATTAGGGGGTAGAAGTGATATCTGGTCCTAGAGATAGCTGCTTCAATTATTTTATCATCAAACCACTTAGATCTCAAGTCAGCATCCGAGCTAGCAAAATATATTTGCAATGTAAACACATATACTTAGGCCACACAGATTTGAGTATAATATGTTGTTTGCACGTATGTTTTTGCATCATGATTACCATGCTTGTAGTTGGGATGTAGAATGTGAGCTTCTTATTTTTTGTGGCAGATATGATAATGTCTCCAAATGCGTCAATAACCTGCAAATTGTTAATTCAAAATTAAGTATAATATTATACGTGAATATTAGCAATATTTCCTATTGAATAAAGTAACCGACAACAGCACAGTGGTGCTATTACATAACAGGAAAATGATTTTGTTAAAATAAACACACTACAATAAAGTGGTGCTGTTCAAGGGAAGACACAACAGTAAAGTGGTGCTGTTAAAATAAACACACAACAGTAAAGTGGTACTGTTAAAACTACATTCACAACAGTAAAGTGATATTGTAACAACAAAAATACACTAGTAGAACCAAAGTGTTACTCTATGCTTACATTGCCACTTATGTCGCCTTCCACTAGTAGCTGCCTAATGTCCTTCAGTTGGACAATATTGGAATCATCTGTTGAACGCTAAATTGTGGCACTGCATGTATCACAAACCATTAGTAATATCATTTTGTTGTGAGTGATTCTATGATATGTATTAAAAGATATTGGGTAAAATATTACTTGGAGAACTCTTTTTGAAACATTTGTTAACTCTTCTGCTCTCCTCTATAGGCAGCAACTTTGATACAAGAGACTGAGTTGGGAATGTTAGCTGTATACTATCAGCATGGGATGGTATCTTGTCAACAAAGTCATCCACATCAATTGTTTCTTCATCGCCAAGCCCCTTGCCCACATTTTTGTCTTCCTTGGTGTTTGCTTTTTTTACACCCTTCCCATTTTTGCTTGTCTCATACGTGTATTCCTGTTTCTTACTATCTTTTTATGTCCCTTGTTTGGACTTCACACGTTTAGTAAGAGACGATGGAGTTGGTTGTTTTTTTGGGCGCACGAGATGTCTTGTTAATTGGCTTTGGGTCTTGGGCTACCTTTGCAAGTGTTTGGGTCATAACATTGAACTCCATGGTGTCTTCACCCAAATCATCCTTTAAAACAGTAAAGTGATATTGTTATAGCTAAAATACAATATCAACAGTAAAGTGATACACTATCAAAACTATCAACAGCAAATTTAACCACTAGCAGCATTAAATTGATACAATAGTCATTTACCTTATCCTTCATTTTTGCATTTTTGCTTTGCAACTCCTCTAAAGCTATTTTATATTTCTTTTGGATCTCTAGCAGCTATGTTCCTAACTTTGAATTCTCCAACTGTAGGTTTTCTAATTGTTTATCTTTTGCAGCCCTTTGATTTTGCAGTTCGTCAACTTTTGTTTTGAGTTGTGCAAGCAACTCATTTCTATAATCATCCCTTGTCTTTGCTGGGTCTTCTTTGTCATCTTTGTGACTAGGGGGTTGGCAAATTTGTCTATGTTTTGCATTATTGTTTTAAGCTCTTCATCCCCAACTTCTTCCTCTTTTTCATCACTAATAGCATCACTTCCATGTTCACTTGCTTCTTCTTCTTCAGTTGGGTTGTCCTTACCTTCCTCCTCATCAATATCTTCTTCTTCTTCATCTTTTTCATTATGGGCATCAGTGTGTTTGCAATTACACACCAAGTCTAGCGTTTGGTTCTTAACATTGAAAAGTCGACCTTCCTTTTTGCTGGATCTCACCACCATAAATCTGCATATGCAAGGAATTTGTTACATTGCTTATTTGATATTATCATAAACAACACTGTCAACAGCCTCAGCTCACTATTTTTGGTACTATAACGAATTGCTTGCGTAACAGTACCAGTTTACTATTGATTATATTGTTCAGTAAACTGATACTGTTATATAGATGCAGATGTTTTAGTACTGACAATAGTAGTCTGATACTGTTGCATGATATATGGGTTATTTCCAAAAGAAAAGTGAAGTGATACTGTTGCTAGTACAAAAAACATGTTATATTACTAACAACAGTATTTGATACTATTGGTATTAAAGATGAGTGTAATGATGTAATTGTGACTAGTAATAAACTCAAACAATACTCATTTACCTCATCATTTGGTATGGCCCTGAGTGTAATGCTTTTCATGCCCTTTGTCAGCTTTCCAAGGTTCCATTTCATGAACCTTGGAATTGATTTTTTGTTCATTGGCTTCATTATGGTGCTGTGCTTGCAAAGCCAATATTGTATCAATACATAAGGTAGAATAAGTTATTTGATTGTCAAATTAATGCGGAATCATATGAATTTATTGTAAATATTTGGGTTTAGTTGCTTACCAAAAGTGCAATCACACATCTGGTCATATTTTCAGGGATGTTGTGTGATTTTTAGATGGATGCTTCCAAGTATTTCTTAATTGCACTTGGTCAGTCATAGTTTCTCATGGCATCCAAGTCCTCCACATATTTCATATATGACCAGCTGAGATTTGTGCTTGATGTTGTGAAGAAGACAATGACAAAGGCATACAAATAAATCAGCCTGGCAACATCCTCATTGTCTTCTTTACCTTGCCTCTTCATTGCTTCTTTAATGAGCGTCTCAATCGATCTTGGAGTTAACCTAGATACAGCCCCACACATTCGATCAACTGGTGATTGGTTGGGTTTTAAGATGTGCCCCAAAGTTATGGGTTCTGTGCCTTCATGTATGCCGAATATCAAAGAGATGTCAGTATTCCTCAACTTTAAGATATTGTCGCTTATTTGGAAAGCTGCGTAATCGGGTGTGTAGGATTGAAGGATTTTGATGACATCCTTGTCATGCTTCTTTACGCACTTTGTCTTCACTTTTGCATCTACGAAAGGCTGGAAGAAACCCAAAAAGGGGTTCTTTTGAGCTGAAAGATATGCCTATCTCTAAATTTATTATGCTTAACCAACTTCTTGATGGCCAATAGGTTGAATCGCATTTGGGTACCTGTTGAGGTCCACGGCTTCTTTTGCTTGCTTGTGCTACCAACATCAAAACTCATTTCTGATTATCAATATCACAAGCCAAAAGGTGTTAGTTTTAGCAATGCTTGTACATGATTTTATCACATCATACGGTACCAATTTACTGTTGCATGTAAATACACAGTACCAGTTTACTGTTGCTAGAAAAAAACATTACAAAATTTACTATTAAATAAATGGTTCACAACAGTAAGTTGGTACTTTTGAAAGTGTATAATATGTCAAGAATTTCTCAAAATTAATCATAGTATAGCAATTAACAGTACCAATTTACTGTGTGAACAATATTTTTTTAGAACCACACAACAACAAAGATCAGGAAAGAAATAATAATGTGGAATAGTAAGATGATGCTGTTGAAAGTGTATAATTTGGGGGAAAAAGTAACATGTACTCATAATATACGAACAAACAGTACCAAGATTCTGTTGGAACAATATTCTTCATAACCAAACCTAAACAAAGTTCAGAAAAACGAAATAGTAATGTAAAACAGTAAGGTGATGCTGTTAGCAGTGTAAAATTTGACTGATTCAATTAAGTTCGATGTTGTGTTGATTTGTGGACACCAACAGCACCAATATACAGTTGGATCCCTATTTTTTCAAAATAACACAAGAACAAAGACCAAATGGGGCTTTCGCACGCAAGAACACCACTTACAAACCCACCAAATAGTGTCATCGTTCTATATCACTTTACAAATCCAAATATTTGCATGACAAATATACCATATGGAGTTTCAATACGGACCGATTTACTGTTGGGGTTATATAATTTGTAATATTGTCGATAATATTTCAGTTTAACATGAACAAATCATCTAAAAAAACATATCGATTTAGCGACATTAATGATACGATTTTAATGTAAACACACACCAGTTTACTGTTTAGATCATGGATGTAAACAAGGAAAAAATGATCAAAGAGTTACATACTTCTTTTTGGCATTTTGGATCTACAGTTGAAATCCATGGGTCTTCAATCTTTTTCTTCAATCCGTGTTCTCCAAATCATATGGTTCTATTGGGAGGATGTTCATATATGAAGAAAAATCCCTAGAATGGATGTTTGGTGCTATTTGTAATAATGGAAAGTGTATTTTTGGGAAGATTTTTATGTTCCGTACGTTTCTCTATTTCCGCCGGAAACAATGGAACGTGGGAAGGTGAAGAGGCTCTTTTTTCGCCCGGATGTGTATCACAGCACAATTGTAAATTAAGGGAAATTTTTAAAACAGGGTGTGAACCCACGAAAAAGCGCGGAGCCCACAAGGGATTTGGCGAAAAGGATTTTATGGATGGGTGAAAGACAACAAACGAAAAGGAGTCGCCACCTCATTTTTTAGGGAAAAGAGGAAAACCGCAAAAATGTTTTATTTTCAAAACCACATGACTCCATTAAAGGAAAAGCAAAGTCTTTGAAACCAGAAAATTGGATTCGGGGGCTAAGTTACGACGTGGGAAGGTTCTGGACAAAGCCCATAGGCACCCACATCGCCCGAGTTGGTCTCTTAATTTAATTGGGCTAACTTAATATCTTTTTCACTCAAATATCATCATATATCATCACAAGGCAGCATGCATATCATATATTTCATCCAATCATCTCATGCATAATCACTCAAATAAAACAAAACAGAAAAAAAAAGAAGAAAAGAAAAGAAAAGCCTAGGATACTTGGATCCTAGAACGGACTTGAGCCTCACGAAGAGCGCCTACGTACCATGCAGCGAAATACATGGATCAAAGTCCACGTAGTTCGAAAAGAATAGGGTTACAACCTAATACAAACCTATGGTAAACGCCCTAGGTTTCCTCATTTGAAAATACATTGATTTAATCCAAAACGGAAAACTTCCACAAGAGGAAAACTTTGATAAAAACCAGAATTTATTATTGAAGGAAACCTTTGATAATTACTATAAGCTTGTATTAAGAAGTAACCCTAGGAGGGAGAAGAGAAAAGATAGAAAAAGAAAGGTGAATTGGGGCACCTTCAAACCCTACTTACCTGAGCGCTCAAGCTCCTAGCATTAGCCATTTCAGACCATAGCAGCCCTATTTGCAATAGGACAAGCATTGTACCTGTTTGCACCCTTACAAGTGCACACAATCATGCAAAGAAACAAATATGCAAATCTGGACAGAACCTTGACAAGGCCTAAAATCATCCATTAATCATGCAAACAACAAGAATAATGAATAACTAGGGACTCTAACTCAATCCTACATGCAATGACTCGACTAACATGCATAAAAACCTACCAAAGACACACTAACAAGCACAAGAGACTCCAATAATATCAGAAAAAACATGATAACAAAGCATATTCTAATGAAAAAGATGATATTTTATGTAAAATATGAAAATAAACCTTCCTACGGCGAGCTTTCTTAAGTGAAACTATCCTAGGATAATTTCACGTAAGGAAGTCATTATGGGGAGGTGCAATCAGCATATCCTACGTAAAATATATACCCTAGAACACAACAGAAAAGATTTCATGCTTAAACACATCACAGAAGACTCTCATGCAAAACCTCACTCAACGAAAAGGATAATTATCCTTAGAAAAGGATAATGTCTCCAAAAACCCTATAAAATAGACTATATGAATGCAAACCTAGCATGATTCAACTATATGCAGCATATATAGAATGACTATGATGAGCAACAGCTCAAAAAGCTAAGCTAAGCATGCTGTATAAGACCTATGCGATTTCAGGGTTATCGAAACCCTAATCTCACAAATATACATTAAGACCTATGAAATAACTCTAAGACATGCTCAAATTATCATGAATATCATTCATATCATATATATTAACTAACAGGAGCATCAATTCATGATAATAATCACAGCAACCGAAACATATGAACTATGCATGATTTAAGAGGATAGAAAGAAGAAGGCTATCAAATCCTTGGTAAACCAGGGATTATCAAGCATATAAAGCCATAAACTATCCTAAAATCATTCATATAACATCATGTAAACATTGAATTCAATCCATAAGAAGAGCAATTGCATGCACCACAACTATCTTAAAAGAAGAAGAAGAAAGAGAAGAAGAAGGAGCAGAAATTCATGTTCAGCATTCAAAGGATAGGCTTACCTCTTGTAGACTCTTCCTTGTCTTCAAACTTCTTGTTTCCTTGCTTGCTTGGGGTTGAAGAGCCTCCTCTTGAAGTCCCTCTAGCTCTCCAAACTCGTAGCTCCCTCTCTCTCTCAGTGTAAAGTGCAATTAACCTCCCTCTATGTGCTGAATATCATGTCCTTTATATAGAGAACTGACCCCCTAAACCAATGGCTAGGATTAATTCATTAAATAATGATCCTAGGACTATTAGAGACTCTCTTGGTGCTCAAACAACTCAAACCTACACACTCCTAAGCTCAGACAAGTTGTTTTGGCGGAGGAAACCGTCAAAAGAGGGAAAGAAGAGTCAGAGTTTGACTTGAAAAAGGAGTCTCTCGGGTGACCATCTAGGCCTGGACGGTTAGCCGTCTGGGCCTAGACGGCTGACCGTCCAGCCCCGGACGGTTACCCGAGGGTCCTCTATTTTTTCTCCGGTTTTGACTCCCACTTGCTGTAGAAGTCCTAAAATCTTCAAATTAAGTCCGATTTTGACGAAATAAAAGCCAAAACGACCGTGTTTCGAAGGGGAACACATTTTTAGGCATTTTAGGACAAAAATCCTCAACCATGGGTGCATGGTTAGGTTTTACAAAGGTGGTTAACCATGGTGCTTCACCGTCGCTAAGCTAGGTTTGTACACAAGGTCGAACCGAATGCTTTCCCAATCGAAAATTGATCTTTCTGAACATGTTTAGGACATAAATAAAGCCCAATTGAAGTTAAATGAGAGAAAATTGATTGGGTCTTATGAGTCAATTTGAGCAAACCAAGAAAGGGTCTTTTAGCCAACCCGAACCATTACGAGCCGAATTGATCTTAAACGATTAATTCATGAAATTAAACCTATATATAGACTCTATATAACCATATGAACTTGAGGGAATAACTCGGGATTCATTCCAAGGTCAAATGGAAAATATACGGCTTAAAAGACGATTATGCCCTTAAAATCGCAAAAGTTCTTATTGACTATCGAGATGAACTCCAAATCACTTCAAAATTCATACACATGATATTCAATGCCATAGAAACTCAATGCAAAAGACTAGACTCAAAAAGGACTCAAAATCCTACATGAAATGATATGTCCTAGCTAAGGTGACAAAAATGGGGTGTGACAGAAGCCCCTCATTGGTGAACAAGTTTCGATCACTTGCGAGCCAATGATCAAAGAACAACCCATTTTTGTTTGATGGATTAATCTCATTAATAACTAACAAACTCAAATGGAACCATAAGGATAGACTTTGTCATATCCAAGCATGCGACAATTTCATCGAAGCAAAGATTCGAATGCATTTCTATGCAAGCCAACATTCGTTGGTGCGCTTATGCAAATGCCTTTACCATGCACTAATTGCATTAGTGATATCCACATGGTCTTCTCATGATGCAAAGCTAGTTGCACTAGTGCATCACAAGGTACCCTACCAATCTCATTGGCATTCTCAAAATGAGTTATTTCATAACTCATAAATCATCATTTTATGTGAATTATTGGTGAATTGAATGTCCATCAATTCAAAACCAAGGGCATTTCATGCCAGTCTCACTGGGGATAACAAATGAGGTGAGTTATTTCATAACTCATGACTCATCGAATTATGATTTCATGCCACTTTTAGTGGAAACAACAAAGATATAGAGTTATTGTATGACTCATGTATCATTTCATGTGAAATTGTGCCACTTTCTGTGGGAACAACAAAGACGGGGAGTTATTGCATAACTCATGAATCGTCATTTCATGTGAAATTGTGCCACTTTCTGTGGAAGTAACAAAGATGGGGAGTTATTGCATAACTCATGGATTGTCATTTCATGTGAAATTGTGCCACTTTCTGTGGAAATAACAAAGATGGGGAGTTATTGCATAACTCATGAATCGTCATTTCATGTGAAGTTGTGCCACTTTCTGTGGAAGTAACAAAGATGGGGAGTTATTGCATAACTCATGAATCGTCATTTTATAGGAAATTGTGCCACTTTCTGTGGAAGTAACAAAGATGGGGAGTTATCTCATAACTCATGAATCGTCATTTCATGGGAAATTGTGCCACTTTCTGTGGAAGTAACAAAGACGGGGAGTTATTGCATAACTCATGGATCGTCATTTCATGTGACATTGTGCCACTTTCTGTGGAAGTAACAAAGACGGGGAGTTATTGCATAACTCATGGATCGTCATTTCATGCCACTTTCTGTGGAAGTAACAGAGACGGGGAGTTATTGCATAACTCATGAATCGTCATTTCATGGGAAATTGTGCCACTTTCTGTGGAAGTAACAAAGATGGGGAGTTATTGCATAACTCATGAATCGTCATTTTATGTGAAATTGTGCCACTTTCTGTGGAAACAACAAAACAGGGAGTTATTGCATAACTCATGCCACTTTCTGTGGAAGTAACAAAGACGGGGAGTTATTGCATAACTCATGGATCGTCATTTCATGTGGAATTGTGTTTATCACATGATATGAGACCCAATTGTAAGTCAATTGATTCAAAATCAAGCTCATTTCTTATCATTTTATGTGAAACTATCCTTATCACATGGAATGACAATGTATTGGGAGTCATTCAACTCCAAATCAAATGCATTTCATGTGAAATTGTCTTTATCACATGAAATGATAATGTATTGAGAGTCATTCAACTCAAAATCAAGTTCATTACTTATCATTTCATGTGAAATTATCTTTAACACATGAAATGACATTGAATTGAGAGTTAATTGATTGGAAATCAAGCTTATTTCATGTCATTTCATGTGAAATTATCTTTATCACATGATACAACATTGATTTTGAAAGTCAATTGATTGAAAAACAAAGTGCATTTCATGCCCTCTTCACAAAGATAGCAAATTACTTCGTAACTAGCATAGCTTATGAATCGTCATTTCATGTGAAATTATCTTTACCACATGATTAGCAAGTCATTTGATGTGAAATTATCCTTATCACATGATATGATATCATTATCATCTCCTAGAGAATTGACTTCCAAGACTTGAAAGTCAATCAATTCAACACTAAGCTCATTTCATGAGAAAGCCATTTATCATGGCCATTGCAACTCCTCGTTATGCGGGTGAATACAATCACCCAAGATTCAAAAATTTCATTGAAACTTGATAAACTTGAGGGATATATTCATCCCATAACTCAAGGATTGCACAAAAAGTCAATTTGGAGAAGTTTAGAGGTCGCAAGCGCGCGAGACGGGGCAAACGGGCAAAGCGGGCTAGGGTGACCATCTGCCCTCAGATGGTCAACCGTCCAGGGCAAGATGGCTGACCGTCCAGGGTGGGACGGTTACCCGAGCCCACCATTAAAAAAAATCTGGGTTTTTAAACCCATGTTAGCCCACTCATTCTCACATTCTTCAAACCCGAAAATTGGAGAGTTTCTCTCTCTAAACTCACATCCTATCTTCTCCTTCTCTCATTCTCTCATTCCTACTTCAAAAACATTCAATCCAAACATCAAATGCATATCAAACAACAACAAATCAAGCACATTTAGCAATCAAAACAACCAATTCACATCATCTTGTGAAATCAAACCAAATCAAACCCATTTTTCCCAAACCCAACTCCATCATCAAGGATGTCATCAAGCAAGGACTCAAGCACCAAGTATCCATTCTATGGGGTCAAAAGCACATACAAGGCACCACTCTATGATGCTCCACAAGCTAGGGTGTTGCTTGAACCCGAGAAGCATCTCTCATTCATCCATTCCCAACAAGAAGTAAGTTTACCCAACTTAACACTTTTCTTTTGAATCTTTCGATTCTTTTGATGAAATTGCATTCCCTTCTACTTCTTTTGAATACCCCTTGGGTTGTTGAGTGATATCCCTTTATTTGGCAAGGATTGAACACACAAATTCTTTTCATTTGAAAGCTTGAAAAATGGCACCCGCCAAGTGTTCGATAAAATTCCCAAGTGAAATAAAGATGTTCAATCTTCACCAAATCAATGTATATCAACAAGTAAACATTTAAGTGAGTAATATGCTATGATTTAGCAAGGATTGATCATACAAAATTCTTTTGTTTCAAGCCTTGGGGGGTGTCACCCACCAAGTGTTCGATAAAATGCCCAAGTGATAAAAAAGTGTTCAATCCTTGCCAAATTAAGGCACATGAACAAGTAAACTCATAAACATCCATTAGCAATTCATTTCATGAATAAAAACAACTTTTTGACATCCTTTAGAAAACAATTTAAAACCAATTGCTAGTGTAGGTTTATTGTTTCTATGTTCTTTCAACTAACCCTCAAGGTATTTTCAATGGCTATAGCCCAACTTTCAGGACATGCGCACTCGGTCCTTTATCAAAGGACTCATTGAATGGTGGCGGAACATGGAAAACTTCCAACCCATTACCAAAGGCTATGTCGAAAAGGCCGGTTTTGGTCCATTCCTAGACTCTTTGTGGAATGACCAATGTGATAGGCAAACTTTGCTAGCCTTGTCTGAGCTATGGTGGGACACCACCAATACATTCCATTTTAGCTTCGGGGAGATGACATTAACCCCCAAGGACTTCACTATGATCACAGGCTTAAGCATTAAAGGCAAAAGCTTGGAATTCTATGAGGAGGCTCACACGGATGAGCATTATCTCCTAGCTTACCTTGGGATGGAGATCGAGGTAATCAAGAAAGCAGTGCGACGCACTTGGCTTTTCAACAAGTTTGCCAAACAAAGGGAGAGAGAGGGTGCAAGCCCCGATTGCATTACAAGGACATTCCTTCTGTACATAATCTCATGCACATTCTTTGCTGGGACGGGCGTCCTAGCCCCTTTGGGTCTTCTTGCAAGCATGGAGGATGTTGACAAGATCAGGAAATTCAACTGGGGAGGGGCTGCTCTAGCCACCATGTATCGCACAATGTGTGACATGTCACGTGGTGTGACCAAGGACTTCGGTGGGATGCCCATTGTTTGGGAGGTAATGCTACTTCCCTTTCATTTCTTTTTATTTTCTTTTCTTATATTATCTTTTCTTTTTGACTCTTTTCTCAACTTTTGACAGCTTTGGTGCTATGAGTACCTCAACCTATGTCGCCCATCCCTTGCTGAGGAAACCATTGAATGGCCTACCCTCAAGAATTACTCTCCTAGTTATGTGTCCATCCAGGCGGCGAATCGTCATGATTACGCCTTTGCTAGAGCTCACCTAGCAAGCCTCACTGCTGATATGGTGAAATTCTTTCCCTATTCTTTTCCTTTTCCTTTTACTCCCAATTTCTCATTTTGGATTTTTGAACAGATTGAATGGAATCCATGGAAGATATGGGTACCAATGCTACCCAAGCGATGCATTCCTAGCCTGATGCTGACGGGCAAGAGGGTGCTCTTAGAAGGCCCCGTGGGTAGGTACTGGTACCTAGGGGAGCGTGTCTTACGCCAAGTCATGGGTGATGTGAATGCCGCCATAGCTCCAATGCCTCCACCACTTAACATGAGGCATGCTAACTTAATGGAGGGGGAGGAGTTGTGGGATGCGTTGAGAAGCTGGGATGCGGAGGAGTTCACTTCTCCTGACATTGCATATGACACTTTCTGTCTCCAATATCTGATGAGGCCCAGGGTGACAGGCCTCCCTCCTCAGGGGGTAAGTCTTTAACATTCTCCTAGCCTTTTCTTTTGGTAGAGACTCTATTTAATAGGTGAACACTTGCAGGGTCGACGAGCACGAGGGCATAGCTCGACAGTGGGCTTAGGAGTGGTTCCTGGCTCTGAGGAAGATGAGATGGAGGGGGATAGGTCACTACCCTTGCCTCAGCCGAATTGGTTCATTGATTTGTGCAGTGGGTCAGACTTTGTCAAGACCGCCATCACTCATCCTGCATTTGATGAGTCCCCCAGGATCGACCCAAATCGAGAACAAGTGAGTTCTCTTTATGGGTATTTCTTTCTTTCTTTGAACATTACCTTCAATTTTACCCTTATTGATTATCCTAGGTGCCTGCGGCATATGCCCAAGAGTTCATCGACCTTAGTGAGGGTTTGAGGCGTGACCTTGTGAAGGATGAGCTTAGCCAAATCCATGGCGGAAGCTCGTTTGGATGTCATGGTAAGTGTTCCACCTATTCAAAGTTCTCATAATGTGGTTTTCAACCAACTCTATTCTCATACTTATCCTCTTTGCAATGGATTTTGTATATGCAGCCACCATCGGCAATGCGCCCTCCTAGAGCACCTCGTGGGGGTCATGACGGAGCTGGGCCGAGCCACAAAAGAAGCTCTGGGAACCGTTGAGTTCATTTACTTTCTTGTTGGGCTTGTAGAAACAATGAGACAATGGCTATCTTTTTGCATTTCATGCTTGTGTTTTGTACTTGCTACCTAAAACCAAACTTTTTTATCCCTTATTATGGATAGCTGTTGTGCTTGTTTGAATCTATCATGATGATGTTATGATGCTTTTCTCATGAAAATTTGAGTCAATGTGAGTTCATAGGAGTGAAAATGGCCTAAAAAGGCCATCCGAATGCGAAAATAGGCAAAACCGGGCGAAACAAGGCAAAACAAGGCGGAGGCCTCGGGTGACCGTCTGGCCCCGGACGGTTAGCCGTCTGGGCCTAGACGGCTGACCGTCTAGCCCTGGACGGTTACCCGAGGTCGATGCGCTTTTTCGCGATTTTTCAGGAATTTTGCGATTTTGACGGTTCTACTCCCTTTAGGACTCGAATTTGTGACCCTTTTCCTATAAAAACACATGAGGGGAGTCTTCTAACTCACCTATTTTCATTGACAATAATTATGGAAGCCTTGGATGGGTTCTTAAGAGGGTTTTTGGCAGTCATGGCTGCCAAAGACAAAACTGAGTTTAAGCGCTTCGGCTTGGAACCATTGCTCTCCATAAGGCACATGAAGCTCGAGACGACCCTTCTAACTACTGCTACATACTTCTGGGATCCTCAAATCCATATCTTTCAATTTAATTATGAAGAATTATGCCCAACCATGGAGGAATTCTGTGCTTTATTTGGAGTTTCGCCCGCAGGGCCATTCATTCTTCCTACACCTCGCTCGGATTACCTTGCTTCCTTCTCGGATTTTCTTGGCATTCCTCAAAGGAACGCAACGATCTTCGTCAAGGATCATATGGTGGACTTAATGAAGTTAGCAACCTCATTCCTGGCTCATGATAGCGAAGGTACTCTGACTTTCACCCCTCAAATTCAGCGTGCACTCGCTTTCTGTTTAATTGGCCGCTTTCTCATCTCCACCGGCACTCTTCAAGCCCCTGTTCAAATATGTGAGCTGGTTACCCCTCTTCTCAAGCGACATAACATTATTCCCTTGGTATTAGCTGAAACCTTGAATGGTTTAGACAGAGTTCATGGCAACTCCAAAACGCCTTTAGAAAGCAGCCCCTTTTTACTGCAAATGTGGCTACTCGAGCACTTGAATTTTCTATCTCCCACCACTATCAATCCATACAAGCCCCAACACTTCTGTCTGCGCCGAGTTGAACTCCCTGGGCCATTCTCTTTAAGAGATTGGTTGGGTTATTTCCACACGCTGTCATGGCGGAACATCAAATGGTACGTCTTCTCATGGGGGTGTAAAGAGCAGGTACTTTTTCGAACCTCGGGGTGTGCTTTTGTCAAAATCATAGGACTGAGATCGACTTCCTTCTATTGGACTTCGAGAATTCTTCGTCAGATGGGCGCCATGCAAACCATACCGTCCTTAACAGGACCTTGTTACTTTGTGGAACCTGTCGGTCCTACCATAATCAAGTGGGCGAGAACTCGCTGGCCTACAGACCTGAAATTGACTCGGATTGCCAACACTGAAGGGCCTTTCGAGATGAGTAGAGAATACAAGCACTGGTTGAAGGATGACTTGGACGAAAGAGAAGCCTCTCGCCGAGAAAGAATTTATGACCTTATCAAGGACACAAGACTTGGACTTTGCAGAGAAGACATTCTTGAAGCAGTGGAGGCATCCCACGACCATAACTTGCGAAAGAAAAGAAGACTTGATAGAGAGAGATAGAAGACAAACAAAATGGCTCTGAAGAAACTCAAGAGGACTTAAAGACTCAAAGAATAGAATATCTATGGCATGTAGATAGTTCTTTTTACTTAACATCAATAAATTGTTATGTCAAACAATTAGTTTCAAATGAATTGCCAATAATAATCTACTTTCGAGATTTTTTTATTGTGTTGACTGGACCGCACCCAATGTAACTTTATGGGCTGCCTACGTATCCCCGTTTTCTTTTTTCTTTTCTTTTTTCTTTTCCTTTTTTTTTTCTTTTTCTTTTTTTTTCTTTTTTTCTTTTTTTTTTTTCTCTTTTTTTTTTCTTTTGGGGAATCAGGTCCTACATAGTTCTTATGCCTTAACTTTTGCCTAGGCCGCCCTTACAGGTTTTCAACCTAGCAGGCCTCATACATAATACTTCTTTAATTGATCTAAATTAGTAGGACGAGCGAACTCGATCCCATCCAAATCCATAAGTCGAACAGCCCCTGCTGGCAATATCTCCTTGATGACGTACGGTCCACCCCAACTCGGTTTGAACTTTCCTCGTGGATCGAAAATTGGAGCTCGGATCTCTTTCAACACTAAATCCCCTTTCTTCAAGCCTCTGTCTTTGACATGTTTGTTGAACGCCCTTGCAACTCTTCTCTAGTACCCTTGCACATGGTAGAGTGCCCTCAATCGCCTTTCATCTAGCAATGCCAACTCGTCATAATGACCTTTGATCCAGTCCACCTCTGCCAGCTGACTTTCCACAGCAACCCTTAACGAAGGAACTTCCAATTCCACTGGCAGAACAGCCTCCATCCCATACACTAGAGCATATGGCGTAGCCCCTGTTGACGATCTGACTGACGTTCTGTACCCCCATAATGCCAATGGTAGTTTCTCATGCCAATCAGTGTACGTGTCAGCCGTTTTCTGTAATATCTTCTTGATGTTCTTGTTGGCGGCTTCCACTGCGCCGTTAATCTGTGGGCGATACGGGGACGACAAGTGGTGAACGATCTTGTACTTCTGCAAGAGTTCTTTGGTCTCCTTCTGGAAATGCTGACCGTTATCTGAAATGACCTCATACGGTACCCCATATCGGTAGATAATGTTGAGCTATATGAATTGCGCCACCTTTTTGGCATTCAGAACCTTGAAGGAAGCTGCTTCCACCCAAAGTAATCGATGGCTACCAAAATGTATTCATGACCATTGGATGCCTTCGGCTTAATCTGTCCGATGATATCTATTCCCCATACTGCAAATGGCCATGGAGTTGACATGATTGTTAAGGGCATAGAGGGCAAATGTTGTCCGTTGGCGAAGAGTTGACACTTATAGCACTTCTTGACGTGGGAATAGCAATCCCTTTCCCTTGTAGACCAGTAATACCCTAGTCTCATGATCTTCTTAGCCAACATGTATCCATTCATATGCGGAGCCCCCACTCCTTCATGGATTTCTTCGATGAGTTTCCTGGCTTCTTCCTCCGTGACACACAACAAGTGGATTCCGTCGTAAGATCTCCGATACAGTTTTCCTCCACATACCACATAATGGCTTGCCAATCTTCTCAGTGTTCGCCTATCCACGCGAGATGCTTCCTCCGGATATTCTCTTTCCTCGATGAGCCTTCTTATGTCATAAAACCAAGGGTGGTTATCTGTTACCTCTCCTTCTCGAATGGAACAGCAATAAACAGGTTTCTCTCTGCATTCGATCACGAGCGGTTTCACGCTTCCTCCTTCTGGTATCTCCACCATTGAAGCTAGAGTCGCTAAGGCATCAGCGAACTGATTCTTGTTTCTCGACAAGTAATTGAACTCGATCTCCGCGAACTCTTTGGTCAGTGCTTCCAAATAGGCATGATAGGGCAACAGCTTCTCATCGCGAGTCTTCCACTCCCCTTTTATCTGACAGATGATCAATGTTGAATCTCCGAACACCTCTAGTTCTTTTATCCCCAACTCTAACGCAGCTTCCAATGCTAGGATGCAGGCCTCATACTCTACTATGTTGTTGGTGGCTTCGAACCCCAATTTGACTGCTAAAGGCGTGAAGGCTTCTTCGGGCGAGACTAGTAGCACTCCTATGCCATAACCTCTTCTGTTTGCAGCTCCGTCGAAGTAGACTTTCCAAACCTTCTTCTTGATTTCCAGGATATCTTCGTCGGGGAACTCATCATTGAATTGGGTTGATGATGACACAGGGCAGCTTGCCAAATGGTCTGCAATGACACTTCCTTTGACGGACTTTTGCGCCAGGTACTTTATGTCGAATTCATTGAGAAGAAGCGACCAACGAGCGGTCCTGTATGATAGGACTAGGTTTTTCTAGCAAATACTTCAAAGGATCCAATCGACTTATCAACAGGACTTCGAAAGACATCATGTAATGACGGAGCTTCTGGGTAGCCCATACCAATGCTACGCAAGCCTTTTCTAGCGCATTGTACTTTACTTCATAATCTGTCATTTTCTTGCTCAAGTAGTAGATGGCATTTTCCTTTTTCGACCCTTCAAGGTATTGAGCTAACATGGCTCCCGTCGCGGTTTCAGTAACCGTTAAATATAACAGTAATGGTTCACCTTACCGCGGGGGAACCAAGATTGGGGGGTTGCTCAGATACCTTTTAATGGTCTCAAAGGCTTCTTGACAATCCTCATTCCATTCCTTGGAAACGCCCTTTTTAAGTAGCTTGAAAATTGGCTCGCATACCATGGTCAGATTGGCGATAAAACGACTTATGTATTGAACTCTCCCCAGAAAACCCCGGATCTGCTTTTCCGTTCTTGGTGGCTCCATCTCCGTGATAGCTTTTATCTTCCCTGGATCAACTTCAATTCCCCTCTGAGTGATCATGAAACCCAACAGTTTCCCTGCGGTGACTCCGAAAGCACACTTCTGAGGATTCAGTCGGAGGTTGTACTTCTTTACCCGTTCTAGGAACTTCTCCAATGCCGCGAAATGTCCTTCCCGGTCTACAGATTTGACTATCATGTCGTCCACATACACCTCTACTTCTTTATGGATCATATCATGCAATAGGGTCGTAGCAGCTCTTTGGTAAGTAGCCCCAGCATTTCTCAAGCCAAAAGGCATTACCTTGTAGCAATACGTGCCCCACTGCGTGATAAAAGCCGTCTTTTCCATGTCTCGAGGCGCCATCTTTATCTGGTTGTAACTGGAGAACCCATCCATGAAGGAAAGAAGAGCATGGCCTGCCGTGCTGTCCACCAATACATCGATATGCGGTAGAGGGAAATCATCCTTTGGGCTCGCAGCATTAAGGTCGCGGAAGTCAACACACATTCGCACTTTCCCATCTTTTTTAGGCACAGGCACTATGTTAGACAGCCACTCAGGGTACTCCACAACTTGGAGAAACCCGGCATCTAATTGTTTAGTTACCTCTTCTTTTACTTTCAAAGCCCATTCTGGTTTTAATCTTCTTAATTTTTGCTTTATAGGCTTTTTAGTGGGATTAGTGGGGATGTAATGTTGCACAATATCTGGATCAATACCAGGCATATCCTCATAAGACCATGCGAAGGCCTCTACATTGGCTTTTAGAAGTATTATCAACTTTTCTTTTTCAGCAGGTGAGAGAGTTATCCCAATTTTAATTATCCTTGGCAATTCATCTGTCCCTAGATTGATTGATTCCAATTCATCCATGTTAGGTTCGGTAACGCCCCTTTTCCTTTGCTCGACGAGCTCCGGGGGGACGTCATTCCTAGGATCTATATCCATGCCATAGATATCCATAGAAGAGAGAAAGGAAACACTGCAAATAATGAAAAGAAACACACTTTATTGACTGAACTAACAAAACAAAATAAAGAAAAGAAAACACATGTGCCACAACTAGGAAACGACTCCTAACTCCACAAGGTGGGCTAGGCGGACACACTTTATTTGAAAGGAAAGCTAAGACAAGCTACTAAGGAACCTACAAACTACTATCAGGTAAGTCGAGATCCTCGCCCTCAAGAACTTCTGCAATGGTACCCTCTTCAAGATGCCAATTAAGGAGCGGCACGGCTGCATGGTGAATTGAAGAACACTCGAGATCCGATTCCTCTACAGCAAGAACCATATCTTGAAACATTGTAACCATGGCTTCCGCATCCATCTGTTCTGCCCAGTCCTCACTCTTCTTTTCCCAATAGTCATCATTAATCGCTTCATCATCAATCATTGTAGTAGTGATGGGATACCACTCAATAAAGAATATCTCGAACCCCGGAACTCTCGCTTTGGTTGCTTTGTCAATGGATGGTTCGAGGAATCCACAGAATAGGAAATCCTCCCCTTCCTTAACAAAGTAACCATTCAAGGTAGGTCGGTATGGCGAGATTCGAATATCTGGCACCCTTCCTTCTGCTTTTGCTTTGACCCTTTCTCTGCTTCTCTGCAACATCTCCATACGGTCCTTTTTGGAAGGCTCATACCCCAATCCGAAAGTGTAGGTGACAATGCGGCTCTGAACGGATGCCGGTATGCCTTGCTGACGGCGTCCTAGTCCCATGCCTGGGAAGAAACTCATTTTCTTCATTATGTTCCCCACATGCAAATTGCCATGAGGGCAAAGGTCGAGAGGTATCAACTCTCTCTGTTCCGGCTCTTTTTCTATGCATTGAACATACTCGAACCCAGACAATAGTGCTCCAACGGGCTCGGGCTTGATCTTGCAAATGGGTACCCCTGACGATTTCAAGTCATAATCACCTTGGAGTGTGACGATGGCCCCTTCATAAGGGAACTTGACTTTTTGGTGCAATGAAGAAGGGACAGCCCCTGCAGGATGAATCTAAGGTCTCCCCAACAAGAGATTGAAGCACGACGGGACATCCAGGACTTGGAACTCCACTCTGAATTCTGTAGGCCCCATAATCAACGGCAAAGTGACCACTCCAATCACTTCTCTGCGGGTGTTATCATAGGCTCTCACTGTTTGCCCGGATGGCACGAAGTCTGTTGGATCCAACCCCAAAACGGTAGCAGTTCTAAGAGGGCACACATTAAAAGCGGAACCATTGTCGATCAGGACTGTCGGAACCCTCTTTCCCATGGTGTCGACAGTGATGTACATGGCTTGTGAATGGCTAGGTCCACTTTTAGGTAGGTCTGCCTCTGAGAACACAATGGTTGAGTTCTTCGAGATTGGATTCACCAAGTTCACCAAATTTTCTGGAGATGTGTCAACAGGAACCTGTATCTGCTTGAGCAACTTCAAGATAGTCTGACGGTGCTTGTAAGAGGCCATGAGCAAACCCCATATGGTGATGTTGGCATTAGTCTTTCTCAATTGCCTAAGCACTTCATCCTCCTCTTCTTGCAGGTCGAGGTGGCGATTACCTTCCAAGTCCCCCAATGGGTTGTCAGATTCTAAATGCGGAGGCTTGAAATGGTGACCCCCTCTAGTTATGTGCTCCACTTCGTCATCGCTCATCCACATATCATCAATCTCACCTACATCACCCATGAGGTCATCCCATGTGATTGTGTCGATCTCTTCCATTTGGACTTCCTCTGGTAACTCATCCCAACCCATGGGGATTATAGGCTCATCAGGGATGGGGTCGGGGTAGAGTACATAGTAATCAAACTTTCCTGACAACTCTCCCAACAAACCCACTTTAGGATCTCCTGCCTCGAACCTTTCTTTCAATTGTCGCTGCATGGACTTCTTTGGCAATACCAAAACCTTTTGATCAATAAGGTCTTGAACTACCTTTTTCAGTATAACACAGTCCTCCGTATCATGTCCGAGCGCCTGATGGTACAAACAGAATTGGTGAGGAGTCGAAGGCCTCGGCTTTGAATGGCATGGCAATATGAGCCCTTTATCACAACATTGGTGGAAAACCTGGGTCAAGGTCATGGGAAGCGGCGTGTATCGCCTTATGGGTTGACGGGATTGGGACGAGCCTAGCTCGATGGCATTTATGTTGTTGGGAGGAGGCATATTGTGAGTGGGGAGGGGATTTCGAGTGATATTTGGGCGATTTGGTGCGGTGGGTGGTGAAATGATCTGCTTGTCGAGCAAATCTTGGATTTCATGGCGGAGGCGGTAACAACGGTTGGTTAGATGGCCTTTGGCTTGGTGGAACTTGCAATATTCATTTTCATTGTAGTTCTTGGGCAATGGGTTTGGGGGAGGCCTTGGGTCGAGGGGTTTCAGGAGATCACGGCTTTTCAACTTTTCAAAGACTCTTTCGAGTGGCATATATAGCTCGGTGAATTGGCGAGGTGAGGTGGAGTCATTTAGGGAGAAAGGGCGAGTGGGTTGGGTAATGGTATTGACCTCGGCGTTGGGTTTTCCTCCAAAGTTTGTCCTTCGACTCCTTAGGATTTCCTCCGTTTTGATTGTTCCATCGGCGATTGCATCTTCAACTTGTGTGCCAGCCCCAACAAGAGCCTTGAAGTTCGGAAAGTAATGAGCAAAGAGATGCTTGTGATATACGGGCAGCAAGTTCTTCACCACCAACTGAATCTGTTCTTCCTCATTCGGTCTGTCTGTCATCTTGGAAGCCTTTTGTCTCCACCTAGTGATGAAGGCGGAGAAAGTCTCGTTAACCCCTTGCTTAGTGGTTTCCAAGTCCCTTCGCGTGACATCCACTTCAGTGTTATACTTGTAATGGTCCGTGAATGCATTGCACACATCCTCCCAAGTCTTGGTTCTATTCTCCTCTAATGACAAAAACCATTTCAAGGCGGAACTCGCTAATGACTCATGAAACATTTGAGCCAATAACTCATCGTTCGCCCCTCGAGGGTGCATAGCTCGCACATACATCTTGAGGTGGGTTTTAGGACAGCCTATCCCATCGAATTTTTCTAATTCCGGCATCTTGAATTGTAACGGGATGCGAGCCTTTGGGAACAAGGACAAAGTGCGGATGTCCACCATATCATCAGACCTGCGGATTCCCTTCAAAGTTCGTTCTAAGGCCTCGACCTTGTTTGCCAGGACGGTTGAGCTCTCCCTTGATGTGGCTTTGGTTTCCCCTTCCTTGGTCTTGGGTAGTTCTCCCCCTTCTCCTAATGGTTCCTCAGCGGATTCAGACTCATTGGATCCTTGATTATTATCAGTGGCACGGGCCCTAGATTCAGGTTCAGAGTTCTTCTGTTAAAGGTCTTGAGCTAACTTGAGTGCGGTCTCGGATACCTGGGTAGTGTGATCAAGCTTTTCCATGATAGCTTTCAAAGCGGCCTCAAGGTTGAAACCCCGGTTGCTAGTTCTTTCTTCAGCCATATCCGACTTAGTGATGGAATCAGCACTGACTAGGCGCCCTTGTTGATCGCGGATCCAAGCCAACACGTCTCTCCCTCTAACATAGGGTAAATACTCAATTTTTCAGCCTAAGGGTCCATCCTAAGCTTCCATAATTATCTCAAAATCTTTACAACGTACACCCTTAATTAGTTCTCTTAACCAATTACCCTTACAGGGGTCATGGGGAAGGGTACGTATTAAGGATGTAAGATGTAAAGTCTCCCTTAATTACCCACTCAATCAACAAAGCATGGCAACACATCACAAACACGGCAGCATATCATCACAACAATGTGTGTGCATATAGGTGATCCAACGGTGTCCTAGAAGGTCCATTACATGCAATTCTTTCTTTTAAGAGGGTAGGCTAGGGTCCTCAACTTTGCTTGTACCAATCTTTATACCTAACCACATGTGACATCAGGAATGTCGCGTGGGTCCAGCAATACGTGATTGATCCATTTGATATACCCAAGGGTACTTGGCAAGAGAGGTTTGATAGCTTCGCCCAACACATGGAATCAGGAAAACCAAGGTCGAACTAGGCTATCAGTTGGCAAGGATACATCAAGGGACAATCGAGTGATCATGCAACAGTAGCGCACACAATGCAATAAATGAAAGCACACAATCAAGCGGATGCAATGTGATTGATTTTAATTAACAATAAGAAATTAATTTAGCCCAATCAAATTAAATGAGTCTAGCCCTCGACATCCCCAGTGGAGTCGCCAAACTGTAAACCCACGAAAAAGCGCGGAGCCCACAAGGGATTTAGCGAAAAGGATTTTATGGATGGGTGAAAGACAACAAACGAAAAGGAGTCGCCACCTCATTTTTTAGGGAAAAGAGGAAAACCGCAAAAATGTTTTATTTTCAAAACCACGTGACTCCATTAAAGGAAAAGCAAAGTATTTGAAACCAGAAAATTGGATTCGGGGGCTAAGTTACGACGTGGGAAGGTTCTGGACAAAGCCCATAGGCACCCACATCGCCCGAGTTGGTCTCTTAATTTAATTGGGCTAACTTAATATCTTTTTCACTCAAATATCATCATATATCATCACAAGGCAGCATGCATATCATATATTTCATCCAATCATCTCATGCATAATCACTCAAATAAAACAAAACAGAAAAAAAAAAGAAGAAAAGAAAAGAAAAGCCTAGGATACTTGGATCCTAGAACGGACTTGAGCCTCACGAAGAGCGCCTACGTACCATGCAACGAAATACATGGATCAAAGTCCACGTAGTTCGAAAAGAATAGGGTTACAACCTAATACAAACCTATGGTAAACGCCCTAGGTTTCCTCATTTGAAAATACATTGATTTAATCCAAAACGGAAAACTTCCACAAGAGGAAAACTTTGATAAAAACCAGAATTTATTATTGAAGGAAACCTTTGATAATTACCATAAGCTTGTATTAAGAAGTAACCCTAGGAGGGAGAAGAGAAAAGATAGAAAAAGAAAGGTGAATTGGGGCACCTTCAAACCCTACTTACCTGAGCGCTCAAGCTCCTAGCATTAGCCATTTCAGACCATAGCAGCCCTATTTGCAATAGGACAAGCATTGTACCTGTTTGCACCCTTACAAGTGCACACAATCATGCAAAGAAACAAATATGCAAATCTGGACAGAACCTTGACAAGGCCTAAAATCATCCATTAATCATGCAAACAACAAGAATAATGAATAACTAGGGACTCTAACTCAATCCTACATGCAATGACTCGACTAACATGCATAAAAACCTACCAAAGACACACTAACAAGCATAAGAGACTCCAATAATATCAAAAAAACATGATAACAAAGCATATTCTAATGAAAAAGATGATATTTTATGTAAAATATGAAAATAAACCTTCCTACGGCGAGCTTTCTTAAGCGAAACTATCCTAGGATAATTTCACATAAGGAAGTCATTATGGGGAGGTGCAATCAGCATATCCTACGTAAAATATATACCCTAGAACACAACAGAAAAGATTTCATGCTTAAACACATCACAGAAGACTCTCATGCAAAACCTCACTCAACGAAAAGGATAATTATCCTTAGAAAAGGATAATGTCTCCAAAAACCCTATAAAATAGACTATATGAATGCAAACCTAGCATGATTCAACTATATGCAGCATATATAGAATGACTATGATGAGCAACAGCTCAAAAAGCTAAGCTAAGCATGCTGTATAAGACCTATGCGATTTCAGGGTTATCGAAACCTTAATCTCACAAATATACATTAAGACCTATGAAATAACTCTAAGACATGCTCAAATTATCATGAATATCATTCATATCATATATATTAACTAACAGGAGCATCAATTCATGATAACAATCGCAGCAACCGAAACATATGAACTATGCATGATTTAAGAGGATAGAAAGAAGAAGGCTATCAAATCCTTGGTAAACCAGGGATTATCAAGCATATAAAGCCATAAACTATCCTAAAATCATTCATATAACATCATGTAAACATTGAATTCAATCCATAAGAAGAGCAATTGCATGCACCACAACTATCTTAAAAGAAGAAGAAGAAAGAGAAGAAGGAGGAGCAGAAATTCATGTTCAGCATTCAAGGGATAGGCTTACCTCTTGTAGACTCTTCCTTGTCTTCAAACTTCTTGTTTCCTTGCTTGCTTGGGGTTGAAGAGCCTCCTCTTGAAGTCCCTCTAGCTCTCCAAACTCATAGCTCCCTCTCTCTCTCAGTGTAAAGTGCAATTAACCTCCCTCTATGTGCTGAATATCATGTCCTTTATATAGAGAACTGACCCCCTAAACCAATGGCTAGGATTAATTCATTAAATAATGATCCTAGGGCTATTAGAGACTCTCTTGGTGCTCAAACAACTCAAACCTACACACTCCTAAGCTCAGACAAGTTGTTTTGGCGGAGGAAACTGTCAAAAAAGGGAAAGAAGAGTCAGAGTTTGACTTGAAAAAGGAGTCTCTCGGGTGACCATCTAGGCCTGGACGGTTAGCCGTCTGGGCCTAGACGGCTGACCGTCCAGCCCCGGACGGTTACCCGAGGGTCCTCTATTTTTTCTCCGGTTTTGACTCCCACTTGCTGTAAAAGTCCTAAAATCTTCAAATTAAGTCCGATTTTGACGAAATAAAAGCCAAAACGACCGTGTTTCGAAGGGGAACACATTTTTAGGCATTTTAGGACAAAAATCCTCAACCATGGGTGCATGGTTAGGTTTTACAAAGGTGGTTAACCATGGTTCTTCACCGTCGCTAAGTTGGGTTTGTACACAAGGTCGAACCGAATGCTTTCCCAATCGAAAATTGATCTTTCTGAACATGTTTAGGACATAAATAAAGCCCAATTGAAGTTAAATGAGAGAAAATTGATTGGGTCTTATGAGTCAATTTGAGCAAACCAAGAAAGGGTCTTTTAGCCAACCCGAACCATTACGAGCCGAATTGATCTTAAACCATTAATTCATGAAATTGAACCTATATATAGACTCTATATAACCATATGAACTTGAGGGAATAACTCGGGATTCATTCCAAGGTCAAATGGAAAATATACGGCTTAAAAGACGATTATGCCCTTAAAGTCGTAAAAGTTCTTATTGACTATCGAGATGAACTCCAAATCACTTCAAAATTCATACACATGATATTCAATGCCATAGAAACTCAATGCAAAAGACTAGACTCAAAAAGGACTCAAAATCCTACATGAAATGATATGTCCTAGCTAAGGTGACAAAAATGGGGTGTGACACAGGGGTCTATTAGTCTTTTTATGGTGAAGTGGGGTTTTTACTAAACGTCAGTTTTAGTTGGTTTTATTATCTTAGAACTCTTATACGTAGGGGTTTTGGCTAAAATTCCCTTTTTATAAAAATTTATGCAAGAAACTTCAAAAAATGATCGAATGAGATATTTTTCATAGTGTATATTCTGTTTTTTTTTATAAAAATAGATGCAATAAACTTCAAATATGATTAAATGAGATATTTTTTGTAGTGTATAAAAACATATGCAATGAACTTCAAGAATGATTAAATGAGATATTTTTCATAGTGTATATTTTGAAATAAACATCACATATGATAAAATTCCTACAAATCTTACAAAATACATGCTATATGAGCAAAATATATGAAATACACAACACATTTGACTAAATCAAACATAACAATGTAGATCTACAAAGCTAGAGATGATACATTGAGAAGGAGTTGTTGTGGATCGACATGAAGATAGAGGTATGGCATAGCTGGTCGCCGTGAAGGAAGAAATGGTTTTTTCATCAAACAATAATACACATATCACACAACAAACACAATAGATCAAATAAATCATACCTAAGAATCGATTTCTACAAAACCATGGGTGGGCGAAGCTCAAAAATTTCTTCTTCCTTCTATCGTGCTACAATACTATCTTCTGTGTGGGAGAATATTTAAGGCTCATATTAACAATGCCATTGTTAATGAACGATGTGCAACAGTGAGGGAGCTGCTGCGCAAGCTGTGGCGGCAGTTTATGAGATAGAGAAGACTATGACCTAGGGCTTAGATGCATATAATCGGGTTAGGGAAGGGACATGGTGGGGATACGAATGTTTTGCTTCAAAATGGTAAGGGCACTGTCACGACCCAAATTAATTAAGCTGTAATTAATAGTAATAAAACAAGCTTTATTTTAATAAATCCTTTGATAAAACGTGAATGACACGTGTCAAAATCTCAACCATTTTGAAAATTTTCTCCTTTTTCGGACATGAACCATCCATAGGTAGGACATACCATCATAAAGCCTGTCATAAAAATCCATTCATAAAAATTTTCCTATCATCTGTGAAAGTGGTATCATTCCATGCATCGCATTCCACGAATACACAACCCTAAATAAAATAAAATTACATCTTGGAATTATATTACAAGTCCGTAGACCATTGGCCTAAAATAAAACTGAATTAATACATATTTTTCCATGGAAATACATCAATAATAAACATAGGCAATTCCAGTTAAGAGCATCCCCACATAAAATCATAACTCCACCTAAAAATAATCACTGAAAAACATTGAAATAGATAGGCGTGAGTCCGACGACTCAGTAGATGCAATTTAACATAGTAAACTAAAGTAATGATATAAATAAAACCAATTATATCATTTAAAACAAAATATACTGACCAAGTATATTACAAATCCAAAATAAGTTATGATCCGTAACTTAAAACAAATAATGCACAATACCCAATGCATGTGACTCGTGTTCAATTTACATTAATTCCATAAATTACCAACCATTGCCGCAGAAGTCTTCGCGCAGAAACGGAGGTTTTAAACTCAACCTCTAAGAGGACAACACTGCACCCTCGCTACCGCGCAAGGATGGAAAGTAGCTTCTTCTTCAGGAACACGTGGGTTTCTACCTAGAACCGAAAAGTACCCGGGTTTGGGAGTACAATTGTCATCCCTGCTTAAAATCGCAAGCAACCCTAGGACCAAAGGAAAGGAAAACACTGCTAAGTCCCTTGACCGCTAGTAGTCTAATTCCAGTGACCCTTTTTATGCAATACTTTTACCCAGTATTCATTAAGTCCATTTAATGCATGATTATGCCCAACATGCAATGCAATTAACCATAAAAATGATTTTTAACCAAAATCATCTCCAAAATATCCTATATAACCCATAATCAACTAACCTAATAATTATACCAAAATTATGATAAACAACATAAATTCCCATTATGATTATAGCCTTAAAATCATAATCGAAAACATCGATTAACTATGGAAATTAACCATAAAATCCATACATCTATATTCCCTAAAATGTATTAAATAAGTCAAGCTCATTAATAAACAAAATTTCCAATTTATGTTATCAAATACCCAAAGTTCTATTTCAATATTTATTCCATAAATCATTTATATACATATTCTAGGCCCAAAAATACCAAATACTATGATAATATATACCATATTATCATGTCAATAGTTTAAACTTATGTAAATTGCACCTACCTCCATGAAACGTGTAAAAAAAATGCAATCTTGATGTTATGGGTGTGTAGATCCAAGCCTAAGATGCACATGCAAGCTCCCAATCCAAGCCTTAGCTCCCAAATGCCTTGGTTGATGAAAATGATGGAGATTCCAACTCCAAAATGCAACCAAACCTCACAAACACCATGGATAAGCACAAAATGTGAAAATATGATAACTAAATCCCAAGAGAAATGCAAATCCTAGCCTTATACATGAGAAATTACCTCTCAAATCCGAAATAGAGGTAAACTATGAGTGAATCCAAGCTAGAAATGTTGAAATGCAAGCCCTCAAGCATGAAATCTAAGCAAAAGTAGAGAGAGAATCTCTCTCTTTCTCTCTTTCTCCTCCGTACACCCAAGAGCTCTCCTAAGCTCACTCTCTCTCTCTCTCACTCTAAAATGCAGGAATGAGGGTTACTGTAACGACCCGAAATTGGGGTTGTTAGTTAAGTAGTAAGAAAACCACTTTTAAAGCCAAATTTGGTGGATGTTTAATAAAAATAATTCTTTTGAAAATATTTTTTGAAAATCTGGTATGGTCTTGTCTATAAATAGGACATACCAATTTATCGACTAGTCATAAAACATGTAGAAAACACATTTATAAGCTTTTCCAACCATCCACACAATATTTCAAGGATAAAGAAATCTACGGGCTATATCGTAGTCACATGGGTCTCACTCAGATATACATCCACTACTCAATTAATTATTACAAGCTATGAAATTAAAATTAATACATGCCTAGGCTCAAAGCATATCTCCACTATTCACTACATGAATGCAAGCATGTTGACGTGCTCCCAAAACCCAAGTCAACTTAGCTTTGAAAATATGACCTACAAGAAAACTATGGGAGTATGAGCTACCCGCTCAGTAAAAAAACATTTCTCAAAATAACCCCAAAATTTTTTTAAAAAAAACACCATAGTTTATATACATTTTAAGAACCCTGCAAAACCATTGATTAGTTTGCAATATAATCTTTTAGTAAATAAAACTGATGCATGTATAATGAAATAAACTGTGGAAGTTTAAATCATTTGATACCAACACCCCTTTTTTATTTTTAAAAAGGTAAGAAATAACTCAAGTTATTTATAATTCATTATCATTTTTTCCAATTTCCATATCACGGCCTTATAAGCCAATAATCATCAACTGCCATATCCGGCAATCCATAATATCAGTCTTTCAAACTGATAAATCCTCCCTAGGTCATGCAGGGCCCTCGCGCGCAGAAATAAGAAGAAACACTATGGATCCCTATCTGGGTCCAGAAAGTAACCTCAAGATGAAACACGACAAGACATCCCTACCTGGGACCACAGTAACCTCTATTCGGGCACGTAGCCTAGGACTAAAGGATAGGAAAACACGGCAAGACGTCCCATTCCTTTGGAACTGCAGTAATCCTGTCTCCAGTTGCCCTCAGCATCACATATCCATATTATCACCATTTTTCCTTTCATTTATTAATTTCATAATTTTCACATAATCCGGAAAATTATATATGAATTTTCCAAAAACCACATAGTAGGTTTGTTCTTAGAAAACCATTTGAAAAAACTTCATAATTCTCATATAAACCGGAAAATTTTATATATATAAATTTTCCAAGAAAACCATATAACAGGTGGGTTCATAAAAATCACAATAAATAACCCCCATAAATCATTTTCAAATGAATGATTTCAAAAACAACATTTTTATAACAAAAATGATGTGAATCCAACCCTAGGTTTCCCACAATTTGTAAAACCTAGCAAATATATACCCCATGCATGATATTTGTGCAAAAACTACCAAATACATGTAAATCTACATGATTTATACCCAAAGCCCCATGCAACAAGGGTTTAAAATGAGAAAATGTCCCCTACCTAAAAAATGAGTGATGCAAATGCCAAACCATCCCTACACAGGTGTTGATCGGGCCAAACTATGATGGATCCAAGCTTGCCGGCGTCAGATCGGGGCTGCCATGCTCCGGCAAGCTACCCACGACCTCCCCGTCACTCTCCCTCTCTCATTCTCTCTCTCTCTTGGCTGGAAGAATGGAGAGAAATTCGTGGGTTAAGGGTTTATATAGAAAAAGAAGGCAAAAGGGTCATTTTAACCCTTTATTGAAACTGTCCTCCGATACTTTCAGACAGCTGAAAAATATTTTCAGCCGACTGAAAGTGCCCAACACAAAACATTCCTCTCTGGAATTTTCAGTTGGCTGACATCAATTTTCAGCCGGCTGAAAATGGTCTTTCAGACGGCTAAAACATGTTTCAGCCGTCTGAAATACACAGACAGCCAAAAATAGACAGTCAGTCAGGCAACTCTCCATCAGCAGAGACATCAGCCTTATTTTCATCCAAAACATTTAAGTATTTTACTTTAAGTTATTTAATGAAAATAAGCAAATAACCCCCCATTTGAATCTAAATAAAATATCAAAAAAATCAAATTCCTAATATATCAAAATCTCATTTCCAAGTTTTAGTACAAAATCCATCTCCCTACAGATTTTTCTAAAACAAACATGTGAGGAACCCAATCCAAACATGCTAATAAAATCCCATAAAATCACAGAAGTCTTATAATATTATAAACTTCTATTACTTCCAAAAATTATCTTTAAAAACGAAAATTTACGAAAATTCATTTTTCTCCCACACTTAGCCAAATTTCAGCAACTTAACTCGAAACTGCAAATAAGGCCCAACACTCACTTAGGATACTCAATTCATCAAAATAAGCATCAAAACACATATAATATCATATTATCATACAAATACATTACCCTTACATTAGATTATCCAACAAATCAAGGGATTAACTATGCTAATCATATATTAAGCCATATTAATCCCTATTAAGAAAACAGGTCCTCACAGTTACAAGTTGGGGTTGAAGGGTTTATAAAGAAAAGGAGGCAAAAGGGTAATTTTAACCCTTTATTGAAACTGTCCGCCGACATTTTCAGACAGCTGAAAAATATTTTTAGTCGGTTGAAAATGCCCAACACAAAACAATCCTCTTCTGGAATTTTCAGTCGGCTGACATGAACTTTCAGCCAGTCTAAAATGCAACTTTCAGCTGGCTGAAATGCAATTTTCAGTAGGTTAAAACTCATATTGCCATACAATTCTCAAGTTATCACAGCTACAGCCCATTAGCCTTATTTTCATCCAAAATATTTAAGTAATAAATAATAAGCAAATAACCCCCTATTTGAATTCAAATAAAATATTAGAAAAATCAAATTTCTAATATATCAAAATCTCATTTTCCAGTTTTAGTACAAAATTCGTCTCCTAACAGATTTTCTTAAAACAAACATGTGTGGAACCCAATCCAAACATGTTAATAAAATCCCATAAAATCACCAATGTCTTATAATATTATAAACTCTCATTACCGCCAAAAATTATCCTTAAAAAGGAAAATTTACAAAAATTCACTTTTCCCCAACACTTAGCCAAATTTCAATAGCTTAAACCCTTAAGTTGCAAATAAAGCTAAACACACCCGAAAGATACTCGATGCACAAAAACAAGCATCAAAACACATACATCATCATTCCATACATTACTTAATCATGAAGTCATCCAACCAATCATGGGATTAACTATGTTAACCATAGATTAAACCCTTAATACCCTATTTAAAAATTACGGGTGTTATAGGCACTCTTGCCTTTAAAAAAAAAAAAAAAATTATTATTGTAAAATGCATTCCCGGGGAATAGGTTTCAAACCTATGCTTGAGGTGAGATTGAAAATGAGGCCTTAAGTGGGAATATGATAGAGGTGGGAATGAGGGATTGTTGGGTATCTTTGCATGCCAATCGGCGGAAAGGAGAATGAAAGCCTTTTCCCAAGAACGTTACCCACTAACCAAACAGTGCCTTGGTGTTGATGGCTTGCTGGCAATCCCTCTTGCCCCAACAAAGCAATCCCTGAGCTACCAGTGACCTTTTCTACTTTGTTCCACTTCCCAATCGAACCAAAACCTACAACTTTTAACACCCACACCCCCTTCCCCTACAAAACTTTAAAGGGGTATCCCTATCATCTAAAAATCATTCAACTCACACCCAAAAGCCAAAACCCTATCAAAAAAATCAAAGAAAGCCAAGATTTGTACAATAGGAATGCTAATGATAAGAGGGGAACAGCTATTGCCCCCCTATTTTGATCACCCCCCTTAATTTAGGTTTTTAAAATTTTATGCAAAATATAAAAGGTTTTTACGAAAATCGATCTCGATATTCACTAGAAACCATCATTTTAAACAATTTTGTAGAAGTAATTTTTTCCAAAATCTATAACTGATGTAAGCTTTTTGGCAAAAAATGAAATAGAGACTATAAATGGCTAAAAAGTATACTTAAATAATAGATTTTGGAAAAACTTTCTCCTATAAAGTTATTCAAAATGATGTTTTTTAGTGGACAACATGGTTGGTTTTCATAAAAGTATTTTATATTTTGCACAAAACCTTAAAAACTTAAAACATTTGTGGGGCTTATCAAAATTGGGGGGGGGGGGGGGGGATAATATCCAGGCCCTAATAAGAGTGAATAGAAGGAACCTCTATTGGCAGCCAAATGCTTGCTTTTCATTCCCCACTTATTTTACACTTTAAGGTTTTATGAAAAATATAGAAGATTTTTATAAAAATTGGTCACATATTCAATTAAAAAACATCATTTTGAACAACTTTTTAGAAGAAAGTCTTTCCAAAATCTATCGTTTAAGTAGATTGTTTTGCCATTTATAGTATTCGCTTCATAAATTACTAAAAAGTCCACTTAAAAGATAGAATTTGGAAAAAAAATTTCGAAAAAATTGTTCAAAATGATGTTTTCTAACAGACAAAACAATTAGTTTTTATGACAACCTTATATATTATTCATAAAATCTTAAAATATGAAATAAGTGAGAGATAAAAAAACAAGTCTTTGGGTACCAATAAAGACCTCCTAAAGAGAAGGGTGAGTTTTTTTGTTTAAGTGGGCTTAGGGCTAGAACCGCTTTGGAGGCTTCAAACCCACCGTCTCTTCTCCCATGCCATGAATCTTGTATCAAAATTCAAGAAGGGATCCACATTTCTCCACTTTCCTCTTTTGTTTTTAGTTTTTCTCTCTTTGTCCGCCACCTGTCAAGCATTCTTCGCCAACGAAATAGCAATACTGATTGTGCTTACGTTCCACTACACCATTTTGTTGGGGTGTATTTACACAAGTGTGTTGATGCAAGATGCCTTGCTCATGATATAGGGTTTTCATTGGATTAGAAAAGAATTCAAGTCCATTATCTGTTCTAATTTGCTTCACTTGACAATTATATTGGGTCTTGATCATTGCAAGAAATGATCTCAAGAAAAAATATGTTTCAGATTTGAATTTCATCAAGTAAACCGGAGTGCACCTCGAGAAGTCATTACTATGGTCAAAAAATAATGAGCACCCGAATAAGAGGGTGTAGCATATCCACCCCAAATGTCACAATGAATCAAATCGAAAGTTGATGTGCTTTTAGTTATGCTGGAAGGAAATGGAAAGCGACTTTGTTTTGCTAAAATGCATACATCACAAGATAAAGGAGAACATAAAGAAACCCCTAAATGAGACAAGGTTGAATTAGCCAAGTGGTGCTTAGAGGGATGTCCTAAACGACGATGCCAAAGCTCAGAATCTGAACCACGATGTGCAGGAAGTGCAATTCGTTGGTTCTCTGGTGGTTGAACATAATGATAGAGCCCATCTCTCATTTCACCCATTCCAATCAGCTTCTTCGTGTTCAAGTCCTGAAAAACACAAAAGGTGGGAAAGAAAATGGCAGCACAATTCAGGGAATTAGTTATTTTACTAATGGAAAGAAGATTAAAATTGAATATTGGAACACAAAGAACATCATCTAGAGTGATGGTGGATGAAAGAATTGACTTTCCAGTGTGGGTAACAGGAGTGCTAGTGCCATTTGGCAAACATACTGGCTTAGCATTTGTATTTTCAATAGCACCACTAAGCAAAGATAAGGTAGGTGTGAAATGGTTAGATGCACCTGAATCGATAATCCAAGAGGTTTCTGGAGATTGGTGTGCAGAGTTGCAAGGTATACCTGCAAAGTTGGCTGCAGAGGGTTGTTCACCCAAACTTAAGAGAGATAAGAGTTGCTGATATTGATTGGCTGTAAGCTGTGGTAAAGGGGACACTGTTCCAGATGTGGAAGATGCAATAGATGGCACACTATTAGGAATGGGAGTGGTAGCAGCAGCAAAGATGATCCCCCACGACTAGTTCCTTGTGTACGTGACTTGGGATGCCATGAAGGGTATCCATGTATTTCAAAACATTTGCTTCGGTCGTGTCCTGATCCACCACAATGATCATAAATGGAAGTTGACTTTTCCTTTCCACGGCTACCTGGGCGTGAGTTTTGAGAATAGCGACCACGAGACGCTGCTAATGCAGCGGCATCACCTGCAGCAACATTGGTAATTTGAAGGCTTTTCTGTCTTTCTTCTTGTTGAACAAGTGCATAGACCTTGTTTATGTTAGGGATTGGTTCCATGGTGAGAACTTGAGTCTTCAAAGTTCCAAAACTATCATTAAGACCCATAAGGAATTGATGAACACGTTCAGAGTGGAGAAGAGCCTGGAACTCTTTGCTGGCACCACAAGTGCAAGTTGGTATTTTAGTATAAGAACCCAACTCATCCCATTTTGTCTTCAAAGCTGTATAATAAGCACATACAAACTCTTGTTGTTACAGAGTGTTGACTATGGATCTCTTCAATTCATAGATTCTTGGGCCATTTCCTTGCGAGAACCTATCTTCAAGATCCAACCATACCTCATGAGCAGTTTCAGCATAACTTACACTATTTGCAATATCAGCAATCACGCTGTTAAGCAACCAAGAAATTATCATGTTGTTACAGCGCTCCCAGGCCATTACAAAACCAAGAAGAGAATTTGGTTTAGCCAAACTCCCATCAACAAAACATAATTTGTTCTTTGCTACAAGTGCTATTTTTGTAGCACGTTTCCATGAGGGAAAATTGTCACCTGTCAATTTTTGGGCAACCAAAACCATGCCTGGATGGTCTGAAGGATGTAGGTAATATGGTGAGGAATAATCAATAGCCTCAGCACTTGCACTATTGTTTGCTGGTGGTGAATCATTTTCGGTTGAAGACATAGTCAGATAAGAAAAAGATACACACCAGGAGTAAACGAAATAGCAATATTGATTGTGCTTAAGATCTGCAAAAGTGAGGGGAAAGAGAAAAAATAAAAAAAAATAATAATCAGAGAATTTGATGCTCTGATACCATGATAGTTTTGCAGAAAACAAAAACATATATTTCATTACTCTGTTTGAGGTATATATGCAGAATTTACATCAGATAACTCTAAAGCCCAATATTTCAGGGATAAGGACGAAGTAGACTATACAAAGTAAACTATTAGCTATTTAACTAGATAAGGAGTCCATATCTGATTGCAATAGCTGTTGGCAATCCATATCTGATTGCCCAATAAACTCCTTGGCACATCCGCATATACGAACCTGCAGCTAGTCTCTTATTTTAGAGGCCTTCTCGAGATAGATATTATGCAAAACATGAGCAGTGGGAGGACACAGGGTGGTGACTATTGACTCAACCCAGCTAATCCAGGGACAGTATATATTTCATGCATGAGTTTGTATGTTGAGATTTTTGGGGTCTACAAAAGACAGTCCCAGCTGGCTGGTTTGGGCATTATTGCGGTGAAAAATTTATTTTCAATGGTTCGATCCATTATGTGGCAAATGGACAATCTGAATACGCAGGATTCACTTTTGCTTTCCCATGGGAGTTTTCAAACAGTTCGTTCCATCTCATAGTGGATTTTCACAGCTTAACCGGGAGCTCCGACCTTCACCTTTCTTCAGAATTTGATGGTCAGTCATGACTCTTGGAGATGGGAGCAGACTACACTTCCAGAATATATTTAGAGAAGCTACACAACTATGTCATCAGGTGCTACATACAAAGCACCCACGTTTTAGGATTAATTTTGTTGGCTGGACTTGTTAATGGTGGGTTTTTTTTTTTTTTTTTGGGGGGGGGGGGGGGGGGGAACTTGTTAATGTTTGGCCTCTAGTCTTTTGTATTTACCTTTTGTATCAAATAAATAAAATGGTTGCGACAGAAAATGCTAATCTTTTACCAAAAAGAAGAAAAAACAACAGCCAACTATTCCATTGAACTTCTATTTCCAATTACATTAAACTTCTGTTCAAGACATTGCATTCGAGAATGGGACTGCAAATTGAGCCTCTATGAGCCAGTCCTTGTACTCGATATAATATACCCAACATCCCAGATATAATTGGCCCTCGTGTGAAGGATTAAATTCAATCTACATATATTTTGATATGCACCTATACCCATTTTTTTTCCCCTAGAAGAAAGAAAAAAGCATCTATATATTGGAGAATACCTGTTTCAAATCCACCATAATCCATGAAGCAAACAACCACTGCCGCAAATGGATGTCCACTGAACTCTTACATCTATATTAAATCTGTAGGATATGTATGTGCTGATTCTGTATCTAAGTTCTCGTAACTGCTGTTGATGCTTCTTGAAAATGATTTTCATGCCATCCTTTTGGCCACAAAGAAGGGAAAAGAACGAAAGACTAACACCTGAAAGAAAGTGGATGGCATCCTCAATCTTCTAATGATAAATTTTAGAAGAGAGCACTCCAAATAGCAGCAGCACCTTCACCGCATCTTGCATGAACATCCTTGATTCTGTCCACTGATCTACAAATTCCACTGCAGCTCCAATCAAATGAAGCTACGCACACATTACCAGCCTGTGCCTTCCACTCACAATCTGAAAAAACTAACAAAATATTTAGGGAAAACCCATCTGGGAAGAACAGCATGTGTCCCCCCACAAAAAAATAAAAATAAATAAGTAAAAAACATAATATATTTGTGAAGGACTGTATACCAGGTGGAGTCCCGCAACACATGCTCCGATCATCAATGTGCTCAACTTCAAGACCAATAAACCAGGCGCCAAGTGATACGTCTTCATTGGCGAACTTGTGCAGTATGGGCCTGCAATCAGAAACACCAAAGCTCCAACTTTAATGGGAATAATTATATTATTAATAGTCACAAGTGCGGCAGTAACTGGCTGTTGTTTACAATTATATAATTGTCATATCAACAATTTAAAATTCAAACACTGTAGATATTTTACCATTAAAGCAGAATCTCTAATCAATAATCTGATAAAAAATACTGATTAAACATTACTGCAACAAAACTAAAAATATTTTCAACAGTGAAAAATAACATAACAGTGACTGAAATTACTGGTACTATTATTATACATTTTCTGTGAATGACCGATATAACAGTAGATTGATGGTTTAAAATGTGCTAATTAAAGCACAAATAAGTACTGTGGATTGCAGGATCCTAAAACATGGAATCGGCGAAAACTTGTAGCCTGTAAAAATCATTATTCATACTTACTGGTTGGTAGAGATGTATGTGGCCAAATCCTTTGAGATTGCATAAATCTGTCCTGTTGCATGCCGAAAATATTTATTCCCCTCCTCTCCAAATTTCCAATATTCAGGTTCATGATACTTAACATTCCTATGGATGTAAAAGTATTATAAACAAGAAATAACAACAGTTCATAAACGCAAGAATGTTATTTGAAAATATATGTTTGAGTAAATAAGAAAGCTTGAGTAGAAATTACTTCTGAGAAAGAACTGGTCCTGATTTCATACATCCTACATATACTCTGGGCTTTGAACGGTGGCGTGCAAGAGTTGCAGCTAGCGTACCTGCATTCTCAGAACAAGTAAAATCTATCAGTTAATGAGACTGTGGAATGAAGCCAAAATTAGGGCTGGAAAATCCAAGTCAAGCCCGCCAAACCATTGGAACCTGACCAATTGCCTGCTCCGGCCAGTATTTTGAATCTCGGATGGAAAGAGAAATTTACCCAAATTGACATGAACATCATCATCCACCTTGATGTAGAACTCAGCATCCCACTTCGCAACTGCAGTAGAAAAGAATATCTTGGTCTTTGCAGATAACTCATGATACCCTTCAACATGCTCCTGCACCAATAATATAACTTTGTTCGAATTTGATTTTGACAATGCGTCATATAAATTTATCATCAACACAAAAAAATTTACTGGGCAAGTTCTTACAAGCCTAAGGAAGTCTTTATGCTGAGCATCTTCTGAGTCAATAGCACGATCTAAAATGCTGTTGGATGTTGCACTATGTAAACCAGTGTGAAATAAACTTACATCAGATTCCATTGTGAAAGATCCACACAAAGCTTGAGTTAATAAATAAGATCTAAATATCTAATAGAAAACAAATATCCTAAAATATCAAGATTCATGGCATCCACAAATGACAAGAAAAAAGAGAGGGAATCTGAGTATGCCAAATATCTGCATAGACCGAACTCGAACTTCACTGACGGGTGTAATTAAGAGAGGACAGCTGGTATAGCATTTTTCTTAAAAATTAATGTGAATCAATCTGAATGTTTTTGTGATCATTCTCATTTTCAATTGATTATAGAAGGTTATCTGATCTAAATATCTAATGCCATCTGTTCCACTGAACTGCTGATTCTGAAATAGTACACCTGTAAGGAGGAATACTTCCAAGCCATTTACTTAAAGTTGCAAATCCTCCCAATCCTAAATCACTATGAATTTTTCTAGGTAAAGAATGATCCAATGGACAAATCCAACAGCATCATATCCAACTAATGAAGAATGACTTGCAAAGCAATGAAGATATAAGGAAGAATGACATGGGTTATGGCAAGATGAAGATGCAAGGGAACAAGAGAGCTCTATTGAGAAACAAAAATGACCATAACAATCAAGCTCTGTCCCCAAGATAAATGGCTCCAGCAAATAGGTGGGATACGGCCATAAAGGGACAGCCACCATTATTTTGCTTGTTCCCACGCAACCACCCCCAAAAAAATATATATAAAAACCTTATTAGTTAACATACTTTCCCTAAATATTTTTTTCATCATAAATCATTGACTCTTTTTTTTATTTTATTGTTAACACCTTCAATTTGTTCTGTTCATTCTATATTTATCACCACAACGTTATAAAGAGAATTTAAAGGGTTAGTAGCAAATTAGACTCTATACAACAGGACTTATACATTTCCATAAAGCTCCCATAGATTAATTCTACTTCAAAAGAGGTCAAACTACACATCAAGGCTAAACAATAGAACTTTGTCCACAGGTCCCAGCCATATCCTTTGTAAATGAATATGCCTTCATAGACTTTGTGAATGACCTGACAAAAATCCTGATTGGCCATCTATTTCTCACTAATATACATATACTTTCGCCTGAATGAATCTACTTGCAGAAATGATTTCTAAGTCACTGTCAACACCTTCAATATGTTCTCTTCATTCTATATTTATCACCACAATGTTAAAAGAGAATTTGAAGGGTTACTATCAAATAAGACTCTATACAACAGGAATTATATACATTTCTATAAAGCTCACATAAATTAATTCTACTTCAAAAGTGGTCAAACTACACATCAAGGCTAAACAATAGAATTTTGTCCACAGGTCCCAGCCATATCCTTCATAAATGGATGCCTTCATATACTTTGTGAATGCCCTGCAAAAATCCTTATTGATCATCTATTGCTTCACTAATATACTTTCACCTGAACGAATCTACTAGTAATTTTTTTTTTTTTTTTTTCAGTTGCCTCTGTTCCCCATGACCATATCATCTAAGACACCATGCTGTGCATGACCTATAAAAGCTAAGAATATGCATTTGAAATATGGAATGGTAGATGAGACAAGTAACAATGACCTCTCCAATTCTATGAGAATATAAATTATGACATCCAAGCCCTGTTCAAACCGAATTTCCACCAAAAAAAAAAAGAAAAAAAAAATTTGGGGGAAGGGGGGGTGGGGGTGGGGTTCAAATGTGCAATTAGGGTTCAGAATTCACTTGGACCAATTGAGTCATAAAGGGTGGAGAGTAAAACTAATGAGATATAAGGGAGATTTGGATTGATTTCTTGGTCTAATTGAAACTTTGGAAGCATGGGATGTTAAATAACTTTACATGATTCAAGGAAATTTCGCAAGGAATCTCCCACGTCCTTACAAGTGGAAAAGAATAAAGTCAAATATGTGTGGAAAACACTGCATAAATCCTTTGATTTATATCGTATCTAACCAAATTTTCTAGAAGTATTGATGGGGAAAAAAAAAGTTGACACTTCAGCCACTACCTGAACAAAAGGTAAGGTATCCACAGGTATAACCTAGGCTACGTGGACACGGAAAAGAATGTCAGCTACAGGTGTCAATCATTGTGTCAAATTTATCTCATCCCTAAAGCTTAGGACAATAGGACATGGTTGAACTATCAAAGTGTCCAATCTTTCTTCTTGTATACCCTATGGAAAAATGAACATATGCAACAAAGAATTACCAACGTGGGTATGTCACTCTTTGAAATATACATGGCAAAGTAAAAATTTAGGAAAGTATTTGAGGGAACTCATAGTGAACAAGGAAAGTGTTTATCTCTTCTCTTGTTGGAGACCGCTTGTTGCTGGGCATCTAACATTATGTGTAATGGACACATATCCCAGAACCAAACCCACATCCTGTCATGTCTGACTCTGACCAAGTACTTCCCAATTTTAAGTGGCCAAGTGAAATAGGGTATAACCAAGGAATTCTTTCATCCATATATATTACTATATTAGAGAAACCAAAAAACCCTTTGACTGAGGAAAAGAGAAAAGCAGCAACATATTTTTCCCAGCACTCCCACAAATTAATAAATAAGAGCCCGAGTGTTGCTTACTCGGCCAAAATGCTATTTTTATTTTCTTTCATTTTATTAAAATTTTCTTCAGATTTTATAATTGTGGCCCATATACTTACATCTAGTTTATTGTTATTAAGTTTCAAGCCTAAGCTACTAGGTGGAGGGCCCAAACAAGTACATAAAGTTATATCAAATTCAATATTTAGATGATGTGGGATGTGAGACTTCCCTAACACTCCCCGTCATGTGTAAGCCTAATAAGACAAGAACGGGCCTCAAGTGGACAAGAATAACAACCTCAGAAATAGAACGAACCCAAGAATGCCAAGCTCTAAGATCATTTTAAATTTTCTACCTAAAAGCCTAAGATAATAGGTGGAGGGCTCAAACAGGTATATGAAGCTATATCAAATTCAATATTAAGATGAAGTGGGATGTGAGACCTCCCAACAATTATAAACACCTACATTAGATAATCATTAAATAAAAAGCAATTCAGTGCTAGATTATCAATTGGTTAAAGTAATCAATCTTCAATCAAAATATTCTCGCCATCGACACACCAATAACACATCAGAGTAGAAAGTTTGTTTTGTTTTTTGTTTTTTTTGGTTATTTTGTTTTGTTTTGGTCATTATTTTTATTTTTATTTATTTATTTTTTTCCAACTCATAATAACTGTAGCTTTGATTTGCTAATATAAAAATAACAAGTTACAAAAAAATCAATTTAAAAAATGCAACTAATCACAACAGCAGGTGCTTGACACAGCTGTGACATACATATACATACAAGCTTACAGGGAGGTAAATAAGCAATAAACCTGTGGCCAATCATGAACCGAATGACAATGCCCTTCTCTCGTTCTAATTGAAGCAGTTTTTCTCCTAATCAAACACAACAAGATGATCAGTGACATTCCTAAGCAAAACAACACAAAGTATATAGATATTTACACACAAAGCATATAGATATTTACACACAAAGCATATAGATATTTACAGAGTAGATGGAAATACAACCTTGAGGCATCCAGGTCTCTCTGACAGAATCACGCCTCTTCCTACTGCTGAAAGCAGTGTTTATCCCAATAACCACAAATGCCTTCTTCCTCGGCAACCTGACATGAGAAGATGTGCTAATGGAAGGCAAACCATCAAGGCTCCCAATCTCAAGAGAGCTCTGAGTAGCAGCCAGCTCCATCTGAAGTGTAGAAATGGTTTTGTCCAAGGATCTGCCAGGCCTCCAAATATTCACCAGTAGAACAATATTGTCAATGAATTATCAATGAAAAATGAAGCAATTGGATATCATGTGGAAATTGATCCAATCCATTGTGTTCGAGCCCATAGTGTTTTTCTTAATCTTTTTAACACTTGTTTAGAACTATGGAATTTTAGTAATTCAATAAGATGGCCTCATTCCGATTTTACTGTAGTGTCTGGACATGATATCAATTTATACCACCAAATTGTGGGTTCAAAAGCTAATTAAAACACAATGGATTGATTCAATTTAATTAAATGTGATAATATGGGTTGATTAACACGTTCCATTGCTCTGTTTGGTTGATGGGAAAGTGTAAGAAAAGAAAATAAATTTTTTTAAATTATTAAGCTTTTCATCATTTATACCCGAGAACACTAAAAACCTGGGCTCAACCAAGCGTAATACAACAATTTTGCTTTGTTGATGCATGTTTTCCTTCTTTCAGAAGTCAAAGCACCACAAAATAATAAGGTTCAAAATTTCACTTTCTTTTCTTTTCCACAATTTTCTCAGCAAGCAAACGGAGGATCAGAATTCCATACTCACTGAATTGCTTCGTGGGTTTTGTGAACCTCTCCCATTATATCCTTATCCTGTACAAGCTTCTGATACAGAACAAAAGCCAAAACAGTGAGAAACATTAAGGTATATTATTACCAAAATAATTAAATAATATATTTTTAAAAAAATAGTGACAAAGCAGACCCTGTTTGATGCAGAGTCCTCGGAAAAGACTGGCAATTCTTGCTCATATCGCCTCCGCGATATCATCTGACCGCTGGATTCAGGTGGAGCCCACACCCTGCAACAATGATCAAAATTTCAGCGAATTAATATGAAATTTCGATATTTGAAATTCATGCTATCACCAAATTGACACAACAAAACACTTCATGAAACGGCATTAAACGTAAAATTTGCTACTCATAAATAAAAAAAAATTTATTAAAAAAAAAAAAAAGGATGTCTGAAAAACATAACCTTCTTTCAACGTATGATCAGGAATAAAGCTCAAGAACATCAACCATGAATAACAATAAAAGATTGCCAGAAGCATTATGAGAAAACAAAATCAATGAGGTAAAAGGTATTGGAGAGAGAGAGAGAGAGAGAGAGAGAGAGAGACCTGTTTGTGAAAAGCATGCCAAAAGCGAAACTGGAGATGCAGAGGATGAATATCCATGCGGGGGGCACCTTTCCATTGTTTCGGTTCTTCATGGTTGGAGAGGTGAGGCCAGTTACAGCTGGTAAAACGAGTCTATGCTTAAATTTGTGTCTTCTTCTTCTTCTTCTTCTTCTTCTTCTTCTTTGGCTGCTTGGGCCGTCAAAGCTGTTGACCCTTCCAGCCAGAGTATCAAGCCGCCTGGTCCCGCATACACGTAACCCCGTCAATCAAGCTCCGTTAGTCAAGGTTCGAAATGATTTGCCCGTTTGAGACGTATGAACGGTCCAAGTCTAGGTCTGATGGAAGTTGGCTCGAGGAATTAAATTGCTCCACTAATTTGACAGAAGGGTTGGCGTTTATAGCGTTGTTCCAGTATCTGTATTTAGAGCATTTCGAAGGATATTAGTTATTTTTTTGCTATTTTAACAAGTAAAATGATATTTTTTAAAATAATTATCTACCTATCTAAGTAAATACTCCAAGGGTATTAGTTATTTTTTAATTATTTCAAAAATTTTATTAATAATCTTTTTTTTTAATCATTTGGTGGAAAGATAAAAAATGAATGATGCATAAAGAAAAGACAAGTGTCACTTTTTTAACTAAAAATAGTTTAACTAGTGAATGTCTACTAGTAAAATGTAATTAACCGAAATGAAGATAGCTAAAATAGCTAGTCTTATAACTAGCCCCTCAGATAAGGAAAAAAGTACTTTGACTAGCTAAATAGCTAAAGGGGGTTGGATAGTTAACCCATTAAAGCTGCTCTTACCTAGTCACAATTGATAAAAATGCGGTGCAAAAAATCTCCCCTAATCAAAATGCAACTCGTGTTAAAATAAAGTAACAAATAGTTCAGTACACAGTTTGAACTTATTAGTTATCATTTGTGAGGTTCCTACGAGTTTATGATAACTCTAATTGAATTTAGAGAGTATCGTAAACTTTGTAAAGCCTCCTAAGATTTTTTTTTAAGTGTATAGAGCTTCTACAGGTGTTTAGGAAGCTTTATAAGACTCCTACGAGTTTATGATGACTTTAATTGACTCTAGAGAGCATAATGAACTTTATAGAGCCTCCTAAATATTTTTTGAAGTGTATAGAACTCTATAGGTGTTTAGAAAGTTTTGTGAGACTCCCACAAGTCTATAGTGACTCTGATTGAGTTTAGAGAATATTGTGAATTTTAGATAGCCTCTTAGGATTTTTTTGAAGCATTTAGAGCTCTTATGGGTATTTAGGAAGCGTTGTGAGACTTTTAAGAATCTATGGCAACTTTAATTGAGTTAAGAGAGTGTTGTGGACTCTAAAAAGCCTCCTAAGATTTTATGGAGTGTATAGAGCTCCTACAAATGTTTAAAAAGCTTTATGAGGTTCCCACGAGTCTATAACGACTCTAAATATCACTCTCTCTCATGCTCTAATGGGGGTATTTTAGATTTGTGGCTTATGGGAAAATAATTATAGTTAGTTGTCACTGTTAGTTAAGTTAATAGTCATTTATTAAGAAGTTAGTAGCATTTAGCATTTATCTATTTTTGCTATTTTTTGTGGCTCAAAATGTTTATCTATTTTGAAAAGTCAAATCATAATTTTTTGAACTTTCCTACATTACCATTTATAATTTCAATAACTACTCTCAACACAAAACCCAATACGAAGTTTGTAAGGGTATTTTTAGAAAGATGAAATCTAATAATTGACAAGTCAAGATAATGATGACTTTTTTTAAATAACGTATTTTGTCAAACTTTGTCTACTTTTATGAGACAGAGAGAGCAATAATTTCGTAATTTTTTATTTTTATTTTTTTTTATTAATGAGAGAAATGCAAGTAAAAAATAATTTAGGCATACATTTGTTATTTGTTTATTTTTAAATAGTTTTGGGACGTTTGGTTTGTAATGATGGTCTTGGTCTCTACCATGTTGTGCCCAAGACAAGTCATAGGCTTCTGAAACTCTAATTTTAAGGGAAGAATAAAAGGATCACGAGCCGAGGCCAAAAAACTGGGCTGTGTTTGGAATGACGAGTGAGAAGCGGTGGTTGCAAGAGCGGTCTCTCGTGGGGCTGGGAAACGCTGCGTTTTAGCGCACCGCGGCGTTCCCACTATATTTGGGACCGTTGCCTTCAAAGTTGAAGAACAAGGCACCCACTCTGTGCGAAGCGTTTGTTGGTAGAAGACGACTCTTCAAATCCTAAATGGGGAAAAAGAGAGATCACTCGATCCTAACCCCAACGCTTCTATGCCTCCACTAAATCTTTTCTCTCTCTGCCTCGCGAATTCTCCTATTATCGTCCGATTATCCTCTGTGATTAGGGTAAGATTTCTAACCTTTCATGGCTATATGCAATTTATTTTTAATTTTGACTTTGAATTAGGGTTTCTTTTTACTTTTGTTAATTGCTCAATTTGGTTTCTTTTGAATTGAATCAGGAATTAGTTTGTTTCGATTTTGTGAGTCAAGATCGGCCAAACCCACCGTTTTGAACCCACAGTCTTTCTCCAACTACAGGTGAGACGGTTTTTTTTGGGGATATATTTCTCTCTCTAGGTTAGGGTTTCTCTCTCTCTCTCTCTCTCTCTCTCTATGTATATATGTATATGGACATGTAGAGGAAGACCTTCTTTGATTCTTCCTTCATCTGTAACTTTAATGGCTTCTGTTAGTGCAATCTTTTACGATCATTCCCTCTTTCTGTAGAATAGATGTGTGTGCATGTATATGTAGTTGTAGAGATTAAGAGGGTTTTTTTAAAAATATTTTTTATGATGGTTAATATTGATGGGGTTTTGGAGGTTTAAATGTTTTGATTGTTGAATCTTTAGGTGGTTTGAGGAGGGTTTTTAGCGCCAATCAGATCTTTTTGGGTTCTTCAATTTTTCTATTGTTGGTAATCGTCACCGTTTGATACTGTGTTGGTTCCCGAGAAAATTTGGGGGAAAAGAAAAGTTAATTTCCTAGTATATTTAACTGCTTCATTTGATTCAATTGTCAAATTATTTTAAGTGCAATGTTTGTTTGGTCAGATTTCAAGAAATTCCTTGCAGAGTATTAAGAAAATAAGGCCAATAACTGGAACCATGTCAGATTGATAACTGTTTAGCCCATAAAATCCTACCATGTCAAATCAAACTAAAAGGAAAAAAGTAAATTTATTTATTCTGCATCTGTCTTTGTACGGTAACTCTGGGACATAATATGAGATATTAAGAGGGACAAAATTTTTGAATTGTTTTCTTGAGAGTTAACGGAATCATACAAATACTAAAAAATAAGGCCCATATTATTTTTTCTTTTATTGCCCACAAGTTAGTTTGATAACTTTTTAAAAAATAAATAATTTCTTCCCCTTTCTTTTAAACAAACACCCGTTTACTTTTACTTATATCATTATATGTAAAGTCCATCCTTCCCCCAACCCCAACCCAAAAAAAAAATGATGCTAATGTAATAAACTTATTGCAAAGAATGGCAGCAATCTAAAAAAATTGAGTCCCTCATTGGGATCACCCGTCGAAATTGACTTTCAAAGCTTTCATTCTGCAGATTGTTCACCTTTACCTGAAGATGCTATGTCTGTGATGGATTGACACAGCTTGGCAAGGTTATAGTTGATCTGTCTTCTTCTAATGATGCATTTGGTTCAGTGTTAATATTTGGATGGATGTGGATAATGTTTCTTTTAGCAGAGTTTGTTTACTGACTGTTGACTCTATGATAAGAAATATACTTATAATAAGGTTTTGATCTTGGAAGGATTGGCAAGATTCAAAACTTAATGTTTACTATGAGATAACTGTTAGGTGATTTTTTTTACTGTTAGGTGATTTTTTTTCCCTTTTTTGTTAATAATATTTCTAATAATACTGTTATGTTGCAGAAAATAAGAAATAGTGAAGGTAATTTTTATTTTTATTTTTTTATAAATTTTTCCTGAAGCAACTTAATAAGGAACAAATTAAAGTGGTATTATATTGTCTATGAGAATATTCATTTTAGTGTGAGTTGAGGGTAATACAGATAGAGTTAGTTAAAAGCCATTTGCACATCTCATGTTTCCATTTGAGGATGTGCAAGATTAATGTTGCTGACCCCGGGTATTGGGGTAAGTAACTGGGGCTTATGAGTTAATGTACCTTTTCTAATTAATAGCCCATGTACTTCAGTTATTTGTAAGATTTATGCTTTTGGACTTTGTTCTAATTTCTAATCTTTTTGTTTAATGTTTGAAGACTACATCTTTGGCTCTAAATTTTTTTGAGGCTACTCGAGCATAAGTAGTGCAGTTAAGAAGATATTTTGGTTAATCAGCTTGGTAAAATTCAAAAGTTTTTGTTGGCAATGCAGGTGAATTGAACAAGGTACCACCTAATATCGAACACTTTGTCGCTAGTAACTATAAACATCTCATATGCTACCCAAGTTTGATCATCATAATAGCACACTCTGTTATGTTTGAAGTTTGCTTTATATTCTATTGAAGTAAAATTTTTATATTGCTCCTATTATTGTTCTGCATATTGTTTGTGGTATGGATTATTCTATTACTCAGTAAAAAAATTTGAACCCTGTTAATTATTGTCCAAATCTATACTGGGAATTTAAAAGTTTTACCTTCGTTGTTTAGATTGTCGATTATTTGAGGGATCTCTTTGCAGATTTTGCTGATTTGGATGGAGGATTATCTGAGGGATCTTGCTAGCTTTGAAGCAAATATTTTGCTGACCAAGATAGCAAATCTAGAGAGAGATGTGTGGGTTTCAAGTATCACAAGCGTCAGACTCCCACGAGTAATTCTCTCAATATAAATGTGTGGGTTTGAAGTTGGAGATATTTCCTGCTCTGTTTTAAGGCTCCTTTGGTGGGCAATATAAAGCTAGCTTTATAGAAATTCAGGGGCTTGATTGTCCTTTTAAAGTATAAATATGGGAAATAGGATCTATCCAAACAAAATCATTAAAATACAAAACCTCTTCCCCTGTAGAGGTTCCATCTTCTTCCTGGAAAAGCCATGCCCGCGTAGCTTGTGAAAGATCTTTTATGCTCTTTTCCTCTTCCGACTAACAAACTCAACTGCATGCGAAATGCGTGAAAAGCACTGATTTTTACAAAAAAAAGCACTTGTATGCCAATGCATCGCACCGCCAGACAAACCCTTAGATCTGGCCCCTATAGGGGTGGGGTGGGGAAAATTTTGTCATCTCTAAATTAACGGTCCACTGGCTTTATTTCTTACTGAGTTTCCAAATTTCAATTCTTGAAGGCCGTTTAGTTATCATAAACGAACTACTGTGAACTGGGGTTTTACTTTCTCCGTCTCCAGCCATGGAGGATATTGAGAAGATTGACCATCCATGTCGGTTTGTGATCGTCCAAGACCGTCCATCTTTGATGCCGTCACTGTCCAGGGTCAGTTCTCTCCTGTTGCTTTCATTTTTGAATTCAATTAGCCTTATGTTTGTTTGCCGAGAAAACGAAGGGATGGATAATTTTTTTTTGCGATTTCTATTCTAGTATTTTAAGATACTAAGACTCACATTTTAAACAGAATATTGATCCATGACTGGACAATTACATGGAAATTATATATCTATATATATAGAGTTCTTTTATTATCAAGTGCACTTGATGGAACTTTGCGTCAAGTGAACTCTAAAACTCTTACCCATGACTCGTATTTTGGGAAACAAACTGTTGGATTAAATTTGATTCGTATGTAGGTTACGCATGCCAAAAGTTAAGTTGATTTGAGATTAAGAGGTGCTTCATCCATAAATGTCCATAAAGAAGCGATTGTTATTGCTTAAAAAATGTAAGTTTTGAATAGAATAACAGTCAGTCTTGGATCAACTTGATTTTTGGCATGGTTCGCCTACATGAGAAGCTATCTAATCCAACAATTGGTTTCAAAAAATACGAGTTACTGGTAAGAGTTTTGGAGTGCCCTTGATGCAATGTTGCATCAAGTGCACTTGATATCAAACGGACTATATATATATATATATATTAAAAAGACACATGGAATTTAATATTCAAATACAAACAAAAACATTAATGCATGTTTTCAACTTAGATATACATCCACAAGCTTATTGTGTTCATAACTTGAATATGTTATTGTGAGAAAGAAAAACTAACTGCCCTTGAAGTCCAACATGTGGACTATATACAGTTTTGACTAATTTTTTCCTTTTTCCTTATTTTAAGGACAATCCTAGAGAAGGTGAGGCCCATCATTTGGACTGTTGTTCTCTCCAACATATTCTACAATTTAAATTTGCCTGGCTGTTCCAGATGTTGATTGCTCGCAAAGTTTAATTTAATTAAACTTGTGATATTTTCTATATTACACCTAGAATTACCTTCAAGTCTTTCTTGTACTTACAAGTTTTAATTTGTAGTGCAACTAGAAATTGAATATATTTTCAAGATCTACCACTACAAAAGCTATAGTAGACACCATTTCAGAAGCAGATAAATGGTATAAAAACTTTAACCTGACTAAATAACAGATTGCATTGGACCAAAGAAATTTCAGGGAAAGCATATACACCTCATAATTGGATCCTTCGGCATTTTCTGTGACCTTTGAGGGTGAACTGCAACCCACTGTCTTCTACTCTCATGCCAAGCAATTGTAGCTAGATAATGAAATTAGCTTGATTAAGCTATAAGAAAAAGAAAAAAAGAAAAAATTCCCTACTTCTTGAATTATATGAACCAAGAGGAAGAAAAGATAAAATTCGAACCAGTCATGGTATATGTCAAAAGTGATATAAAAAGGAACTTGAAGATTTGTGATATGTTTTGTATAATAATACTTCTAAATGTGTGGGTAGGAGAAAAACTTTTGATTCTTTATATTGCCCTCACTAAAATTTATAAAGACCATACTACCCTTCTTTATTAAGCTCTCAAACATTCTGTTTCAACCTCAACAATCTGCTCACTTACTGCTTCCTCTGCTTCCTCCAAACCCAATGATTTTCCATGTTCTTCCAAGTGTCTAACTCTTCTACTTCTTCCTCACTCGAGAGTTGACACCATTGAAGTTTCAGCCGAGGTTAAGTTAATCAGGTATTTTTTTATATTAACTTTTTTACTCTTATATGCTTTAGTTACTTTTAGAGTGGGTTGATTTTCATAGACTTTGATGTTGATTCTGATATAATGAAGGATAGTATGGGAAAGTTTAGATAATTTAAAATTTGAATTTTTAAATTGACTAACATTTTGGGACAGCCAAAAAAGGAAAGAAGGCCTATCTTTGTGGGATGGAGGGAGTCTTTGATTTTAAGTTTGGTTGGTTTGTTAGCACTAAATTGATTCTATGGTCGAGGAAGCCTAATGATGATTTTATTTATTTATTTTTTTAATGCAGAAACTCAAATAGAATGTATTTGTGCCAAACACAAATATGGTAAGGACAATTGTTTCTCACTGCTATTGGAAACCAGTGGTTGTGGCTCGTACACTGCAAACCTGTGTCTGACAGAGACAGATAGGAGTACTTCTGTGTTTTGTAGTTTTCGAGCCTATATTTTTTGCAAATTATATACTCCCAGGTTGAAGTACTCTCCTCTGTAGCCCCTTTATTTTCTGTTTGAATTTCGGCCTCTTTCATTAACAGTTATTGGAAATGTTTGAACACCAACTGTTTGTTTAATGCCTTAGGACCATGTGTCATATATGATTTTGCAGACAAGAATTACTCTCAGCTTGTTCCATCGAATGTAGTTGTCATTCTCTTAGTTTCACCTTGCCCACTTTTAGATATATATATCAGGATGTAGGATTGCCATGTGCTGGAGTGTTATTTTGTGAATGGGCATATCAATTGCACGGAGAATATGAATGTGGTTTTTAGTAACACTTGGAAAGACAATAGGTTACATTTTGACTGATTGAAGAAGAGATAATTCTAAGGATGCTTGATTGGTTTTTCCAGTTATGTATTACAAAACCTAGAGGAAGATGAATGTTTTGGGTAGTGTTGTTTAATAGCTGTTCTTTCAAAGAATTTAAAAGTGGTAGAATGCCTATAAAGTAGTTGCAAAGTCGCAATGCACATGAAAATTGTTTTGCCTTTATTAATTAATTTATTTTCATTTATGTTTGCTTGAGCAAAACAATTATTCTGATGATGACATGGAGACATTGGAGAGGACAAAGAATATGGGTATTTGTTTTCGTTAGGATAGTTGCTCTGTTGGACAAAGTATTAGGAGATCCTAGATTTCAATTCTCTATTGGTGAGACTCGGCAAACTATGATTAACAATCAGAGTCTTTAAGATTGATTGGAAGTGGGTCACTTTATTATAGTCTTGTTTCCAAACTGTTGACGCAGGGATGGAGCCCAGAATTTCCTTCAGGGGAGGCGAACTTTGTTGGTTGTTAGTACTTTATCCTCATTTTTAAAAATTGAAGAAGCTTTAGTTAAATTTTTTTCTTTTATCTTGTGATTTTGAGGGGAAAAAAATTGCAAATTCATTGATAAATCATATTTCAATGGGAGATATCAGAGAAAGTATTTGGTCTCTCATAGTGAAATGGGAGATTGTGGGGATTGAGACTTTTATAAAGAGTAAAATTTTAAAAAGAAGAGGGGTGAGAAAGAAAAATAAAGGGGGTTAACAAAATTTAGGTGAGGCAAATTTAAAATGTCAAAAAAAATTAATGTATAAATTTTTTATTTTATAAAACCAGGGGAGGCAGTTGCCCCCACTCAAGAAGCTTGGCTCCATCCTTGCCTTTGACAGCCCCCATCTTTCATGTAAATTTGGATTATGTAGCAGAATTGTTTGTGTCTTTGAACTTGGACCAAAGTGGAGCCAAAATTTTAGTTTTGATGCGGTAGATATTGCTTGTCATAATTAATTAGGGAAAAATGAGATTGAATAAAAAATAAAAATAAAAATCTTGGAATCTTGTTACATTGACTAAAAAAGGTTAAAAAAATTACTAATTTCACTTTCAAATTAAGATTGGCCATTATCTTTTAAAAACAATAATACCCCTCTTCATGCTATTTATAGATAATACCCCTCACACCCAACAACCCAACCCCCCTCCATAAAATAAAAGTAAAAATTTTGAAATCTTGTTCCATCGAATAAAAAAAGTTTTTTTAAAAAAATTGACTAATCTGGCCGATTAATTAATTAAGTTGTCATATCAGGTTTGTATTGTCCGAAATAAGAAAAAATTAAAGTATAACTTTCATGCTATCTACAAATAAAAATAAACATTGCTAATTGCTCTCGTTTCACTTCCATTTAGTAGGTATCAGTGGTAGTAATAACTTCTCTACACTGGCTCCTATTGTTAAACGCTTTTTTTTCTTTTCTTTTTAATGAATTGATATTTGAAATTTCATATATAAGCATTTTATATTCTTATTGTTTACTTTGATGACCGATTCTTCACGGATGCACTTTGTGTAGTACTGTAGTTTGTAGTTTGTAATTTTGTATATCTTAGATGACCTCTTTCTTCACATGGTTCATGACTATGTGGTCTGTGGATTGGTTGCTGCTGCTTGTTTCATTGCCTGAAATTGGAAAAGTTCCTTCTGGTGCCTATTGCTTGTTTCACTTGCTGAAATCGGAAAATTTTGTTGTAGACTTGTAGTTACCAAGTACAACTATTTTGTGCATTATTGGGAAACTTGCTTGTCATTATCATGTTATTTTGTATTTTGATTTAAATGGATTTCCATCGGTTCTCTTGAAAGAAATGCTATGCATTCATATTGTTCCTTGGAAAGATCTTTACCTTGTTCTGTGTCTTCAGTTCATTTATAGAGGAATCATGCAGAGTAATAAATTTTACAAATAAACACAAGATATTTACCTTGTTTCATGACATGGCTTTGTTTAAAAGTTGGGCAACTGTGTAGATTTTTTAAAAGTCTGTCTATCGTTGCTATTTAAGAGGAGATAAAATTCTATTTTCCTATAGTTGCTAAATTGTGATCATCTAACCTATGCTAGATATTGAATACTTAATAATAGTATTTCAATTGATGATATAGAATCAAAGGACTTCATTATATGTTGTACAACTGAATTTTCAATATTATTGGTAATGATTGTTACCTCTCATTGCAGCTTGGCTCCCAAGTAAAGCTGATAGGCTTGGTCCCAAGTAAGACTGATCTGTGACTAATCTGTCTTGGTTCATGTGTGCTGTCTCTTAGATTAGTCAAGCCATAAGGCCAGTGGTTGAGCCGTCTGGCGATGTAGGCGCCTGCATACGTGAGTGATAGGTGGTCTGGTGTTCGCACCAGTTTGGTTGACCTTAATTAGGGGATGGAATGGTGATTCCCTTTTGGGGGCCTATTCCCTCCAAGGAGGGGAATGGGCATTGCTCCCCAAATAAAGAGGAATGACCATTCCCTCCTATTAAGGAACAAAATCACAGAATGGGTTCTTTACATTCCATGCCCCCCACCCCTTACCAAACATTGGAATGGAATGACCATTCTCATTCCCATTCCATTCACACAAACCAAACGCAGTCTAAGGGTGTTAATTCTAATGAATTCTCCTCTCTCTCTCTCTCTCTCTCTCTCTCTCGTTCTTAAGTTTATGTGTTTGTTGGTTACTTACAAAGGGAGACTGATTTGAGTCGTGGGTTCGGGCTCGTGATGGGGGTTAACTGAGTACCGTTGAATTAGCTGAGAAGGCATCGTTATGTGATTGTTTTATACAGTTATTTGGGATTGTACAACTCTCTGTTGTGTTAAAATCATTGATTATTTAAGTTCTTTCCCTTTAATTCTATTATGTTCTCTTATCAAAATTATGTTGACACTCTTGAAGAAACATTTGAATAGGCTTAACATCCCAAAACACTGGATGCTTGACAAACTCAGGGTACATTTTTTGATGATTGTTCCCCCTGTTCGGGCATTGATAAAATTTAGGAAGACAAAAACATAAAAAAGATTTGAATTTGAACTGTCCAGGCTGCTAGAGGAAACCAAAACAAATGTATTCCCTCCTCTTTCTGTCCTAACTTGGATTCTTTGAGTAAATCATGAGATACAAAAAAAAAAAAAATTTTTCTATTTATTTAATTACTCTTTGTTTTGTTTTGTTTTGTTTTTGTTTTTCATGTTCTTACCATCAAGGGACGATGTGGAAGTTATTGATGAACCACTTCATGCAAACCTTTGGGTGACAAGTCTTGATAGCCTTATTGTGTGGAGCTTCTTTCTAAAATGGTGTGTACTTTCATCTCTGCTTTCGAAGCTTGGATGCAGTTTTTTTATGTTATCTAAATTTTCTTTGGGTTAAGGATATATGTTAAAAAAATGTATGGACCAATTTATATTCTTTTGGGCTATATGTTGTCATATATATTATTAGTATTATTGACTGATTTCATGAAAGTGCCAGCAAATATGGTTTTTCATTCCAGTTAAAGACGAGTTGCTCCTTATATTCTCTTTGGTCAATCATGGAGGTACCTTTTCTGTAACTTCGATTAGTTTGAATGTTATTGTGAGGTTGATTGAGGAGTTCCCTTATCGTAGTTTTGATTAGTTTGATTGGTCTCGTGTTTGCTGGCCATGATTAATTTGTTTGTTATTGTGATGTTTGAGATTTAATTTGGCTAGGAATGGTAAAACTCAATTTTCTGAATTTAACTCGCGATTAATGATTTGATATAACATTAGTGTAATGCCAATTTTTCTGAAAAATTGCTATAAAAAACATAGTGTAAGCAAGGTCGCATTTAGAATTAAATTATAGCTTTGGAAAGTTTTCCTTTGTAATACCTACCACCATGATGAATTGTTATCTTCTATGGTTTAGTAGTTATTTGTTTTTTAAATTTGTCTTTTATTTTCAATAACTCATGGGTTATGCGATTTTTTTCCCAAGTTAGAGTGTAGTCTATCACCCAGTACTCTCACTCTCTCTCTCTTTGATACGATTTAATTAATTTTAAATTGCTTGGTAGGTTTGATTGGTTTAGCTGCTTGAGGACATGGTGAACTTTTTATTTATTTATTTATAAATAATGAGTTGTTTGTCAAAGTGAACAACTCTAACTATTATTAATAAAAGGAAAATAAAAGAAAAGAAAAAAAAAAGAAATGAAACTATACAATAAAAAATTGTTAAAAGAGAGATCTGGTCTTGGTGACTTATTGTATGTTGCGATCTTCCAATCTCAAAGGAGCTTCATTGTTTTTTTTTTTTGATCAACAACAAAGAGAATATTTTATTAAGAAAAGACAAATTACAAATGGAAGAGGACAAGGTGTCCTCACACAATTAAAGAAATAAACTAAAAGAAAACTACTACAAAAAACAAACTGACTTCCAATCTTGCTTAATCATAAACAACGGAATCCCGGCAAAGTCTTTAGAAGCTGAAATCCAAAAAGACGCCAAAAAAGAGACATGCTCCTGCATGCCCTGTCAAAGTAATTACCTCTCACTGCAACAATATTTTTGTGCAATTTTTATATCTTTTTGTTACTTTTTATTACACTGCAATGGATTTCTAGCAATAATTAGATTTATTTTAAAAACCAGTTTTGCTGATGTCAGCAATTGGTGACGTGGCTGCCTAATGGCGTTTCCCTCCCAAACACAACCTTTCTCCACTTCTTTGGGTCTACACAACAAAATTTTAATGATGTCAGCATCTCTTAGTCCTTTTTTTTATTTTTTCCTTCCCCCTTGTACAGCCCTTCTCTCTTTCCCACATGTACCGACCTTCCTTCCTTAGGTATGATTCCTCCTTCTCCCCCACTGTGTTCGTCGTCTTCTTCTTCCTATTGATTTTCGTTTTTGTTCCATTTTAGGGTTTTCACTTTATTTCTCTGTCTCTCTTCATCATCTACTTATTGATTTTATTTTTGGTTCCACTTTAGGGATTTCAGTCTTTCTTCAAAGCTCCTTGGGCTATATGTATTTTTAATTTTTTTTAAACATAAATGACATTATCTGAAAGCTTCTTTAAACTGATTAACATTTTCCTTTCCCTCCTCTTTTTTTATTATTTATTTATTAATTTGGACCGCCATGGATGTTGGTTTGTGGTTGGAAGAGGTAAATGGAGAATACTTACATGGCAGAGGAGACCTCTCTGCTCTCCCTCTCCTTCTCTCTCTCCTTCACTCTCTCACCCACACACTTCCATGGTAGAGGATACACGGCGTAACACCAAGAGGACACTGTCGTACTTTGCCACACTGTGTTTAAGCTTGCCTGGTCCGGCTCACAATACATCTTTGCGTGCTCAAATTCTCCATCTCTTCATAAACTCATGTCCTCAACCTATGCTTTCAGTCTAAATTAAGAAATATAAAAACAGCAAAATCACACCTCTTTGTAAAGCCAGTAGCTTCTTCTGTTTGACCATAAGAGATTTTTCTTTTCTCTATTTTTGCTTTAAGTAGTCATATTTTTCTCTATTTTTTTCCTCTCTGTAAACCTATGCTTTAATTAGTCATTCGATTAACATTTTTCCACTTTCTCTTTCAGTTTCTTGGGATTCCTGTGTTGGTTTATGATGTTTCAAATAGCTGGTGAATAGATTTGGGTGGGTTAAGGGATGTATTCTCCAGTTGATTATTAACTTTGCCAACTTAGGGTTTCCTACTACTTCCATTTTGAGCTACCTTTGTCTCTTCCTTTTTTCTTTTTTCCAAATATTCTCATTTAATTAAATTGCATAATGGTTGTTGTTTTGAGAATTTTAAATTTTGAAATTTTTAGGTGTACTAAAAGAGGCAGTGCTCATGATTTCTGAGAAGGTGAGAAAATGTGTGATTTTTCTGATAGTATTTATTTTGTTTTAAAATTATAAATTAATCTTGATGTAGATTGTAACTTCACTTGGAAGGAAACTAAAAGTAGTTATCTTAGATTCTAATGTTCTGTCTCTAACAATGTAATTATTCAGGTTTCCCATTGAATATGTTGCGTACATTGGTTGGGCTATATCGAGGGAATTCAATAAATGTTTTGAGTTATTGACTTTTGTGTTCTTATTCTTAGAAGCACGAAGCGGGGGCCGGGGGCGGGGGCGTGGAAGCGGGGGTATATAGAAGAGTCAAAGGTTTGGGGCGTGTAAGAAGCGTTTGTGTGTGTGTGTGTGTGTGTGTGTATATATATATATATATATTTTTTTTTTTCTGTTAAGGTATATATCTAATTTCAAAATTAGAACTTCAACATAAAGATGATAAATTCTCATTATAAAAGCTGAAAAAGTTACATTGCAAAAAGTCATAATATAATATTACCACCCATCTTCATTCATAACACAGCCCTCTTGAAAACTTAACAAAAATACTAACATTTCTTAATTGCAAAATTAAAATTTGGAGTACAAAACAAGAAGTTTCAACTTTCAACTAGAGAGAATCCTTCTTATTTGTGCTGCCTTTTACCACGTGCTTTGAAAAGACGCCTTTGTGCTTGCACCATTGAAGACCCTTGAGAAGTTGGAGGTTGACATGATGAAGGGATTGAAGTAGATGGAGCAGGTGTTGGTGGTGGAATGAATGGAGCAACAGGAGTGGTTGATGTAGAACACACAGTGTCATTATGGGCATCATCTTCAGAATCTGAATTTAGTGGTCTATCACTTGCTTCTACCATTGTGATGTCCTCCTCTATGTTGTCATCCTCTGGATACACATCCCAATTTTTGTAACTGGTTTCATAATCTTCTCTATATCTTGACAATAGCCTATGATTATAATGCACAAAAACCAGTTTTTCAGCTCGATCCGCATTTAATCTATTCCTCTTTACACTGTGAATATACGAGTAAGTGCTCCAGCACCTCTCAGCACAAGAAGTGTTGACACTTTGAGACAACACTTTAAGTGCTAAAGAGTATAACTCAGGTGCTGCTCCACCATACAGATGCCACCAAGACAGCGCGTCCATTGTTACTCTATCATTCACAGCTTGAGGTTGTGCAAACACACCCTTATTACTAACAAAATCACTGATTTGCAGCCTTATCATAGCAGCTTCTGTTGGTTCACGAATCATTTTGTCAACTGCCTCAAGGTAGCCCTTTTGCACCTCACTGTCAAAATGAGGTTTTCTCCTCCTCACACCACCTGGAGCAGGTTTTGCTAACCAAGCATTTGTGTAGTATTTGGGGACAAGTACATACGCTAAACAATGCAATGGTATGTTCATCTTGTCCCATCTTGTCACCACAAGGTTATGAATCAAATCATAAACCACAAGATCATTAGAAAGAATATCTTTAATGTTCCCCAACATTGTGTCCATTTGTTCATAAACCTCTCCAATCACAGCCTTATCTGAATCTGAAAATCTTATCATTTTGTATATGGGTTTTGTGATTTTAAGCACTCTCTCTGCTTTTCTCCAAAAGTCATCATCCATGACTATCTGGTGGACAGCGTCATGTTGTTCTAGTGATGGACTTCTCCTTAAGCTTTCCCATTGCCTACTTAGTGCCATAGACACCAAAGCAGCCCTCAGTCGAACCAGCCTTTGTAACACAATAAAATGGTGGCCAAATCTTGTCTTCTTAACTTTAAGAAGCTCTAAGGAAGAAAATGTTTTGAATAAAAACTGACAAGCACTATGGTTTTTTATGTATTTTACTACTGTTTTGCCCTTTTTATATGTCTCACCCACAAAAGAGAGAAATGGGTGTCCAGATTTTGCTATGTCTTTCATCAGTAAATTCAAAGTATGAGCCAAACAACCAGACCAAAAAATATGAGGGTGTTTACCTTCAATTATTGCTCCAGCAGCCTTGCAATTGGCGGCATTGTCAGTCACAACTTGCACCACGTTAGATGGCCCAACATAGTCAATTGCCTTCAAGAGTAACTCGGCAATATTTGGTGCATTTTTCTCCATTGCTGCAACATCATGCCCATTTATAAACATTGCTTTACCACCAGATACAGCCATAATGTTAATCAATGGCTGGTTTTTTAAATTTGACCAGCCATCAGAAATAATTGAAACTCCATGTGTGTTCCAATCTTCCATTAAAGGGCTGAGTGCTTGCTTCACTTTGCCCTGTTCCTTATCTAAGAGAGCAGTCCGAACTTTTTCATAATTGGGGGACTTGTACCCTTTTGGTGCATTGTTAATGGCAGTAACCATATCTGCCCAAAGAGGAGACCTCATAACATGAAAGGCAATGCCATTGCCATAAAGACACCTGGCAACCTTTTGATCAACTTCTTCTCTGCTGCTAACATGAAACATGTTGTCAATTGTTGCCTTCACTGAAGATGTCACATGAGAGGGTGTGGTTGGATGAAATGATACTTGTGCATTTGAAGTGGCAATAGGAAGCTTTCGTGCCTTAGAATTTCCTCCAAATATCCGCTTTGCATCCATTTCTTCTTGTTTGAGCAAATCCCTTTCAGTCTTGCTCAACTTTGTACATAATTGTATGCCTTGAGCACGTTGGCCTGGTAAGGTACCAATTAAGTGTGCACGGACGCGTGAATAGGACCCAGTATAGGGCTCTGATCTGCATCCAAAATTACATATGAACTTTCCTGATCCGCCTCCTCCTTTAGTGCTAGTTGCTCCATCTAAAACCCTTGTAACGTATTTCCAAAGTGGTGTAGCTGTTGGCTCCTCAACCTCATCTTCTTCCAAAGTTTGTTCTTCAACATTTGTGTTTTGAGTGTCCATAGAAAACCTGGAGTTAAAGTACCCAACAGTGTTTCAATATTAAAATTAAAAGACTCTTGAATCTATAATTTAATAAAAAAATTTACAGGAGCAATATTCTAATCTAATTCTAACCTATGAAGTATGAACTAAAGTTTAACTTACAAAGGGGAGATGGGAACTCAATTAGTCAGTATACCTTTGATTAGAACTTGGTATGAGAAAACTTGGATGCTAGCAGCTAGAATACAAAGTGCTTCAGGTTTTCAATCGTAAGAACTTGGAATGAGTATGAATGCTTTTCCCAGGTTGAGTGTAAGAACATGTGAGTGTGACTTTTCTTCTTCTGATCTACACTTTAACAAAGCCCACAGATTGTTTATTTATAGTGGGGAAAGCATCAATCAAGCTTAATTGGCGGGACAAGTGAGCTATGCATGCTTGTCTAGAGCCTAGCGTCCAGAACTCCAGATATGATTGTAGTGGTTTAAACTTTCTACCTCACTTGTCATTCTTAGCATTAAATGGGCTGCATGCTTAGCATTAAATGTGCTGAATGGGAATACGGGTTTCAAGGAGGAAGGAGTTAGAGGTTTGCTTGTGTAATGTTATAGTATTTTACTGAAGCCTTGAGTAGATACCTATATTATATTTAATTAAAGTATAATATATTTAAAGGTTCACATATAAAATATAAAAGTAACATATATTTAAGAATTGGTGGGCCATAACATATATTTAGTAATTATCTCACATTAGAATAATGTGAATTCGGAACTTAGTCTAGCAAAGTACAAAAAATTATTTAGATATTAAAAAAGGAATTAAACTTGGACATAATTCAATAATGAATTTTACAAATCCATTATATTTGTATTTTAATATTATTTTGTGATATGATCCTAATTTAATGACGATAATTTAAGTACTCCCATGATTATAATCATAAGCCGACATATTTCAATGATAGTTTATAAATTGGCATAACATTTCATGATTTAATCACACTTAAGGAATGTTAAGTGGCTTAGAGGCTTAGTCAAATATTAGTCTTCTTACCCTAGTGGTTAGTACGCGTTGTCCACTTGTTGGAATGGAATAGAATCCCCTTCCAATTCATTACAAGCAACATGTTTAGATGAGGTAATTAAATGGGACTAGAATCAAACAGTGGTAGTGAATTATAATGATATTTATTTCGTAATGTTTATTTCAATTTCATTTCATTTCAAACTATTTTGAGCATGGAATCAGATTTCATTCTCACCCATTTCATTCCAACCAAACAAACATGGCCTAAGGTTCAGAAAGTCTTATATGAGTCATTGCCCTACTTTCTTTGCTTGATCAATTGAGGTTTGAGTTCAATTGAGTAAATGGTCCTAAATTAACTTCTTATTTTGATCAAGATCGGTTTCTATGCATTTTAAAATACAAAAAAAAAAAAAAAAATGTATTTGTTGATGTGTCTATTGATATGGTTATTGTCACATCATTAGGTAGAGAAATTAAAGAAAAAAATTTAGCATATGGACTCTTTCAATCTAACTTTATGACCTCTTGATTTTTCTATTCAATTTGTAATGATAATACTTTATTATTAACCAGTTATTATCAATTTTTCTAGGTGATGTAGCAATTGTTATTGTGCTTTAATTATATAAATTTTCCTTCAGATTTTTTAAAACACACCAGACTTTTACCATTTTTTGCGTTGATGCACAAAAGACAATATGTATTTTTCATCAAATAATTTTGTTACCAATTCATTAGTAATGCCTTACACACGAAAGTTAATTTTAATGAATGAAGATTTTTATTTTTAATGAATGAAGATATTTTTTTTTAACCCTAAAAAAAATAATAATAAAAGGTAACATTGGATGGATTCAAGTTTGGCTCAATTTCAATATTCATTTGGACAAGTGTGACTCTTTAAATTTAGGTCTTGGTCCTAATCAAATTTCATACCTTCAGTCTCATGTTTTGGTAATTTTTTTTTTAAAATAATGGTAGTCATAGCATTGCATAAGGAGAATGTAGCAGTATTTAGTTTCAATCTTATTCTTATTAAGATGTAAGATAATTTCTCGACTTTACGCTATAAGGTGGGCTTTGATGGTGTGACAACATGACACTCTAACAGCCTAACTTAAAATTACATGCTCTAAATATCCAGCAGGAAAAAAAAATTAATTAAATAAAGAAGAAGGATGAGAGAGAGAGAGAGAGAGAGAGAGAGAGAGAGAGAGAGAGAGAGAGAGCTCAGGCTTATATTATTTATAGAGATTGTCAATAAACAATAGTACATTGAGTATTGTACTACAACTATAGTATAAGATTTATTTTATTTTATTTTATTTTTGTTCTTCTTCTCAAAAGAGAGCCCAGGGCTATTCTCCTTCTTTACTTCTAAAATTACATGTATATCTTTTTCTTCCTAATGATGTATATTATATTATTTATTATCTATTATTTGATACAAATGCCTCCAAAAACGTGCTAGTTAAAAAAAGGAGCTGCATATAATATAGGAGAGTCCCAAATCCAAATTAAAACAACAATTTTTTTGATATTTGTTAGATAAACTTTCTTTAAAATAGTCAGACCATAATAATTTCACAAAAACAGTCAATATATTAGTAATCAAAATTAGTAAATGTAAAATTTGAACATGTTTGTTAAATTTTATTTTTTAATTTTTCGTAGCCTATATATTTTCTTTATGATGATTTTTTGTTATTCTCAAAATGATTACAATAATTTAATATCTAATCAAATTTTTAATATAATATTTTATATAGACTAAACAGTAGGACTGAGAATTATACAAATATAATAATAAGATTTCCTTTCTTCCTTCTTTTTCTTTATTTTTTATTTTACTCAAAGAGAGCCAAGTCTCTTTTTTTAATCACACACGTAATCTGATCAGTTTCTTTCCCAATGATATATTTAATAAGATTTCCTTTCTTCCTTCTTTTTCTTTATTTTTTATCTTACTCAAAGAGAGCCAAGTCTCTTTTTTCAATCACACACATAATCTGTTCAGTTTCTTTCCCAATGATATATTTATTATATAAAATTACTTTGGCAGTTTGGCCTTTAAGATGGACAAGAAAGCTCATTTCCAAGGCTTTTTCTATGAAAAAACAGGTCCCAAGGATACACTGTAGTAACAGTACTGATTTTTGACTTATCACTTCATTTTTTTGGGAAGTGGAAAAGACAGCTATGAAGAGCTTTCTGCAGCAGTATTATTTTATTTTATACAAGAGAGAAAGAACAGGTACAAAAAAAAAAAAAAAAAAAAACTCTGCAATCATCTTCCTCAAGGCGAGAAAGAATAGGTACCAAAAAAAAACTCTGCATTTATCTTCCTCAAGGCGAGAAAGAATAGGTACAAAAAAAAAAAAAAAAATATATTCTGTATTCATCTTCCTCAAGGCGACGCTGTTCTTGCCTTAAGGCGACAGTCGCGACGCTACTGCTGGTGTTTCAGCTTCTATCATGTGATCCCTTCCAGCTACATCCAGATGCGAAATGTCATCCTTAGTGCATTTCCACGCAATATGAGGCTGCCTGATCCTTCTACTCCCAACTTGAAGGTGTCTGGTTGATCATACTTCTTTTCCCCCTTGACATATTCATGGATATGGAACAAGATAACCGCCTGTATAATGAAATTGAACCAAAAGAATTAAAGATCTGTTCTTGCCTCGAGGCGACGCTGTTGCTGCTGGTGTTGATTTGTCTTCCTCTCAACAAATATGTATTCTGAATTAGAAATCAAATCTACAACTCAATCTAGCTGCTGGTCTCTTTGCAAATCATTTTTCTTTTGTCTTCCACGAACACATCACTGGTAAAGGAAAAATGGAAGAATATCAAATTAGAAATTAAAAAATCACGGACATTTTTCACTGATTTCTCCCCCCCTTCTTCTTCTTCTTCTTCTTCTTCTTCTTCTTCTTCTTCTTCCCCCACTCATTTGGACGGTTCCATCTCAGTCAGGACCGCGATTCTTTCTTTGGAGAATCGCGATTCTCTCACGAATCTCAAATGGGAGCGCAGAACCGCGGTTCTAGAGCGGGACCGTTACTCTATGGGGACGATTCCTGCTTCTAAGTTCTTATTACTTTCTCTTTCAATCTCTTGCCTTAATTGGTTGCATAACCTTGATTTGGGTTTCTCTCTTATTTCTCAGGACTTACAAACAATATCTGCCCCTCTGTATTGAGAGAGGTCAAGCATTTTTTCCACTCAATTTTCGGTGTTTTTATTGTTGTGATTGTTAGTAATTACATTTATTAGTTTCAATAGCTTCCTTCTTCCTTTATTAATAAAAGAAGTGTTTGATTGCAGGATTTCTACTAAAAATATATTTGGAATTTGTACTTGCGTCTACATTGCCATGACGTATGATAATATTTTCTGTGAGAATTCTATGCATACTTGATATTTTAATTTGTGGATCAAGATTGGCTCAGTTTGAGAATTCTATGTTTGATGCTTTTTTGGATATGGTTTTGGTGGTGTTGTTAACTGAGATTATTTTGATGGGCATATTATATTTCAAAAAGATATCATATGTTTCAGTTGAAATTTTTGCTTTGTTATTTAAAAAAAAAAAAAGAGGTAAAAAAAAGACGTGTCGGTCTCTTACTTGAGACTATTGCATTGTTAATTATTTCCTTCCAAGTATCACATCTCTTTACAAGAATATTTGTTAACTCAAATCCAAAGTTTTGTTGTACAATACATTTAGAGATTAGTTGGAAGTATTTTATTACCATTTTTAATTATCTTTGCTATGATGGGTAGTCGTGGTGGTGGTAGCAGCACTAGCTGTGGTTAGCATCAAGTTTTGGGACCACTTTGAATATTTTTAACATCCTACGCATCTATACTTATACTATGAACAACAGTTTTGGACAGGTGACTTCTGCACACACGTGGCAGCCCTACTATTCTTACCTCTAAAACTCTCCCCTCTCCTTCATCTTGGGCCCACGGCTCCCTCTTATACTCTATCTCTCTCACGTGCCCTCTACCCCTCTTCTCACTTTGAACCCACTTGGTGCTGTCATGTTTCATTTTCCATTTTAAAATTCAAAGTTTGAAACCTATTGGGAAGTCCCACATCCCACATCGTTTAAATATAAAAAGTTGATATGTTTTCATATACTTGTTTGGACCTTCCATTTATAAGCTTAGGCTTTTATGTTGGAAACTTAACATGGTATCAGAGCATATCGTTCTTGAGCCTATTGAGCTTGTATTTGTTGCCCAGGTGCAAGGCCTGTGTTAAGCCTGCACGTGAGGGTGAGTGTTGGAAATATACCACATCCCAAATCGCCCAAATATTGGGTTTGACATGGCTTCATATACTTGTTTGGGCCCTCCACTTATAAGCTTAGGCTTTTAAGTTGGAAACTTAACTTGGTATCAGAGTATATCGTTCCCTATTGAGCTTGTGTTTATTGCCCACATGCAAGGCATGTGTTAAGCTTGCACGTGAGGGGGAGTGTTAGAAAATACAACATCCCACATCGATTAAATATCGAGTTAAACATGTCTTCATATACCTGTTTGGGTCCTCCACTTATAAGCTTAGGCTTTTAGGTTGGAAACTTAACTTAATATACCTGTTTGGGCCCTCCACTTATAAGTTTAGGCTTTTAAGTTAGAAACTTAACTTGGTATTAGAGCATGCCATTTTTGGGCGTTTCATTTGTGAGCCTGTTATTGTTGTTGTTGTTGGGCCTATTTCGTCCATGAGCCCATTGTTGTCGTCCACCTGATAGGCCCATTGTTGTCTTGTTAGGCTTGCACTTGAGGAGGAGTATTGGGAAGTCCCACATCCCATATCATTTAAATATAAAAAGTTGATATGTCTTCATATACTTGTTTAGTCTCCATTTATAAGCTTAGGCTTTTAGGTTGGAAACTTAACAAAACCCATAACCTCTTTTCTTCTCTCTCCATTCCCGTTTTAAAATCAACAATAAAGGGTATGGTCGCACTGACGATTTATTCTTTGATAGCAAAATGGTGAGGTGGGTTTAACTAGGTTGGGGTTTGAAGATAGAAAGAAGGAGAGGGGTTATGGTTTCGGGGTCGAGAAGATGGAGAGGGATTAGGTGTCGAGGGAGATCAGAGCGGTGTGCGGGTTTGGGAGGGAGACGTGGGTGATTGGGTGCCATTATGCCATTGTAAAAATAAAAAAAATTGCCGTCGATGCCTCTGCTGTCTTGGTATGAAGTTGCTCTGTCCCCGCCCCCCCTCTCTCTCTCTCTCCATGCTTAAGTTTACTTGGTTTTTCACCGATGCTCAACTCCTTCCTCCTACAAGAAAAACGTTATTTTGGGATTTGTTTGTAGGTTACTAACAAAAGGAGACTGATTAGAGTCGTGGGTTTGGGCTCGTGATTGGGGGTAAGAGGGTAACTGAGTACTGTTAAATAAGCTGAGAAGGAATTGTTATTCGTGTGTTTTATACAATTATTTGGGATTGTTCATCTCTCTGTTTTGTTTAAATAGTTGGTTAACTAAATGATTTTTTTTTTTATTTATTTAATTCTATCATGTTCCCTTTTTAGAATAAAATGTTGACACTCTTTAGGAAGCAATTGAATAGGCTTAACATCCTAAAACACTGGATGCTTGACCAACTCAGGGTACATTTGCTGATGATTGTTTTGCCCATGTTTGGGCATTGGTAAAATTTAGGAAGACAAAAACATAAAAAAGTTTTGAAGTAGAACTTTGCGGGCTGCTACAGGAAACCAAAACAAATGTATCTCCTCCTCTTTCTGTCCTAACTTGGATGCTTCAAGTAAATGATGAGATACAAAAAAAAATATTTTCTATTTATTTAATTACTCTTTGTTTTGTTTTTTGTTTTGGGGGAATTGGAAATTAGTCCATAATTAAGTAAAATATTATCAATTCGTCGAGTAAGAGTTTTTCGAACTCAATTAGTCAATGGGTTGAAACTTATTTAGCAATTAGTCACCTTTTTTTTTGAAAAATCCCTGGTTTACCCTTATTGTTATTAAGGGCACTCACTTTTCTGTTATGAAGGGCACCCTATGTAACTAACTTAGTTTTTTAGTGTTCCAATTTTTAAAAACTTATAACTTGCAATATACGTATCCATTTTTTGAAAAAAATTATATTTTTGGAACCTACTCATTGATATCTTCGAAACAAAATCCATGTGGATTAGGTAATTATTAAAATATTGAGACTGCAAAATTTTACTACTTTATAAAACTATAACATTTTACAGCTTGGCATGATCCACTTCATAAAAGTGTAAAATTTTGCATTTTTGAGTGAACAAAACACAAATTTAGATTGTAGAAGATGTTTGTCCTTCCACCATCCTTTAATCAATGGACTAATCAAAACAACCATCACACACTTCTCTCTCCTGCTTGTTAATCACTTTATGCTTGTTTTTCTCTCTCTTGGAGTCTTGGTTTGTACTTTGTTCCTCTGTTTTCCAATCCGGCGAGCTTCTGATCAACAACAATGAGTTTGGGCTTGAAAGAGGAGCAGCACAATCACCTAACCTTTTCTACCCAACCCCTTTGTGATCCACTCTAGTGTTTTGACTTGGAGGAGATCATCGACCCTGACTCCAACTCCAAGTCGATCGTATGGCTGGACGGTGGTGAGTTGACTCAGTGAGAAGAGGTTTTGGGTGAGAGGGATTGTACAAATCAAGGGCCTGGGTTGTTATTGGTAGTGGGTGGGTTCGTATGTGGAGGGTTGAGGGTTGAGGTTTGACTAGGGTAGGTGACGGTGGGTCTGATGTTGCCGAAGGATTGTGGGGATCGATGGTGGGTCTGAAATAGTTTGATAGTTGTGGGGTAGCTGGGTTGTCGATGGGTGTTTTTGCAGGAAAACCATGGACGATGATCGGTGACGGTAGAATAAAGGAGGCTAGGCAGGACCCTGGAGGCTTAAGACTGGCCGTCGGAAGTCACCGGAGGAGGATCGCCGAAGGAAGAATCATCAGTTGTACTTTGCTTACTATATCGTTGGATATGAAGAGGAGAGAGAGAGAGATAAGGATGAGTGTAATTTTGTCAGATTTGGGGCAAATGGATTGTTTGAGTTAAAAAAACAGTTCCTTGACTAATTGCCAAATAAGTCTTATATCTTGGATTGATGGCCTAATCCCCCTTTTGTTTTTTTTTTTCCAGTTCTTACCTTTAATGGACGATGTGGAAGTTATTAATGAACCACTTCATGCAAATTTCCTTTGGGTGACAAGTCTTGATAGCTTTATTGTGAGGAGCTTCTTTTCAAAATGGTATGTGCTCCACTTTATCTCTACTTTCGAAGCTTGGATGCAGTTTTTTTCATGTTATCTAAATTTTTTTTTGGGTTGGAGGATATATCTATACTACCCATAAAAGTCTATATTTCAGAAAACCTTTTGATTGACCATTACTCCCTTATTTAAAATTTTTAATACTTATTTGCCCCCATATTTAATTAAACAATTAAGAATGTATTTTTTCCAGCCAAAAAGAAGAAAGAATTATAACGACGTCCACTTCATGAATTCTACACAACCTCCATTACTATGCATGTCTATGTTTTCAGCAAAAAGTAACAAATAATTATATTTCCATGTTCTATATTTACATACACATATCTGAGAATTTATGTATTTTCATATATCTATTATTTAAATATTATTCACATGCAATGCACGTGTGCCCATATCTAGTGTTAAAATGTATGGACCATTTTATATTCTTTTGGGCTATATGTTGTCATCTATATTATTAATTTTTCGGTGGGACTGACTTCATGAAAGTTCCAACAAACATGGTTTTTTATTCTAGTCATAGGCAAGAGCTGCTCTTTATTTTCTCTTTGGTCAATCGTGGAGGTACCTTTTCTATAATTTTGGTTAGTTTGAATGTTGTTGTGAGGTTGATTGAGGAGTGCCCTTATCGTAGTTTTGATTAGTTTGATTGGTTTCGTGTTTGCTGGCCATGATTAGTGTGTTTGTTATTGTGATGTTTGAAGTGTAAATTGGCTAGGTATGGTAAAACTCAATTTTATGAATTTAACTCACGATTAATGATTGGATATAACATTAGTGATTAGTGTAATGCCAATTTTATTGAAAATTGGCTATGAAAAACATCATGTAAGCAAGGTCTCATTTAGAATTAAATTTTAGCTTTGGAAAATTTTCCTTTGTAGTACAGTAGTACCTACCACCACATTGAATTGTTATCTTCTATGGTTTAGTATTTCTTTGTTTATTAAAATTTGTCTTTTATTTTCAATAACTGATGGGTTATGCGTTTTTTTCCCAAGTTAGAGTGTTGTCTATCGTCCAATACTCTCTCTCTCTCTCTCTCTCTTTTAGATATGAGTTGATTAATTCCAAATGGCTCTGGTAGGTTTGATTGGTTTAGCAACTTGAGGACATGGTGAACTTTTATCTATTTATTTATGAAGAATGAGTTGTTCCTCAACTCTAAGTATTATTAATAAAAGAAAAAAAAAAAAAAGAAAAAAAAAGAAAGAAAAGAAACCAGACAATATAAAATTATTAAAAGAGAAGTCTAGTCTTGGTGACTTATAGTATGTCACAATCTAGCACACAATCTCAAAGGAACTTTATTATTACTATTTTTTTTTATCCTCCATTTAGTTGTTGAGAAAACACAGGAAAGTGAAGAGAATAAAAAGTTTAGACTCATTTTTAATGTTAATTTCTATGCTAAAAGTTTAAAAATATTATAGGTTTCCTTCGATCAAACCATTAAATAAAAAAAACAAATCTGAGCTTAGGTTCTAAGAGACAAAGATGATTATTATTCTTCCCATCTATCCATTGGGGGTGATTATGTCCCATCTCTCTCTCTCTCTCTCTCTATCTCAAACCCATGCACACATACACGTGGTAGGCAGGCCAGGCCATTCTTAAGGTTGATACCCTTTCTCTTAAAATTTGCCTGTCCTTGCGTATTTCTATTTTTATAACTTTTAGGCTGTGTTTGGTATGATGAAATGGGAGTGGGAATAGAATGGTGATTCCATTACTAACAAAGTTTGGAGTGTTTGGTTGACTTTAATTAAAGGATGGAATGGTGATTCCCTTATGGGGGCCTATTCCCTGTAAGGATGGAATAGCCATTCCTCCCTAAATAAAGAGGAATGACCATTCGCACCTTGTAAGGTATGAAATCACAAAAAAGTGGGTCCTGTCCATTCCATTCTCCCCACTCTTTACCAAATGTTGAAATGGAATGATCATTCTCATTCCTATTCCATTCACACAAACTAAACATAGCCTTAGGGTTGCAGAATTGTATTCTTTTTTACTTTAAGGGCTTAAAAGCTTTTGTATTCTATGAGCCTTCACGTGAAGGGTTGAAGGACTGCCACTCCCAACTATTTTAATGTTTTAAGCTTTTTTAGCTTTTCTATAATTCTATCATTCTGAATTTTAGAGAAAGGCCTCCACACCTCACAATTTCACACACACACGCACACACATCGACGCACATATATCATATATAGTTCAACAATTATTGGTATATGGTATTATTGTGTAAAGGATATATATTTAAAAATTTTAATTTCATGTGATATTTAGATGTTGTACTTGAATAAATTTATATTATTTATTTTCTAAGCGTATCACATTTTTTATACCCTACACAACACATACTTCTATTGTACGCATTTAAATTGCAATATTTGATACTAGATTGTTTATTAGAGTCTAAATCATTGTTTTCCAGAGTTTCAATAAAAATATCCATATTTAACTAACAATATCCATCATATTTGTAAATCGATATCGATATTTTTGATATATCCATTGATATATCCGATATATCTGTGTTAATGGACCATCGGTATATCCATCGATACCAATATTTAAGTCCTTAAGTCCTGGATATTGGGACGGGTGCATATCATATTGCATGCCTATTCAGCTGAGTCCTGCATATGCTCATTGTTGCATGATAGAGTTGTAAAGGATGCATATACTTGCTATAGACTAGCGAGAGATTTTGTTAGGATGGGTGCATATCATATGGCATTTTGCATGGGGCATTAGAGGAACCTAGTGAGGTTGAGGATCGGGGTAACATAGTAATTGCTTACTCTTAGGGAAGTTATAGATATGGGCATAATTACGTTGATTTTGCTGAAATTTGGAGCCCTGATTTTTTCTTAGGTTTGGGGTTGGTTTGTACCTTTTTTATGCGACTTTTGCGATTTTGTGTGATTGGCTTCCCTTATTGCTGAGACACAGTTTCTTGGTTCCACTATGTGTAAGATCGTGTGTTTGGAGATGCGATTAAGCTAGTCATTTTGGGCTATAGACTGTGCCTATAGGTGCAACTTAAGGTGTACATTTGTAATAATTTGTATATACGTGTAGGTATATGTGATTGTGACTATGATTGTAATAGTATTGTATTAGAACTATAATAATAGTTCCAATTGTGAATTTGCCTTGTATTGTGATGGGTTGTTAATGGGTGAATCCTTTTTGTATCTGCGTTGAGTAAGTGTTACTGGCTTACTTGACTTTGCAATGAGGAATTAGATGGAGTATATGAAAATGATATAGCGTCAACTATATGGAATGTATTATGTAATGTTGATTGAAAGGATATGTGTATATCTGTGTATGTATGTATATACACAAATGTAAGTGTCCTTGATAAGTAAGGTAGTTTGAATCAAGTGTGACTAAGTGCGGATAAGATTATAACCTATATTAGTTATCTTATTGGTAAAGGATTTAGCGTATGTGATACGTGAGCATATCTATGTTGAAATTGATGTTTGAAAAGATATTGTGTTGCTTAGATATGTCTATGCTCAAATGTACGTATTGTGATTCTCTTTATAATGGAATGTGTATTTGCTTGGTTAATTTGGATCTTGGATTATGAATGTGTCATTGATGACATGATGATGTGTTGTATTGCGATGTTCGATGTGTTCTGATGTGATCTTGTGTTGTGAATGCTTGACTGTAAAAAATTGTGAGATGCCTTGAGATTATAGGAAAAGGAAGAGGTATATATATATGTATATATACAGTCCTTTTATTATCAAGTGCACTTGATATAACTTTGCATCAAGTGCACTCGAAAACTCTTATTGGCGAATTGTATTTTGTGAAACCAACCGTTGGATTAATTTTGATTCATATGTAGGTAATGCATGCCAAAAATTATGTTGATCCGATATTAAGAGCCACCTTATCCATAAATGTCCATAATTGAGCAATTGTTATTGATTGAAAAATGTAAGTTTTAGATCAAATAGCAATCAGTCTTGGTTCAACTTTATTTTTGACATGGATCGCCTATATGAGAAGGCTATCTAATCCAATGGTTGGTTTCGAAAAATATGAGTCATGGTTTAGAGTTTTCGAATACACTTGATGCAAAGTTACATTAGGTGCACTTGATAATAAAATGACTCTCTCTATATATATATCTGTTTATATGTATGTATGTATAAATAAGTTTATATTGAACAGTTATTTGACATTGTGATTTAGATAATAATAATAATAATAATACCAACTATGTTGATGCCCTGTGATGGTGTGGAATTTTGTATTGTGTATTTATATATATATATACACACGCGTATTATCATAAATGGACATATGTAGGCATATATACATAGTTGTAATTGTGATGTGATGATTTTGATATATAAGTATGTGGATATAGTGATGTATATATATATATATATATATATATATATATATATATATATAAAGAAGTGTTCCAATTAGCTTCAGCTGATATACCCCTATATCAGCTGAAGCTATCTTGACCGTCCATCTCATTTTAATTGCAACCAATGTCCGAGATGGTCTCTTGAGAAACACCTGCCAAAACTGCCATCTCTGCACCCTCTTACATCACGTCCTCCTCTCCTCCTCAAAACCAGATCTGGTTTGCCAAAAACAAAGCTGATTGGAACACTTCTGTATATATATATATATATATATATATATATATATATATATATTATATATTTATGTGTGTGTGTGTGTGTGTGTGTGGCTATATGGTTGTATTCATGATGTGGCTAGAAATAAAGGTGTGTGCTTGAGGTATGTGTGTACATACGTATATCTATAGCTATATTGATAGATATGATAGTAGTGCGCACCAATAGAATTGTGTTAGAACTTGTGGCAATAGTTGCTTGAGGTTCCCTTTGATCCTTTGCGAAATAGAATATGTGTGACTACAATTAGAGTCGAGGTTTTCTTGTGGCATAGCGATTGGGATTGGTTTGAGGGTGCCATTCGTTGGGGCAGCTTATTGTTATAGTGGATTTGTATAACCAATGAAGAAAGAAAGAAAGAAAGAAAAGAAAGAAGGAAAAGAGAAGAAAAATATATAGGTGCTGTAAAAATAAAAGAGTGAACTTAGGTTTTCTCTCTTGTTAATTATCTTTTATACTAATACAAGTACAAAGACAATAATACCCTTCAGCTTATTACAAGTAAATAAAAGCAATATAAGTCACTTTTCCAACACTCCCCCTCAAGTTGGTGCAAAGATATCACACATGCCCAACTTGCTTAAGAAAGTGTGGAAGACTTTACTTCCTACTCCTTTGGTCAAAATATTTGCCAATTCATCTCCTGTTTCGACATAAGGCATACAAATCCCCCCAGAACTCAATTTCTCCTTTATGAAGTGCCTGTCAATTTCAATATGTTTAGTTCTATTATGCTGTACTGGGTTGTGAGCAATGTTAATTGCGGCTTTGTTGTCACAATACAATCTCATGGGTTCATCTGAATCAAATCCAAGCTCTTTCAACAATATTTTCAGCCACATAATTTCACACTCCTTGAGCCATAGCTTCAAACTCAGCTTCAGCACTAGACCTGGCTATAACTGCCTGCTTCTTACTTCGCCAGGTCACAAGATTTCCTCCTACAAAGGTACAATAACCAGATGTCGACCTGCGATCAGTGATAGATCCAGCCCAATCTGCATCTGTATATGATTCCACCTGCAAATGATCATGTTTAGAGAACAATAATCCCTTTCCAGGAGTAGATTTCAAATAGCGAAGGATTCAATGGACCGCTTCCATATGAGACTCTCGAGGCGAATGCATAAACTGACTTACTGGACTAACAGCATAGGCAATGTCAGGTCGGGTGTGTGACAAGTAAATCAGTTTGCCAATCAACCATTGATATCTACCTTTGTCCACCAATACACCTTCAGAGTCTTCTCCTAGCTTATAGTTCTGTTCCACAGGAGTATCACTAGGTTTCGAACTCAGCATCCTAGTTTCCGTGAGAAGATCTAACACATACTTTCGTTGGGAAATGAAAATGCCAGTTCTAGATCTATCAACTTCAATACCTAGAAAATACTTCAAACTCCCCAAATCCTTTATCTCAAATTCATTGGCTAAATGTTCCTTCAATGTTTGTATATCCTCTTGGTCATCTCCTGTTAGCACAACATCATCCACATATACAATAAAAACTGTTACCTTCCCCTGTGAAGAGTGCTTGATGAATAATGTATGATCTCCCTGACTTTGTTTGAAGTCATATTTCAACATAGCTCGAGTAAATCTCTCAAACCATGCTCGAGGAGATTGCTTCAATCCATATAAGGCCTTCTTCAGTTTGCATACCTTCCCCCTAGTTGTATCACTATCAAAATCTGGATGCACATCCATGTAGACCTCCTTTTCTAGATCTCCATGGAGAAATGCATTTTTAACATCTAACTGATAAAAGGCCCATCCAAAATTGGCAGCTAAAGAGAGTAGGACTCGAACAGAATTCATCTTGGCCATAGGAGCAAATGTCTCCTGATAATCAATGCCATATGTCTGTGTGAAGCCTTTTGCTACCAATCTAGCTTTATACCTTTCCATTGAACCATCAGTCTTATGCTTTATCGTGAACACCCATTTGCATCCAACTGTCTTCTTTCCCACAGGCAATTCAACTAAATCCCAAGTTTTATTTTTCTGAAGAGCATTCATCTCTTTACACATAGCTTCCTTCCATTTTTTATCACATAGTGCATCCTGTAAATTGTTAGGAATAGACACAGAAGACAATTGGGATACAAAGGTACGAAAAAATGGAGAGAGACTATGATAGGAGACAAAATTAGAAATAGGATGTTGAGTACAAGATCTAACTCCTTTACGAAGAGCAATAGGAATATCAAAATCATCTAGAGTAATAGGAGTAGATATGATATTACCTAAGTCTAAGGATGACAGTTGGCCATAGGGAGGGGAAGGGCCTTTTCCTTCTGTCTCTTTGAATAGACCTGTAATTCTTTGGAAGGGGGATGCACTTCTTCTAAGCCTTGCGATGGAACAGGAATAGGATCAGAAGGAGATATAGAAATAGGGTCAGAAAGAGATATAAGAGTAGGAAGTACAGCAGACTTCTCTTCACTACAGCTCTCCCCCTGAAGAGAAGTTTAGGGGGAGGAAAAATAGGAGACCGATTCAAGGAATGTGACATCCATAGTGACAAACTTCTTGCGTGAGGGAGGATGATAGCACTTATACCCCTTTTGAATAGGTGAGTAGCCCAAGAAAATGCACTTCAGAGCTTGAGGATCTAACTTACTACGAGCCTGGACAGCCACATGGACAAAGAAAACACACCCAAACACACGAGGAGGAATAAGAAAAGTACTAGGGCATGAGGGTAAAGACAACAAATCAATTGGTGCCTTGTGAGCAAGAACTCTAGAAGGCATCCGATTCATTAAATATGCTGCAGTGAGCACTGCATCCCCCCAATAGGATTTAGGAACATGCATAGAGAACATCAAAGCCCTACTGTCTCAAGAAGGTGGCGGTTTTTTCTTTCCGCAACACCATTTTGTTGAGGAGTATCCATACAAGAAGTCTGATGGATGATACTATGGTCCTGAAAATAAGATTGAAGACCCCTATAAAGGTACTCGCCTTCATTATCAGAACGAACAATTTTAACGGAGGTGTTAAATTGGTTAAGCACCATCTTATGGAAAGTCTGAAAACATGAGAAAACATCACGTTTTTCTTTTAACAAATACACCCATGTAGTCCTAGAGAAATCATCAATAAATGTAACAAACCAGCAAAATCCAGATAATGAGATAATACGAGAGGGACCCATACATCAGTGTGCACAATAGTAAAAGGCAAGTTACTTCTATTAAAACTAGGTGGAAATGAAGTACGATGATATTTTGCAAGTTCACAAACTTCGCACTTAAATTGAGAAACATTTATTCCAGAAAACAACGATGGAAAAAATCTTTGAAGCAAGAAAAAAGAGGGATGGCCCAATCTTCTATGCCAGAGCCAAAGCTTCTCTTTAGAAGCAGTACATCTCCCAGATTGATGTGCATGCACAATTCGAGCATCATCTTTCTCAAGAGGATCCAAAAAGTAAAGACCATCTCGCACACTATCACTACCAATCATCCTCTTCGTGACTAGGTCCTGAAAAACACAATGAGAAGGATAAAAGGTTACATTACAATTGAGATCAGTAGTAAGGCGACTAATGGACAATAGATTGTTAGAGAAATTGGGAACATGTAAGACTGAAGAAAGAGACATATCAGGGTTAATAGTAATGGAACCTTTCCCTGAGACAGAGGACAAAGAACCATCAGTTACCCTAATCTTATCTTTGCCTGAACAAGGGTGATAAGAACGAAACAAGGAAGATAAACCAGCCATATGGTCAGAAGCCTAGAATCAAGAATCCAAGGACGATAAGAGGATTTACAAGATGCACTAAAAGAAGTAGCCAAATTACCTGAGTGGACAAAAGAAGTAGATGCAGTGGTAGATGTATCCAGTTGAGACACCAGGCGTCTGAGAGACTCAACCTCAGCTCGGGTAAGGTCACAGACTCAGAGCCAGAAGGTCCAGAGGGGAATGAAGTAGGTGGAATAGTGTTAGCAGCAGTAGAATAGTGAGCTCGGGATCGAGATACACCACCAGTACGGCCCCCCCTACCTCTACTAGGGCGACCATGGAGCCTCCAACAAGTTTCTCTGGTATGTCTCGGTTTTTGGCAATGATCACAAAATAACTTATTTTTTCTCATTAGACACAGAATAAACACCCTTTCCTCCATCACGACTTTGTAGAACACCTTTTTGGTTTCGCTGAGAAGCCGTAACAAGTGCAGAGCGCTCCTGTGAGGTAGAATGAAGCATAGTATTCCTTCGACTCTCCTCATTCTGAACATAAGCATACACACTTCTTAACGAAGGAAGATGTTCCTTCCCTAAAATCTGTATACGAATCGGATCATATTCATCTCTCAACTCAGCAAGAAAATCAAAGACCCACTCCTGCTCAACAAGTGTATTAAACTTCAAGACGTCAGCCGGACACTCAGCTCAAAAATCCTGATAATAATCCAATTCCTGCCACAATGCCCGAAGTTTATGGAAATAAACTGATAAAGCTTATCCTCCTGGATAGTCTCATGAATACGACGTTTCAAGTCATACAGCTGGGCTATGTTCCCTACCTTTGAATAGGTTTGTGAAACTGCATCCCAAATCTCCTTTGCAGTCCTTAGAAGCAAGTAACCATCACTAACCTCTGGTTGCATCGAATGTAAAAGCCAAGACATAATCATAGAATTTTTTGCATCCCACCTCTCATACGAAGAGTCAGTTACTGAAGGTTCTTTCACCTTACCATTCAAATATCCCATCTTCCCTTTACTTGTGATATATAAGGTCGCCGATCGAGACCAAGCTAAATAATTAAGCCCATCCAATTTCACAGTTGTGATTTGGAGTGTAGGGTTGTCATTAGTGGGTATTCCTGGACCCATTACCCTATTAGGTTGGCTTTCAGAGGTCTGAATAACTTCTGACATGAGGTAGATAGCACTCAACCACCCAAACTAAGTCCAAATACAACGGATATGTCCCCACGCAACAGATATCACAAGTAAGGTAACCAACGTTCAATATGTAACACTAGCCAGCACACACAGCCCACACACAGCCCACACACAGCCCACAAACACCTCATACAGCCCACAAACACCTGTTAGACCTCCAAACACAGCCCGAAACAGCAAACAAAGAGGTTTTCCAGTGCATACTAGTGAAGGTTACGGCTGGTACAAGGCATATTGCTACAAAAAACCATTGAAACGAAGCAACGAACACCAAAGAGGCTTAGGGACCTTCAAGTCGGCACCCTCTGTTGCAGTTCGACCCATCAAACTCAAACAATCAAGGCCGGGATGGGGGTTTTGAAAAAAAAGGCCATTTTCCTGGAAAATGAAAGAAAAATCGAAAAACCCCTCCTTAAATCATCTCGGATCTGGACGAAAATTCACAGGTAAGCTCTCCTGGAAGTGGCGATTCAAATGGTGGGGTTTTTGTGCCCTACTGATGTCAGCGTCCGTATGACTGACGTCAGCATATGACGTTAGCAATTGCTGACATCAGCAAAATGCGCTTCCTCGACTATCAAACCCTTTTTCGCGTACGGATCGATGAGTAGAGGCTTTGATACCAAGTGGATTTGTATAACCAGTGAAGAAAGAAAGAAAGAAAGAAAAGAAAGAAGGAAAAGAGAAGAAAAATATATGGCTGCTGTAAAAATAAAAGAGAGAAGTTAGGTTTTCTCTCTTGTTCATTATCTTTTATATTAATACAAGTACAACGATAATAATACCCTTCAGCTTATTACGAGTAAATAAAGCAATATAAGTCACTTTTCCAACAGTTATTGCCAATGAGTTTAGTGAAATTCAAGGACAAATTTCTTTTTAGGAGGGGATATTGTAATGACCCTAGTGTATTGTATGAGTGTACTTATGGGTAGAATTGGATAAAGTTGGATTGGGGTGTATTCGGGTGAGATGTAGTACATTTTTTTAATTTTTTTATTTTTTTTTAATTTTTGTATTTCTAAGCGAGATCGATTGATCAGTGGTCAAGGCTGATCGATCGGTGGTTCTCTAGAAAGAAGTGTTAGATTTTGCCTACACTGATTGATCGGGTGTCGGCAGCCAGGTATTTTAGGGTGTGAAATGACTATTTTTCCCTTCGTTTATTTTTCTTTTAAAATATGGTTTTTAAGGGGGTTTAGACCCCATTTGGCAACTCGATAGAGAGAGAAAGAGAGAGAAGAGAGGCCGATGGTGGTACAATGGGTGCTTAGAGCTCTGATCTGACGCTGGCGAACTCGAATGTAAAACTTGGGCCTAAAGTAAATAGACTAAGATCTAAAATTAAATCATAATAAAATATAAAATCAGCTTAGTTCCCGAGTAAAGTTGATATGCTTGGTCCCTAGGTAAGACTGATCTGTGACTAATCTTTCTTGGTTCATATGTGCTGTCCCTTAGATTAGTCAAGCCATAAGGCCAGTGGTTGAGCCGTCCGGCGATGTAGGCACCTGTGAGTGATAGGTGGTCTGGTGTTTGCACCTATTTGGTTGACCTTAATTAAGGGATGGAATGGTGATTCCCTTGTGGGGGCCTATTCCCTCCAAGGGGAATGGGCATTGCTTCCCAAGGAAAGAGTAATGACCATTCCCTCCTATTAAGGAATTAAATCACAAAAAATTGGGTCCTTTACATTCCATTCCCCCCACCCCTTACCAAACATTGGAATGGAATGACCATTCTCATCCCCATTCCTTTCACACACAACAAACGCAACCTTAGGGTTTCAATTCTCATGAATTTTCCTCTCTCTCTCTCTCTCGTGCTTAAGTTTGTGTTTTTTCACCATTGCTCAACTACTTCCTCCAAGAAAAACGCTGTTTTAGGGTTTTGTCTGTAGGTTACTTCTTACAAAGGGAGACTGGTTAGAGTCGTGGGTTCAGGCTCATGATGGGGGGTAATTTGAGTACCGTTGAATAAGCTGAGAAGGCATCCTTATGTGAGCGTTTTATACATTTGGGATTGTTCAACTTTCTGTTGTGTTAAAATTATTGGTTAACTATTTAATTTTTTTTTTCCCTTTAATTCTATTATGTTCCCTTTTTAGAATAATGTTGACACTCTCGAAGAAACATTTGAATAGGCTTAACATCCCAAAACACTGGATGCTTGACAAACTCAGGGTACATTTGCTGATGACTGTCTTTCCCCTGTTTGGGCATTGGTAAAATTTAGGACAACAAAAACATAAAAACATTTGAAGTTGAACTTTCCTGGCTGCTATAGGAAGCCAAAACAAATGTATCCCCTCCTCTTTCTGTCCTAACTTGGATTTTTCAAGTAAATCATGAGATAGAAAAAAAAAATGTTTTCTATTTATTTAATTACTCTTTGTTTTGTTTTGTTTTGTTTTTTGTTTTTCATGTTCTTACCTTCAAGAGACGATGTGGAAGTTAGTGATGAACCACTTCATGCAAATTTCCTTCGGGTGACAAGTCTTGATAGCCTTATTGTGAGAAGCTTCTTTCTGAAATGGAATGTACTCCACTTTATCGCTGCTTTCGAAGCTTGGATGCTGTTTTTTTCATGTTATCTAAATTTTTTCGGATGAGGGATGTATGTTAAGAAAATATATGGACCAATATATATTCTTTTGGGCTATATGTTGTCATCTTTATTATTATTATTATTATTATTATTATTGGTTGATTTCATGAAAGTGGCAGCAAAAATGGTTTTTCATTCCAGTCAAAGACAAGAGCTGCGTCTTATGTTCTCTCTTTGGTCAATCATGGAGGTACCTTTTCTGTAACTTCGGTTAGTTTGAATGTTATTGTGAGGTTGATTGAGGAGTTCCATTATCGTAGTTTTGATTAGTTTGATTGGTTTTGTGTTTGCTGGCCATGATTAATTTATTTATTATTGTGACGTTTGAGATTTAATTTGGCTAGGAATGGTAAAACTCAATTTTCTGAATTTAACTCACGATTAATGATTTGATGTAAAATTAGTGTAGTGCCAATTTTATTGAAAAGTTGCTATAAAAAACATCATGTAAGAAAGGTCTCATTTAGAATTAAATTATAGCTTTGGAAAATTTTCCTTTGTAATACCTACTGCCATGATGAATTGTTATCTTTCGTGGTTTAGTATTTCTTTGTTTTTTAAATTTGTCTTTTATTTTCAATAACTCATGGGTTATGCGATTTTTTTCCCAAGATAGAGTGTAGTCTATCATCCAATACTCTCACTCTCTCTCTTTGGTACGAGTTAATTAATTCCAAATTGCTTTGGTAGGTTTGATACTCTCACTATCTCACTCTCTTTCTTTATGAGTTAATTAATTCCAAATTGCTTTGGTAGGTTTGATTGGTTTAGCTGCTTGAGGATATGGTGAACTTTTTTTTAATTTTAATTATTCATAAATAATAAGTTGTTCTTCAAAGCGAACAACTCTAAGTTGATTAAATTGGAGAAGCAATTAATGCCAGACCCTCCTGTCACTAAGTTGATTAAATTGGAGGAGACAAAATCTCCAATTTGTGATCAAAATACTAACTGACAGTGCTCAACTCAGACACACATGGAACTGTTTGAGACTCAACTTCAGATGTCGAGGTGCAACAGATGCAATATACTTTAATAACAGCATAAATTGCTGTTTTGGAAGAAGTTAATTGCTTACGACCAAGATCAAAGCACTAGATGTCATTGCACAAGGATCGCTGAAGGCAACAGCAGCTTGCGATCAAAGATTGTGTTGTTGTCGCGCCTGCGACAAAAGGAAAAGAAAAACAGAGCCAGAAGGCTTCGTGAATCAACTCCTTGATGCTACTAAGGGTTTTGAACTCTCCAGATGGAACAAAAGACACTTGGACAGTCTTCAATCACAGTGAGTAGATCCTACGATCATAGCAGAAACCTTAAACAACAAGCTCGAACCAGAAACAGAGCTTTGATTAAGACTTCTCTGGATGACAAGCTTCAATAACTGAAATAGCAGAAATCAAGCTCTCATAAACTTCGATTCCATGCTGGAAAACCCTAACACAGCTGTGATCATGACTGGGACTTGAGTATTCAATTTTATCAAAAGTTGCTTCAGTTGCTTTGATTGAGACCAAAGATGGAGCTGCGACAGAACAGACGACACTTAAACTGCACCATTGTCGAGTGGAAAAGAGGGCTCATTTGCAACGGTCACTGCAAGAGGAAGATTCGACCACTTCCAATTGTAGAAAACAAACCCTAGACAGGTTTCGATCAGGGTTGAGGGAAGAACAGAAGAATAATTCGACTTGAACAGTAGTTGGACTGAAGAGGTCAAGCAGAATTTGTCTCCCCAGGGAAGCTCGATCTACAGCTCTGATACCAAATGCTGATCACGCACTCATAATGCAGAGAAAATTGCAAGAAACTTGCGAGAATGAGAGAGAAATTGAGAGAAACTGAAAGAAATCTGCAATCATTGAGAGAAAACACAGAGCAATAGCTCTATGAATAAATTACAAAGTATATTATGCTTTCATGAAGTTTTGATCAACCCTAGGCAAACGCTAGGTGTCTCAATCATAGCTTAGGCATCAAACTTCATCTCGGCAGAGAACTACAACTTCATCATGGGGTTCAATTGTTCAAACAAGATCTGATACCAAATGATGAGACTCACTCCAACAAACCATCCATTTTAGTTATAAAATGCTAGAAAGTGAGAAAATGAGAGAGAAAGTGAGGGAAAATTAAAGGATAGAGAGTGAAAGAGCTCTCAGCTCTATAACAACTTATACAAAATGAAATATTCTTCAAAAACTGAATTGAACTTACTCTAAGTGACTATTTATAGACATTCAAAGCCGTAACTTCTCTCTAACTCTACCTAACCTCTAACTAACTCAAACTAACAAGTAACTAACTATAGAAGCTTCTACAACATTCTAATACAACTAGGAAACAAAATACAAGTAAAAAACACTTGCTAGAAGCTGTTGGACAGTATACCATCAGCATGATAATTCAAGCACATCAATTAGTCAAGCTGTAAGGCCACTGGTTGAGCTGTCCGGTGATGTCGGTGCCTGCACACATGAGTGATAGGTGGTCTGGTGTCTGCACCAGTTTAGTTGACCTTAATTAAATGATGGAATGGTGATTCCCTTGTGGGGGCCTATTCCCTCCAAGGAGGGAATAGCGATTCCTCCCCAAATAAAGAGGATTGACCATTCCCACCTTTTAAGGAAAGAAATCACAAAAAGTGGGTTCTGTACATTCCATTCGCCCCACCCCTTACTAAACATTGGAATGGAAGGATCATTCTCATTCCCATTCCATTCACACAAACCAAATGCAGCCTTAGGGTTTTAATTCTTATGGATTGTCCAAGGAGTTACGTGTGATTAAGTTGAGGAACTTTTTGGGAGGACAATTTGGCTTTCATTTAGCATTGAAAAGTGAGGGTTTGTGGGGTGCATCTGAGCTTTTGTTGAATATATTTAGTGTTTTTTGAGTGATTAGTATTAGTTCCATTGTTCATGTCTATTTACATGCCTATTGCAATGTTTGATTACATTGTACCTCACATTACTATTTCTAATTGGTTACACCCTCGTAGTTAAATTTCTTTTAAAAACATTAAAGTTACCTCATTATGAGCGAGATTTCATTCTTTGTCTAATCGTTGTTTTCTTTTTTCTTTTTATTTTTTATCATGCTTGTCTACGATGTATGTTTTATTGCTAATAGCTTGCAATTTTTTGGGACATGTGCCATTTTCCTCTTTGTTGTGTTATCTTGAGAAAGTAGTTGTAGAGTTCATAACTAAGCTTAATTACTACTTTGCTTGGCTAATCAATTGAATAGATTTTTAAACAAAAATTTCAGATTTCTATCTTTTGGTTTGCTTTCTTTTCCTAACTTTTTTTTGACAGCTTGGTTTTTTGGTTGAAAATAATTCTTGAACGTTTCTTTATAGGTGTTGGGGAAGCAACTCAGGGTGATGGGTGAAGGAAAGATAATGAGGAAGAGTGGGGAAGCAATATTTGAGAAACTTATAAGAAATTACAGATTTCAAAGATGGTAGGCTATTTTACATCACTATCTCTATGTATAATTTATTTGTTTCTTGTGTATATATAGCTAAAAAGTGGTGGTTAAATTGTTAAAGAATATTACGGGATAGCCTTTGATAAGTAGAATGAGAAGCCATGTAATGTGAAATGTTGTTTTTTTGTCACCAAAATGATTACATTAAACAGATAAAGTTCTGCAAACATATGATAGGGAAGATAAATAGGAATCAAACTACACGTCTTTCTTCTTTTAATTTTTAATTTTTTATGCCTTCTTATATTTTCCTAAATTATATCTTTCCATTTTTGGAATTGACATGGGAAAATAGCAGGAAAAGACATATTTTGGATTAGGGATAGCCAATAACTTGCAGAATAATTATCACTGAGTGCGTGTGGTTATGAACCAATCTCGTACTCCCATTTCATGATCTTCTTCTCATTATTTTTTCATGCATTGCACTTGCTATGAATATCTCTTGGATTTGATTTTGATTGTTTCATTTTTTTTTCAACAAAAGCGATGCCTTGGTAGCAGAAATAGTTTTTTAACTAACCATGATTAGAACACCAATTCATGGAGATGACTTAAATCCTTATTTTTGTTATATATTACTTGCGGGTAATGGTTGATGTTTTATATAGTTGGGGCAATCCAACCCCATCTATTAATGGATACCACAGGATTTGAGATAGTAGTTTATTGAAAAGGTGGAAAAACTAGCATGAGAAGAATTAGGGTTCTCCATGCACATTTGTAGAGCTGATTATTATCTAGTGTTATCCATGCACATTTTTTAACCCTACCTCTTGTTGTTTGGGGAGTTTTAATTTTAGGGTTGGTTGGTATTGAAGTTGAATTTTTGGAGTTATCAATTTAGAGGTTTATCCTGAAGTATCTATATGTGAAATTTAATTTTCTTTTTACGTTCTCCATTTTCTTAGTATGTTAGAATTCGCTCACAGGGGTTTCTGAATCTTGAAAACCATTGTATTTATTAAAGCATAGAAAACCTATTCCCAATCAATTTTAAAGAAATGCCTATGACGTTTTTACGTTAAAAATGTACTACTTGGCTTGTCCCAACTTTATTCATTTATTACCCGCAGTGGAACCATTTTGATCCATGGTACTATTTGTCCTAATTTTTTCTTGTTGTTTTTGTAGGTTTGTGCGTATATTGAACAGTAGCCCATGGGTTGGTCCTTGCTGGTTGATTGAAACAAATAAAATTTATGTATATTCTTAGAGGTCAAGTTGATTTATATGACACAACTCTTATATATATAACCAAAACTAAGGAAAAAGAAATTAACCTCTTATTGAGTCACTTATGATCTAAAATGTGAAACATCATTTCAAGTCTAATGCATGTCTTTGCTAAACTTGAAATGGGTTTTGCTTTGTGTTGCTTGACTCCATAGAAATTATTAGTCCCATTATTTCAAGTCTGAGTAAAATTGACATATTTTAGGTGGGTTTAGACGTTTAGTAGAACTTGCGATTCCAATTTTACAAATCTGTTTCTAATTTGAATAGCTGAATATACTATATGACCAAATTTAATCAATTCAAAAAGGAAATAAAGTTAATATATTTACAGAAAATATTCTGTAAGCAAATTCATTTAGTTGTTTGACTGCTTAGAAACATTTTTACTTTTTCCATTCATATAATGGAGTGGATTTTATTTTTTAGCTCTTGCTTGGGTTCTACTCTTAAGCTTGAGTTTTAGGACCCATTATTTTAAGAAGTCCTCCAGTATTATCCTTCTACCTTACATTATAGGGGGATAGTCAAAGCATAGCTTTGAGGGAGACCATGCTTTTTCCATACAATATATGGTTGGAAAAATAATGTTGTATTGTACTAAAATGTGCTTATTTTTCTTTCAAGTAGTACGATGAAGTGGTGACATATAATGGCATTAGAAAATCATTAGTGCAGTGTAATGATAGTCTTACCGACCTAAGCATTGGAGGCCTGCTATTTGAAAATAGGCTGCATCTTTTTGATTAGGAGCAATTTCAGCTTGCAACCAACTCAACTAATATTTGATTCGTTAGATGCTTTTATTGCTACCTAAATGAATAGTACACGCGGTCTGAGGTTGTCCTGTCATAACTTACAGTTACCTATTTTGTATGTTGAAGTAATGAGCGGAATGCATTTTTTTTATTTTCATTGTTTGGCATTTTTTTGGTTTAATCGTTTTGGTTTGATTTATGACCACTGTACATTCTTCATATCTAACTTTCTGTAGTACCATTTGCAGGCAAGGAAGGAAAAAAATTGAGCTTTTTTTTTTTTTGGGGTGGGGGGGGGGGGGGGTCATAATTTATCTTATTTATTTTTTGTTTGTTGAGGTGCTTCTAGCGTATCAAACTTGTTTAGGCATTGTAAGGTATTTTTGATTTATGTCTAATCACCTTGACTACGTCTAACATATGATTTTAGACAAACTGTGTGGCCTAGAGTAGGGGGTCTTTGTAGCATCTCTCCATTTTCTCAGTCTTCTCCCTTTTTCCCTTTTTCTGTCGAATGATATGTAGTTGATACAAAGTATATATTATTTCATTTGATTTTGTATGATTTGTGATATGTGTACCCCCTGCCCCCCACCTTTTTTTCCCTTATGTAAAAGGTATTTTTTTTTCTTCTTTCTTAGGCATGTTTGTATCAAAGGAGCTTATATCATTGTCCTATTGGGTCAAACAAAATGGAAACTTCGCCTTTTTTTTTCCTTTTTTTTTTTTTTTTTTGGTAGGATTTTACAAACTTTTCTTGGGCCTTTAGCAAAGATTAATTAATAGTATTTGATCTTATCAGTGTGTAAGCTTCTAGATTACCCTCCCTTCTCTCTTCTTTATTTATTTTTATTTCTTATAATGATGTTATACACTTATACATATAATTATATTAATCCTATAAAACAAAACATGGTATATTGTATATGTTCCCATGTCCCCATCTCACTATTTATTGTATTGCAATTGTTAAATTATTTGTTTTTTCTCTTCTTTTCTCTTTTCGGGTGAGATATTCTTAGTAGTTTGCAAGGGATTTGAGAGTGATTCATAGGCGTTTGTTACTCTCATTGATGAAGGGTTATTTGAAGTCGACTCAATCAGTGATGTGGCTGCCTAATAGCCTTTCCTTCCCAAACACAACCTTCACCTCTTCTTTGGGCCCACACAACAAAATTATAACGATGTCAGCATCTCATTCCTTTTTTTTTTTTTCCCCTCTTTTTTTACTTCCCCCTGTATAGCCCTTCTCTCTTTCTCTCTTCCTTGTGCGTACTCCTTTCTCTTTTCTATTTTTCCACTTTTCAAATTTCAAACATGAAACACCTCTCTTCCTTTAATTTCAAAATTCAAACAGCCCCTATCTTCTAACTGCCCTTCCTTCCTTAGGTATGGTTCCCATAGTTATTAAAGGCGCAAGGCGCACCTAAGGCGCAAAGGTCTCCTGGGGCCTAGGCGCAAGGCGCAAGAAAAAGCGCGGGCTTCAGGGAAGTGAGGCGCACAATTTAAAGAAAATAAATAAAAACTATTTTATCAAATGCAGCTAACAAAAATAATCAATTTAAACATATAAAATTGAACACTATTATCTTTTGGCCTATAAGCTCAATTGGTTAGTGCGTTGTGCAATAGCACAGATAAGAAGAAGAATAAAAAAACAAACTGCTGGAGCATTTATTTTCGAAATTCAGAAAATAGCAAAAATTGAAAAATAGAAGAAGAAGACCAGAGAAGAAGAAGAAGAAGAAGAAGGAATAAGAAGAACAGAGAAGAAGAAGAAGGAAGAAAAACAGAGAAGAAGAAGAAGGAAGTACAATACCGCTGGACTGCTGGAATGTTATTTTCGAAAATCAGATAATCAGAAAATCAGAAAATAGAAGAAGAAGAAGAAGAAGAGGAAGTATAGTTCCGCTAAATAGAAAAAGAAGAATAAGATTTTCGAAAATCAGAAAATCAGAAAATAGAAGAAGAAGAAGCAGAAGAAGAAGAAGGAGGAGGAGTAGAAGAGGAGGAGGTACATACCTGTTCGACTGAGAAAGCTGCTGCACCGCTGGAGCTGGAGGACTGGAGGGCTGGATCGCAGAGCTTCGAAGGAGTTAGGGCTGGAAAGAGGAAAGTGAACTGCTCTTTCCCTTTTTTTTTTCTTTCTGTTTTTTGCTTTTTTCAATTTTTAACAGATATAAAAAGATGGTATTAATTTTACTTTTTTACAAAAGAAGGCTGGATTCACTAAGGCGCGCCTCAAATGGGCCTTGCGCCTCAATAAAAAGCCCAAAAAAGCGCGCTTAAAGCGCGCCTTACGAACATCGCCTCGCCTAGCCCAGAGTGAAGCCCAACCCTTATGCTCGCCTGCGCCTCGCGCCTAGGCGCGCCTCAGGCGCGCTTTTAACAACTATGATGGTTCCTCTCTCTCCCCCACTCTGTTCATCATGTTCTTATTGATTTTATTTATTTTTTGTTCCATTTTAGGGTTTTCACTTTATTTCTCTGTCTCTCTTCATCATCTACTTATTGATTTTATTTTTGGTTCCATTTCAGAGTTTTCTGTCTATCTTAAGAGCTCCTTGGGCTGCAGGTTTTCTTAATACTCATTACTGAAATGGCTTTATCTTCAAAGATCCGTTAAATTGATTTACATTTTCTTTTCCCTTCTCATTTTTAATATTTTTTAATTTTTAATTTGGACCGTCATGGATGGTGGTTTGTGGTTGGAAGAGGTAAATGGAGAATACTTACATGGCAGAGGAGACCTCTCCGCTCTATCCTTCTCTCTTCTTCTCTCTCTCACCCACACACCACTACCATGGCAGAGGAGACACGGCGTAACACCATGAGGCCATCTTTGTACATCGCCTCACCGTGTTTGAGCTCGCCTGGTCCAGCTCACAATACATCCTCACATGCTCAAATTTTCCATCTCTTCGTAACCTCCAAGTCCTTAACCTATGCTTTTAGTCTAAAACAAGAAATATAAAAACTGCAAAATCACACCTCTTTGTAAAGCTAGTGGCTTCTCCTGTTTGGGCTGGGACCGCTGGTCGGAGATTTTCTCTATTTTTGCTTTAATGTTGGTTTATGATGTTTCAATTAGCTAATGAATAGATTTGGGTGGGCTAAGAGATACATTCTCCGATTGATGGCTCTGAACTCTACCAACTTAAGGTTTCTTGCTACTTCCATTTTGAGCTTCCTTTGTCTCTGCCTTTTAATTTTTTAATTTTTTTATAAATATTCTCATTTAATTAAATCACATAATGGCTGTTGTTTTGTGAATTTTAAAATTTGAAACTTTCAGGTGTATTAAATGGGGCAGTGTTTGTGATTTCTCATAAGGTGAGAAAATGTGTGATCTTTCTCTTAGAATGTATTTTGTTTTAAAATTATAAATTAATGTTAATGTAGATTGTAACTTCACTTGGAAGGAAACGAAAATTAGTTGTTTTAGATTCTAATGCTCTGTCTCTAACAATGTAATTATTCAGTTTTCTCATTGAATGTGTTGCATACATTGGATGGGCCATAGCAAGGGAGTTCAATAAATGTTTTGAGTTATTGACTTTAATGTTCTTATTACTTTTTCTTTCAATCTCTTGCCTTAATTGGTAGCTTAACATTGATTTGGGTTTCTCTCTTATTTCTCTGGAGTTACAAACAAAATCTGCCCTTTCGTATTAACAGATGTCAATCAATTTTCCACTCAATTTTGGTGTTTTATTGTTGTGGATGTCAGTAATTACGTTGATATTAGTTTCAATAGCTTCCTCCTTCCATTATTAATAAAAGAAGTGTGTATTATTGCTGGATTTCTACTGAAAAATTGGAATTTGTACGTGCATCTACATTGCCATATGGTATGACAATATTTGCTGTGAGAATTCTATGTTTGATGGGCATATTATATTTCAAAAACTCATCATATGTTTCAATTGAAATTTTTGCTCTGTTATTTAAAAGAAACAGGTACAATGAAAAACAAAAAATTTTCGGTCTATTTACTTGAGAGTTGAGACTATGGCATTATTAATTATTTCCTTCCAAGTATCACATCTCTTTACAAGAATTCTTTGCTAACTCAAATCCAATGTGTTGTTGTCTACTACATTTAGAGATTAGTTGGAAAAGTATTTAATTACTATTTTTAATTATCTTTGCTATGATGGGTAGTCCTGGTGGTGGTAGTAGCACTAGCTGTGGTTAGCATCAAGTTTTGGGACCACTCTGAATATTTTTAACATCCTAGGCGACAGCAGTTTTTGACATGTGACTTCTACACAGACATGGCAGCCCTACTGCTCTTCCTTCCAAAACTCTCCCCTCTCCTTCATCTTGGGCCAACAGCTTCCTCTTATACTCTACCTCTCTCATGTGCCCTCTCTCTTCTCCTCTTCTCACTTTGAAACCACATGTTGCTGTCATGTTTCATTTTCCATTTTAAAATTCAAATTTTGAAACGCATAACCTCCTGTCTTCTCTCTCTGTTCCTATTTCAAAATCAACAATAAAGGGTATGGTCGCACTAATGATGCTATCTTTGATGGCAAAATGGTGTGGTGGGTTTAACTGGGTTGGGATTGGAAAATAGAAAGGGAGGGGTTATGGTTTCGGGGTCAAGAAGACGGAGAGGGATCAGGTGTTCAGGGAGATCAGACTGGTTTGTGGGTTTGGGAGGGAGACGTGGGTGAGTGCCATTATGCCATTATAAAAAAATTTTGTTGCTGCCGATGCCTCTGCTATCTTGGTATGAAGTTGCTCTCTCTCCCCCTTCTCTCTCCATCTCTCTCTGTTTCTCTGTCTCTGTCTGTGTCTCTCTCTCATGCTTAAGTTTGGGGTAGGTTACTTACAAAGGGAGATTGATTAGAGTCGTGGGTTCGGGCTCGTGACGGAGGTTAACTGAGTACTGTTGAATAAGTTGAGAAGGCATCATTATGTGAGTGTTTTATACAGTGATTTGAGACTGTTCAGTGGATTTGTATAACTAATCAAAGAAGAAAGAAAAAGAAAGAAAGAGAAGAAAGAAAGAAAAAGAGAAGAGAAATGGCTGTTGTAAAAGAAAGAGAGAACTTAGGTTTTCCCTCTTGTATATTACCTTTTATACTAGTACAAGTACAAAGACAATAGTACCCTTCAGCTTATTACAAGTAAATAAGAGCAATATAGAATACTTTTCAACACTTCCCCTCAAGTTGGTGCAAAGATATCACACATGCCTAACTTGCTTAAGAAAGTGTAGAAGACTTTACTTGCGACTCCTTTGGTCAAAAAATATGCTAATTGGTCTCCAGTTTGAACATAAGGCAGACAAATCACCCCAGAAGTCAATTTCTCCTTTATAAAAGTGCATGTCGACTTCAATATGCTTGGTTTAATAATGCTGGACTGGATTGTGAGCAATATTAATTCCGGCTTTGTTGTCACAATACAATCTCATGGGTTCATCAGAATCAAAACTAAGCTCTTTCAACAATATTTTTAGCCACATAATTTCACACACTCCTTGAGTCATAGCTCTGAACTCAGCCTCAGCACTAGACGTGGCTACAACTGTTTGTTTCTTACTTCGCCAGGTCACATGATTTTCCCCTACAAAGGTGCAATAACTGGATGTTGATCTACGATCAGTGACAGAACCAGCCTAATTTGCATATGTATATGATTCCACTTGCAAATGGTCATGTTTAGAGAACAACAATCCCTTTCAAGGAGCAGATTTCAAATAGCGAAGGATTCGATGGATTGCCTCCATATGAGATTCTCGAGGCAAATGCATAAACTGACTTACTAGACTAACAGCATAGGCAATGTCCGATCGGGTGTGTGACAAGTAAATCAGTTTGCTAACCAACCATTGTCCACCAATACACCTTCAGGGTCTTCCCCTAACTTGTAGTTCTGGTCTACAGGAGTATCACTAGGTTTGGAACCCAGTATCCCAGTTTCCTTGAGAAGATCTAACACATACTTTCTGTGAGAAATGAAGATGCTAGTCCTAGATGTAGCAACTTCAATACCCAGAAAATACTTCAAACTTCCCAAATCCTTTATCTCAAATTCATTGGCTAAATGTTCCTTCAGTTTCTGTATCTCTTCCTGGTCATCTCCTGTTAGCACAATATCATCCACATATACAATAAGAACTGTTACCTTCCCCTGTGAAGAGTGCTTGATGAATAATGCATGATCTCCCTGATTTTTTTTGAAATCATATTTCAACATAGCTTGAGTAAATCTCTTAAACCACGCTTGAAGGGATTGCTTCAATCCATATAAGGCCTTCTTTAGTTTGCACACCTTCCCCTTGGTTGCATCACTTTCAAAACCTAGAGGTACATCCATGTAAACTTCCTCTTCTAGATCTTCATGGAGGAATGCATTTTTAACATCCAACTGATGAAGAGCCCATCCAAAATTGGCAGCTAACGAAAGAAGGACTTGAATAGAATTCATCCTGGCCACAGGGGCAAATGTCTCTTGGTAATCAATGCCATATGTATGTGTGAAGCTTTTTGCTACCAATCTAGCTTTATACCTTTTCACTGAACCATCAGCCTTATGCTTTACTGTGAATACCCATTTGCATCCAACTGTCTTCTTCCTTACAGGCAATTCAACTAAATCCCAAGTTTTATTTTTTTGAAGAGCAGTCATCTCTTCACACATAGCTTTCTTTCATTTTTTTTTTATCACAGAGTGCATTTTGTAAGGTATTAGGAATACACACAGAAGACAATTAGGAAACACAGGTATTGAAAAATGGAGAAGGACTATAATAGGAGACAAAGTTAGACATAGGAGATCTAAATCCTTTACAAAGAGCAATAGGAATATCAGAATCATCAAGAGTAACAGGAGCTGGAGTAGATACGATATTATCTGAGTCCAAGGATAACGGTTGGCCATAGAGAGGAGAAATGGTCTTTTCCTTCTGTCTCCTTGAATAGACCTGTAATTCTTTGGGAGGAGGAAGCTGTTCTTCCAAGTTTGAGATGGAATAAGAATAGGGTCAAAAGGAGATATAATAGTAGGAAGTACAGACGACTTCTCTTCACTACAACTCTCCCCTTGAAGAGAAGGTTGTGGGGAGGAAAACTAGGACACCGATTCAAGAAAGGTGACATTCATAGTGACAAACTTCTTGCGTGAGGGAGGATGATAATATTTATACCCTTTTTGAGTAGGTGAGTAGCCTAAGAAAATGCACTTCAGAGCTCAAGGATCTAACTTACTACGAGCCTAGATAGAAACATGAACAAAGCAATAACACCTAAAGACACGAGGAGGAATAAGAAAAGTACGAGGGCATAAGGGTAAAGACAACAAATCAATCGGTGCCTTGTGAGCAAGTACTCTACTAGGCATCCGATTCATTAAATATGCAGCAGTGAGCACTGCATCCCCCAATAGGATTTAGGAACATGCATAGAGAACATCAAAGCCCCAGCTACCTCAAGAAGGTGGCGGTTTTTTCTTTCCGCAACACCATTTTGTTGAGGAGTATCCACACAAGAAGTTTGATGGACGATACCATGATCCTGAAAATAGGATTGAAGACACCGATAAAGGTACTCACCTCTATTATCAGAACAAACAATTTTGATTGAGGTATTAAATTGGTTAAGCACCATTTTATGGAAAGTCTGAAAACATGAGAAACCATCACTTTTTTCTTTCAACTGATACACCCATGTAGTTCTAGAGAAATCATCAATAAAAGTAACAAGCCATTGAAAGCTAGATAATGAGATAATGCAGGAGGGACCCCATGCATTAGTGTGCACTATAGTAAAAGGCAAGTTACTTCTATTAAAACTAGGTGGAAATGAAGTACGATGATATTTTGTAAGTTCACATACTTCGCACTTAAATTAAGAAACATTTATTCTAGAAAACAAAGATAGAAAAATGCGTTGAAGCAAGAAAAATGAGGGATGGTCGAATCTTCTATGCCAGAGCCAAAGCTTATCTTCAGAAGCAGTACATCTCCCAGGTGTGCATGCACAATTCAACCACCATTCTTCTCAATGGAATCCAAAAGGTAAAGACCATCTCTCACACTACCACTGCCAATCATCCTCTTCGTGACTAGGTCCTGAAAAACACAATGAGAAGGATAAATGGTTACACTACAATTTAAATCAGCAGTGATGCGGCTAATAGAAATAGAACCTTACCCTGAAACAGATGACAAAGAACCATCAGCTACCCTAACCTTATCCCTACCTGAATAAGTGTGGTAAGAACGAAATAAGGTGAACAACTAATTATATGGTCAGAAGCTCCAAAATCAATAATCCAAGGACGATAAGAGGATTTACAAGATGCACTAAAAGAAGTAGCTAAATTACTTGAGTGGGCCAAAGAAGTAGTTTCAGTGGTGGATGTATCTAGTTGAGACATTAGGCGTCTGAGAGACTCAACTTCTGCTCTAGTAAGTGTCATAGACTCAGAATAAGAAGTTCCAGAAGGTAATGAAGTAGGTGGAATAGGGTCCACAGCTATAGAATTGTGAGCGTGGGACCGAGAGAAACCACCAGTATGGCCCCCTACCTCTAGTAGGGTGACCATGGAGCCTCCAACAAGTTTCCTTGGTATGTCTTGATCTCTGGCAATGATCACAAAATAACTTATCCTTCTCATCAGAAATAGAATCAACACCTTTTCCTCCATCACGACCGGGTAGAACACCTCTTTGGGTTCGCTAAGAAGTAGTAGTAAGTGCAGAACTGCTCCTGGGAGGTAGAGTGAAGCATAGTATTCCTTTTACTCTCCTCATGCTGAACATAAGCATATATACTTCTTAGCGGAGGAAGAGGTTTCTTTCCTAGAATCTGTATACGAATCGGATCATATTCATCTCTAAGCCCAGCAAGAAAATCAAAGATCCGCTCCTGCTCAATAAGGTTATTAAACTTCAAGGTATCAGCAGAACACTCAGCTCGAAAATCCTGATAGTAATCCAACTTCTGCCACAATGCCTGGAGTTTATGGAAATAAACTGATAAAGGCTTATCATCTTGGGTAGTCTCATGAATATGACGCTTCAAGTCATACAACTGGGCTATGTTCCCTACCTTTGAATACGTTTGTGCAACTGCATCCCAAATCTCCTTTGCAGTTTGCAGAAGCAAGTAGCCATCACTGACTTCTGGTTGCATCGAATGTAAAAGCCAAGACATAATCATAGAATTTTCTGCATTCCACTTCTCATACGAAGGGTCAACTACCGGAGGTTCTTTCACCTTATCATTCAGATATCCTATCTTCCCTTTACTCGTGAGATATAAGGTTGCTGAGCAAGACCAGGCTAAATAGTTAGGCCCATCCAATTTCATGGTTGTGATTTGGAGTGTAAGGTTGTGATTTGTGGGTATTCCTGGACCCATTACCCTACTCTGATGGCTTTCAGAGGTTTGACTAACTTCTAACATGATGTAGACAGCACTTAACCACCCAAAGTCCAAACACACCAGATATGTCCCCAAGCAACAGATACCACAAGTAAGCTAACAAATGGTCAATAGGTAGCACACACAGCCCACAAAAAACACCAGCTAGACCTTCAAACACAACCACACAAAAAACAGAATAGGTTTCTATGGCATACCAGTAGTGTTCACGGCTGGTACAAGGCAAATCTCAACAAAAAACCAATGAAATGAAGCAACGAACACCAAGGGGGCTTAAGAAACTCCAAATTGGCACCCTCTGCATCAGTTTGATCCATCAAACTTGAACACATGTGGCTGGATTGAGGGTTTTGGAAAAAACCACCATTTTTCTGGAAAATCAAAGGAAAAATCGAAAAACCCCTTAAATGATCTCGGATTTGGATGAAACTTCACAGGTAAATTCCCCTCGAAGGGACGAGTGGATTGGTAGGGTTTTTTCCTCCCTGCTGATGTCAGCATCCATATGGCCGACGACATCAACAAATGATGTCAGCAAATGCTGACATTAGCAGAATGGTCTCCTTTGACTTGTCAAACCCTTCATGCGTATGGATCGATGAGTAGAGGCTCTGATACCAAGTGAATTTGTATAGCTAATCAAAGAAGAAAGAAAAAGAAAGAAAGAAAAGAAAGAAAGAAAAAGAGAAGAGAAATGGCTGCTGTTAAAGAAAGAAAGAACTTAGGTTTTCCGTCCTGTATATTATCTTTTATACTAGTACAAGTACAAAGACAATAGTACCCTTCAGCTTATTACAAGTAAATAAGAGCAATATAGAATACTTTTCAACATGTTCAACTCTCTGTTGTGTTTAAATCATTGGTTATCTATTTGATATTTTTCCCTTTAATTCTATTATGATCCCTTTTAGAATAATGTTGGTACTCTTGAAGAAACATTTGAATAGGTTTACCATCCCAAAACACTAGATGCTTGAAAAACTTAGGGTACATTTGTTGATGATTGTTTTGCCCCTGTTTGGGCATTGGTAAATTTAGGAAGACAAAAAGCATAAAAAATATTTGAAGTTGAACTTTCCAGGTACTGATCTGGTACAGGAAAGCAAAACAAATGTGTGTATATATATATATATATTTTTTTTTTTCATTTTATTTAATATTTAATTACTCTATGTTTTGTTTTGTTTTTTTTTCTGTTCTTACCGTCGAGGGATGATGTGGAAGTTATTGATGAACCACTTCATTCAAATTTCCTTCGTGTGGAAAGTCTTGATAGCCTTATCGTGAGAAGCTTCTTCCCAAAATGGTATATACTCCACGTTATCTCTGCTTTTAAAGATAGCATCATCATTGCTATATGTTGTATGGAACAATACATATTCTTTTGTATATGGACCAATAAGAAAATTTTTGGACCAATAACAAAATGTATGTACCAATACATATTCTTTTGGGCTATATGTTGTCATCTATTTTATTATTATTGTTATTTTTTCGGTTGGATTGATTTCATGAAAGTGCCAGCAAACATGGATTTTCATTCCAGTCAAAGACAAGAGCTGCTCCTTATGTTGTCTTTGCTCAATCGTGGAGGTACTATTTCTTTAATTTCAGTTAGTTTGAATGTTATTGTGAGGTTGATTGAGGAGTGCCCTTATCGTAGTTTTGATTAGATTGATTGGTTTCGTGTTTGCTGGCCATGATTAATTTTTTTGTTATTGTGATGTTTGAGGTTTAATTTGACTAGGCATGGTGAAACTCAATTTTTTGAATTTAACTCACGATTAATGATTTGATATAACAGTAGTGAAATCCCAATTTTACTGAAAAATTGCCATAAAAAACATCATGTAAACATAGTCTCATTTAGAATCAAATCATTAGAATTAAATTATTGCTTTGGAAAATTTTCCTTTGTAATACCAACCACCATGATGAATTGTTATCTTCTATGGTTTAGTATTTCTTTATTTTTCAAATCTGTCTTTTATTTTCAATTGCTCATGGGTTATGCGATTTTTTTCCCAGGTTAGAGTGTAGTCTACCTTCTAATAGTCTCTCTCTCGCTCTTAGATACGAGTTAATTAATTCCAAATTGCTTTGGTAGGTTTGATTGGTTAAGCAGCTTGAGGACATGGTGAACATTTTTGTTTTATTTTTTATAATGAGTTTTTCGCCAAAGGGAACAACTCTAAGTATTATTAATAATAGGAAAGAAAAGAAAAGAAAAGAAAGAAAAGAAAAGAAGCAAGACAATAAAAAATCATTAAAAGATAAGTCTGGTCTTGGTGACTTATAACATATCACAATCTAGCTCACAATCCCAAAGTAACTTTATTATTGCCATTTAGTTGTTGAGAAAACAGAGAAAAATGAAGAGAATACAAGGTTTTGACTCATTTTTTAATGTTAATTTTTCTGCTAAAAATTTAAAAATATTATAGGTTTTCCTTTGAACAAACATTTTAACAAAAAAAAAAAAAAAAAAAAAAATCTGAGCTTAGGTTCTAAAAGACAAAGATGATTATTGTTCTTCTCGTCTATTTGTTGAGGTTGATTATGTCTCATCTCTCTCTCTCTCTCAAAAACCCATGCATGCATACACGTGGTAGGCTGGCCATTCCCAAGGTTGACACCCTTTCTCTTAAAATTTGCTTGTCCTTGCGTACTTCTATTTTTATAACTTTTAGGCTATGTTTGGTATGATGGAATGGGAGTGGAAAGAGAATGGTGATTCAATTGCTAACAAAGTTTGGAGTGTTTGGTTGACCTAAATTAAAGGATGGAATGGTGATTCCCTTATGGGGGCCTATTCCCTCTAAGGATGTAATAGCCATTCCTCCCCAAATAAAGAGGAATGACCATTCACACCTTTTAAGGAATGAAATCACAAAAGGTGGGTCCTGTCCATTCCATTCTCCCTACCCCTTACCAAACGTTGGAATGAAATGACCATTCTCATTCCCATTCCATTCACACTAACCAAACACAGCCTTAGGGTTTCAATTCTTATGGATTTTGTTTATGAGACAAGTGACTAAATTGAGGAACCTTTTTGGAGGAGAATTTGTCTTCAATTTAGCATTGAGAAGTGAGAGTTTGTTTGGTGCAATTGAGGTTTCTTTGAATATGTAATTTGTTTTTTTGAGTGATTAGTTAGTTCCATTGTTCATGTCTATTTACATGCCTATCTCTTTGTTTGATTACATTGTTTCTCATGTTACTATTTCTAATTGGTTGGAGCTAGCTAGTAGATCCACTTAGGTACATCAAGACTTTATGGCTTTAGTGAGTCTAGAATCATATAAATTCATTGCATGTCTATTTAGCTGAGTCTTGCATATGCTCATTGTTGCATGATAGGTTGTAAAGGATGCATATTCTCGCTATAGACTAGCGAGAGATTTTATTGGGATGGGTGCATGTCATATGGCATTATGCATGGGGCATTAGAAGAGCCTAGTGAGGTTGAGGATCGGGGTAATGTAATAATTGCTTATTCTTAGGGCAGTTATAGTCTTATAGATATGGGCATAGTTATCCTGATTTTGCTGAAATTTGGAGCACTGATTTTTTCTTAAGTTTGGGGATTAAGGGTTGGTTTGTACCTTTTTTATGTGAATTTCGTGATTTTGTATGATTGACTTCGCCTATTGCTGAGATAGTTTCTTGGTTCCACGATGTGTAAGATCGTGTGCTTGGAGATGCGATTAAGCTAGTCATTTAGGCTATAGATTGTGCCCATAGGTGCAACTTAAGGTGTACGTTTGTATTAATATGTATTTACGTGTATGTATATATGAATGGTATATGTGATTGAGACTATGGTGTAATAGTATTGTATTAGAACTATCATAATAATTTCAATTGGCAATTTGCCTTTTATTGTGATGGGTTATTAATGGGTGAATCCTTTTTGTATCTGCATTGAGTAAGTGCTGATTATTGGCTTACTTGACTTCATAATGAGGAATTAGATGGAATATATGAGGGTTAACTATATGGAATGTATTGTGTAATGTTGATTGAAAGGATATGTGTATATTTGTGTATGTTTGTATATATACAAATGCAAGTGTCCTCGATAAGTAAGGCAGTTTGAATCGAGTGTGACTAAGTGTGAATAAGATTATAACCTATATTAGTTACATGTGTATATGCTCAAATGTACTTGTTTTGAATCTCCTTGTAATGGAATGTGTATTTGTTTGGTTGATCTGGTACTTGTAGTATGAATGTGTCATTGATAATGTGATGATCTGTGATTTATTGTGATGTGTGATTTGTTGTGAAATGTGATGTGATGTGATCTTATGTTTTGAGCACTCTAATATAAAAAATTGTGAGATACCATGAGATTATAGGAAAAAGGAAGATGTATATCTATACTAATATAGAAAACGTTTGGACTTTTGGTTGGATATACGAGGTGGATTACTAAAAAGTCTCTAATAGTTTTAAATATGATAGAGGTTGACGGGGTTACAAACGTCTTTTTTAAGTAAAAAAATCCTAAATTAACTGACTTAACCACCCACTATCCTCTCATTCCCCTTCCTTGAAGGTTACTTCTCCAACTTCTATCATAACTACCTTCCCATTCTCTCTCCTATACCACTTAATATCTAATATATATATGTATGCATAAATAAGTATATATTTGTACAGTTATTTGACTTTGTGATGTAGATTGTAATAAAACTACCTATTTTGATGCACAGTGATGGTGTGGAATTGTGTATTGTGTATATATATATGTACACGTGTATGAACATATGTTGATATATGTAAGCATATATGCATTGTTGTAATTGTGATGTGATGACATTAAGATGTAAGTGTGTGTGTGTGTGTGGCTATATGGTTGTATTCTTGAAGTGGCTGGAAATAAAGGTGTGTGCTTGAGGTATGTGTATACATATGTATATCTATAGCTATATTGATAGATATGATAGTAGCGCGCACCAGTAAGATTGTGTTAACTTGTGGCATTAGTTGCTTGAGGCTCCTTTTCATCCTTTGCGAAATAGAATATGTGTGACTACGATTAGAGTCGAGGTTTTCTTGTGGCATAGTGATCGGTATTGGTTCAAAAGTGCCATTTGTTAGGGCATTTAATTTTTATTGTCAATGAGTTTTAGTGAAATTCAGGGACGAATTTCTTTTTAGGAGGGGAGATTGTAATAACTATAGTGTATTGTAGGAGTGTACGTATGGGTAGAATTGAATAGAGTTGAATTGGGGTGGATTCGGGTGAGATTTAGACATTTAGTACGTTTTTGTGTATTTCTAAGAGGTGTGACCGATCAGTGGTCAAGGCCGATTGATTTGTGGTGCTCTAGGAAAAATTGTGAAATTTTGCTACCCCCGATCGATTGGGTGTCGGCAATCTAGATATTTTTTAGGGCATGAAATAACCTTTTTTCCCTTCTTACTTTTGTTTTAAAATCTGGTTTTGAAGAGGGTTTAGACCCCATTTGGCAACCTGATAGAGAGAGAAAAGAGAAAGAGAAGGAGGGAGAGAAGAGAAGCCGACAGTAGTACAATGGGAGCCTGATCTCTCATCTGACACCGGCGAACTCAGATCTAGCATTTCTTGGCCCGACCTATGCGACTACAGTTGTGGATTTGTATTTCTTCACTCCATATTTGAGGTAGGAGCATTTTCTCATTTTAAACCATTGGTAGATGGGGGTTTGAGTATAAATCAAATAGATATATAGGGATTTGGTATATTTTGCATAAATTACATGCACGAGGGTATGTTTAATGTGTTTTGATGGATTTTTTTGGGAAATCTAGGGTTTGGGTTGCTTGTACATTTGTTATATTCAAGTTAATTTTGGAACCCTAGTTTGTTTTCGGGGTTACAATGGGTGTTTAACCTACGATTTAGTATTTTTTTCAGGGTCACTTTTATACAAATGTTTTAGGAACCAGTTTTTTGTAGAATGGTTGGGAAATGGTTTATATGAATTATAAAAGTTATTTCTTATGAATTAAGGACAAAAATCAGTTAGATGGTTTCTGGGAAAATTTATTGATATTTTCAGGTGATATTGGGAAATTACGGAAATTATAAAATGAGAAGAAAAATGGTTTTGTTGACCTTATAGAATGCTTTACTTGATAGTGGTGGGTCACTTGGGGTTATACGGGGTTTAGTTGGTTCTGCCTTGCCTTTGTGGTCCTGTGGGTTCAGTTGGTTTTGTCCCAAATTTATGGGAGCAAAATCCCTTTATACCGCGCAAGTAGACCTATAAATGGATCAGATTTTGTTATGAATCCGATCCATTTATAGTCAGATTTGGTAAAGTAGTTTATAATCCGACAATTAGATAAGGACCCGAATCTGTTAATCCAAGTACTTAACAAATCGGATATAGATTTAACTTAATCCGATTTGTTATGAACCCAATTCGATTTATATATATAGAGTCCCCTTCTTGTGAGGTTAACCTAATGTAATTTCGCGTTAGGTCCCTTCAAAAACTCTACTTGACCCATATTTTGCAAAACCATCCATTGGATTAGATCGCCTTATCATATAGGTTATGCATGCAAAAAATCAAGTTAACCCTGAGAGTAATAGCTGCTTCATCCATAAATGTTGAAAATGAGTGATTATCATTGATTAAAATATGTATGTTTTGGATTAGATAACAATCAGTTTGCTTTTTATGAATGGTATGCAAGTCAAAAATCAAGTTGATCCGAGAGTAATAGCTGCTTCATCCATAAATGTCAAAAATGAGAGATTATCATTGATTAAAAAATGTATGTTTTGGTTCAGATAACAATTGGTCTCGGATCAACTTGATTTTTGGTATGCATCACCTATATGATAAGGCTATCTAATCCAACAGTTGGCTTTGCAAAATTCAAGTCATATGTAGAGTTTTGGAGGGTGTCCTAACGCAAAGTTACGTTAGGTCAACATCATAAGAAGGGGGCTATATATAAATAAGATGATGATCAGGTGAGCACGTGTTGATATAACTTATATCAACACTCACATTGGGGGTTGTACCTCCTGCATTAGTGGGTTTCGGAGTACATTGAGTTAATGCAAGGGGTACAAACCCCAATGCATGGTGCTGATATAACTTATATCAAGATGTGCTCACCTAAACAGAACTATATATATAGCGGAATATGTCATATAATGATCGTAATATTTGATCTGTCTTCTTCTAATGATGCATTTGGTTCAGTGTTAATATTTGGATGGATGTGGATAATGTTTCTTTTGGCAGAATTTGTTTACTGAGTGTAAGGACTCTATGATAAGAAATATACTTATAAATTTATAATAAGGTTTTGATCTTGGAAGGATTGGCAAGATTCAAAACATAATGTTTACTATGAGATAACTGTTAGGTGATTTTATTTTTTTTAAATTTATTTAATTTATTTATTTTTTTTTACTGTTGAGGTGATTTTTTTTCCTTTTTTGTTAATAATAATTCTAATAAAACTGTTTAAGTTGCAGAAAATCAGAAATAGTGATGGTAATTTTTTTTTTTAAAAAAATTTTCCTGAAGCGACTTAATAAGGAACAAATTAAAGTGGCATTATATTGTCTATGGCAATATTCATTTTAGTGTGAGTTGAGGGTAACACAGATAGAGTTAGTTAAAAGGCATTTGAGCCTCTCTTGTCTCCATTTGAGGATGTGAAAGATTAATGTTGCTGACCCCGGGTATTGGGGTAAGTAACTGGGGCTTATGATTTAACGTACCTTTTCTAATTAATAGCCCATGTACTTCAGTTATTTGTAGGATTTATGCTTTTGAATTTGTTCTAATTTCTAACCTTTTTGTTTAATGTTTGAAGACTACATCTTTGGCTCTAAATTTTTTTGAGGCTACTCGAATATTAGTAGTGCAGTTAAGAAGATATTTCGGTTAAGCAGCATGGTGAAATTCAAAAATTTTTGTTGCCAATCCAAGTGAATTCAACAAGGTACCACCTAATATCGAACACTTCGTCCCTGGTAACTGATTACATTTCAGATGCTACCCAAGTTTGATCATCATAATAGCACACACTATTATTTTTGAAGTTTGCTTTATATTCTATTGAAGTAAAATTTTTATATTGCTCCTATAATTGTTCTGCATATATTGTTTGTGGTATGGATTATTCTATTACCCAGTAAAAAAAATTTGAACCGTATTAATTATTGTCCAAATCTATACTGTGAATTTAAAAGTTTTACCTTAGTTGTGTAGGTCGTGGATTATTTGAGGGATCTCTTTGCAGATTTTGCTGTTTGGATTGAGGATTATCTGAGGAATCTTGCTAGCGATGAAGCAAATATTTTGCTGACCCAAATAGCAAATCTAGTGGGATAGATGTGTGGGTTTCGATTATCACAAGTGTCAGCCTCCCATGAGTAACTCTCTCAATATGAATGTATGGGTTTGAAGTTGGAGATATTTCCTGCTCTGTTTCAAGGCTCCTCCATGGGCAATATAAAGCTAGCTTTATAGAAATTCAGGGGCTTGATTGTCCTTTTAAAGTATAAATATGGGAAATAGGGTCTGTCCTAACAAAATCATTAAATTACAAAACCTCTTCCCCTGTAGAGGTTCCATCCTTTTCCTGGAGAAACCATGCCCGCCTAGCTTGTGAAAGAGCTTTTATGCTCTTTTCCTCTTCCAACTAATGCAAACTCAACTGCATGCGAAATGCATGTAAAGCACTTATTTTTACAAAAAACGCACTTGTATGCTAATGCATCGCACCGCCAAACACACCCTTAGACCTGCCCCTACCACTACAAAAGCTATGAGGGTGAACGCCAACACACTGTCTAAATAACAGATTGCATTGGACCAAAGAAATTTCAGGCAAAGCATATACACCTTGTAATTGGATCCTTCGGCATTCTCTGTGACCTTTGAGGGTGAACGCCAACCCACTGTCTTCTACTCTCATGCCAAGCAATTGCTGCTAGATAATGAAATTAGCTCGATTAAGCTATAAGAAAAAGAAAAAGGAAAAAAATCCCTACTTGAATTATATGAACCAAGAGGAAGAAAAGATAAAATTCGAACCAGTCATGGTAAATCCGTAAATGTCAAAAGTGACCTAAAAAAGAACTTGAAGATTTGTGATACATTATCTATATTACTTCTAAATGTGTGGATAGGAGAAAAACTTTTCATTCACTATATTGCCCTCGCTAAAATTTATAGAGAACATACTACAGGGATGGAGATTGATTGTTAGTACTTTATCCTATATAATTCAAAAAATTGAAGAAGCTTTTTTTTTAAATATTTACTTTTAGGGGGCGGTTGTTACCACCACAAAAATTTCTTTGCATCCTTCTTATTTTAAACTTCTTAAGGTTTTATGAAAATATATATAAAAGGTTTCATGAAAACTAGTCATATTGTCTACTAGAAAACATCATTTTGAACACATTTGTAGGATAAATTTTTTCCATAATCCATTGTTTAAGTAGGTTTTTTTTTACTATTTTTCATGAAACATTATGTAAAAATGAAACAAAGACTGTAAATGACTAAGAAGTTCACTTAAACAACAGATTTTGGAAAAACGTTTTTCTGTAAAATTGTTCAAGATGATGCTTTAAAAATGGACGGCGCGAATAGTTTTTAGGAAAACCTTTTATATTTTTAATAAAACCTTAAAAAGTGTAAACTAAGTGGGGGTACAAAGAAATTTTTGTGGTGGCAATACCAAGTTACCAACCTCTTTCTTTTGTCTTGTGATTTTTGAGATTAAAAATAAAAAATAAAAATTTATAATGCATTGATAAACTATATTTCGAAAGGAGACGTTGGAGAAAGTATTGAGACTCTTTTAGTAAAATGAGAGATTGGGGGAATTGGGGCATTTATAGGGATGAAAAAAACAAAAATGAGAGAGATGAGATAGAAGAATAAATGGTGATTTAAAATTTAAGGAGAGGCAAGTCTAATTTTTTTTTTTTTTTTTAATTAAGGGAAAAAATATAAAAATGAAAAATTCAGGTGAGGTGGCTGCCTCACCTCAACACTGCTAGATCCGTCCTTGCCATACTACCCTTCTTTATTAAGCTCTCAAACATTCCGTTTCAACGCCAACAATCTGGCTCACTTACCGCTTCCTCTGCTTCCTCCAAGCCCAATGATTTTCCGTGTTCTAAGTGTCTAACTCTTCTACTTCTTCCTCACTCGGGAGTTGACACCATTGAAGTGTCAGCCGAATTCAAGTTAATCGGGTATTTTTTTATATTAGCTTTTTTACTCCTATATGCTTTAGTTACTTTTAGAATGGGTTGATTTTCATAGATTTTGATGTTGATTCTGATATAATGAAGGATAGTATGGCCGTATGGGAAAGTTTAGATAATTTATAATTTGACTTCTTAAAATGACTAACATTTTGGGACAGCCAAAAACAGAAAGAAGGCCTATCTTTGTGGGATGGAGGGAGTCTTCTTAAGTTTGGTTGGTTTGTTAGCACTAAATTGACTCTATGGTTGAGGAAGCCTAATGATGATTTTTATTTATTTATTTTTTTAATGCAGAAACTCAAATGGAATGTATTTGTGCCAAACACAAGTATGGTAAGTACAATTGTTTCTGACTGCTATTGGAAACTAGTGGTTGTGGCTTGTATACTGCAAAGCTGTGTCTGACAGAGAAAGAGGGGAGTACTTCTGTGTTTTGTAGTTTTCTAGCCTATATTTTTTACAAATTCTATACTCCCAGGTTGAAGTAGTCTCCTCTATAGCCCCTAAATTTTCTGTTTGAATTTCGGCGTCTTTCATTTACAGTTAATGGAAATGTTTGAACACCAACTGTTTGTTTAAATGCCTTAGGACCATGTGTCATATATGATTTTGCAGACAAGAATTAGTCTTACCTCGTTCCATTGAATGTAGTTGTCATTCTCTTAGTTTCACCTTGGCCACTTTGAGATATATATATATATATATCAGGATGTAGGATTCCCGTGTGGATCAGGTTTTAATCTAATCCTGTAGTTTTGTTTGGTTGCCATTTACTCCCTAGAAATAACTTGCACCATCAGAAATATATAAAATTTATTTTCGTTGATATTTTTTAGAACCTTTGTGTCCACTGTCCAACTAGAAATGAATCACATAACTTGTTGACAGATGATGCTTGGAATTTTTTTACAACAATTTATCTCTGGAGAAGAGGGAAGCCTAAATGTCTTTGAGAAGCTAAAATTTTCAATCTACAATTTTATGATTTGTCAGGTGAGTCAAATTAGTTTACTAACTGAAAGTATGGAATCTGTGAAAATGTCTAAAAGAGCTGGAGTGTTATTTTGTGAATGGGCCTATCAATTGTACGGAGAATATGAATGTGGTTTTTAGTAACATGTGGAAAGACAATAGGTTACATTTTAACCGATTAAAGAAGAGATAATTCCAAGGATACTTGATTGGTTTTTCCAGTTATGTATTACAAAACATTTTGGGTAGCGTTATTTAATAGCTATTCTTTCAAAGAATAAAAGTGGTAGAATGCCTATAAAGTAGTTGCAAAATTGCAATGTACATGAAATTTTTTTTGCCTTTATTAATTAATTTATTTTCATTTATGTTCACTAGAGCAAAACAACATTACTCTGATGATGACATGGAGAGGACAAAGAATATGGGTATTTGTTTTCGTTAGGATAGTGGCTCTGTTGGAAAAAGTATTAGGAGAGCCTAGATTTCAATGCTTTCATTCTACTCTATTGGTGAGAGTCGACAAACTATGTTTGACAATCAGAGTCTTTAAGATTGATTGGAAGTTGGGCCACTTTATTATAGTCTTGTTTCCAAAGCCTTGACTGCCCCCATCTTTCATGTAAATTGGGATTATGTAACAGAATTGTTCATGTCTTTGAGGTTGGACCAAAGTGGAGCCAAACTTTTAATTTTGAGGCTATAGATATTGCTTGTCATCATTAATTTCAGAACAATGAGATTGAATAAAAAATAAAAATAAAAATAAAAATCTTGGTATCTTGTTACATTGAATAAAAAAGGTTTAAAAAATGACTAATTTCACTTTTAAATTAAGATTGGCCATTATCTTTTAAACACAATAATACCGCTCTTCATGCTATTTACAGATAAATATATCCCTCACACCCACCAACCCAACCCCTTCCAGGGAAATAAAAGTAAAAATTTTGTAATCTTGTTACATCGAATAAAAAATTTTTCTTTATAAAAATTTACTAAGCTGGCTGATTAATGAATTAAGTTGTCACATCAGGTTTGTATTGTCTGAAATAAGAAAAAACAGAAGTACTACTTTCTTGCTATCTACAATTAAAAATAACCATGGCTAATCGCTCTCTTTTCACTTCCATTTAGTAGGTATCAGTGGTAGTAATAACTTCTCTGCACCATCTTCTATTGTTAAAGACTTTTTTTATTTATTTTTATCTTAATGAATTGATATTTGAAATTTCATATATAAGCATTTTATATTCTCATTACTTGCTTTAATGACAGATTCTTCACGGATGCACTTCATGTGGTTTGTTGTTTGTATACCTTTGATGACCTCTTTCTTCACATGGTTCATGACTATGTGGTATGTAGATTGGTTGCTGCTGCTTGTTTCATTGCCTGAAATTGGAAAAGATTTTTTTGGTCCTTATTGCTTGTTTCACTTTCTGAAATCAGAAAATTTTGTTGTAGTTACAACTATTATGTGCGTTATTGGGAAACTTGCATGTCATTATCATTTCATTTTGTATGTTGATTTAAATGGATTTCCATTGGTTCTCTTGAAAGAAATGCTATGCATTCATATTGTTCCTTGGAAAGATATTTACCTTGTTCTACGTCTTCAGTTCATTTATAAAGGAAACACGTAGAGTAAGAAATTTTACAAATAAACACAAGATATTTACCTTGTTTCCTGACATGGCTTTGTTTAAAAGTTGGGCAACTGTGTAGATTTAAAAAAAAAAAACTGTTTATTGTTGCTATTAAGAGTAGAGAAAATTCTATTTTCCTATAGTTATTAAATTATGATCATCTAACCTATGCTTTTTTTTTTTTTTTTGGGTAAGTGAGTATATATTCCAAAAGAATGTTACATTCTTTTGGAATATATACATTGTTTTGGAATATATACTCACTTATCCAAAAAAAAAAAAAAAAAAAAAAAAGCATAGGTTAGATGATCATAATGTAATAACTATAGGAAAATAGAATTTTCTCTACTCTTAATAGCAACAATAGGTTAGATGATCATAATCTAACCTATGCTAGATATTGAATGCTTAATAATAGTCTTTCAATTGATGATATAGAATCAAAGGACTTCATTAGATGTTTTACAACTGAATTTTCAATATTATTGGTAATGATTGTTACCTCTCATTGAAGCAATAATTTTTGTTAAATTTTTATATTTTGTTTTGTACTTTTTATGACACTGCTATGGATTTATAGCAATAATTAGATTTATTTAATCAATGTATCAATTACTATAATCTAAAAACCAGTTTTGCTGATGTCAGCAATTGGTGACGTGGCTGCCTAATTGCCTTTTCCTCCCAAACACAACCTTCTCCACTTCTTTGTCCCACTCAACAAAATTTTAATGATGTCAACATCTCTCAATTTTCCTCTTTTTTTTTTTTTTTTTTTTTTCCTTTTTCCTTCCCCCTTGTACGGCCCTTCTCTCTCTCTCTTCTCCGTATGTACCACCATTCCTTCCTTTGGTATGGTTCCTCCTTCTCGTCCAGTGTTCATCGTCTTCTTCTACTTATTGATTTTAACTTTTGTTCCACTTTAGGGATTTCAGTCTTTCTTCAAAGCTCCTTGGACTACGGGTATTATTATATTTTATTACATAAATGGCATTATCTTCAAAGCTCCTTTAAACTGATCAACATTTTTCGTTTCCTTCTCTTTTTTAATTTTATTTTATTTATTTATTTATTAATTTGGACCAGCATGGATATTAGTTTGTGGTTGGAAGAGGTAAATGGAGAATATTTACATGGCAGAGGAGACCTCTCCGCTCTCCCTCTCTTTCTCTCCGCTTTCCCTCTCTTTCTCTCACCCACACACCTTGGCAGAGGAGACACGGCGTAACACTATGAGGACTCCGTCGTACTTCACCACAGCGTGTTTAAGCTCACTTGGTCCAGTTTACAATACATCGTTGCTGTGCTCAAAGTCTCCATCTCTTCATAACCTCAAGTCCTCAACCTATGCTTTCAGTCTAAAATAAGAAATATAAAAACAGCAAAATCACACCTCTTTGTAAAGCCAGTAGCTTCTTCTGATTGGGCAGGCAAGTGGTTTTTCTTTTCTCTATTTTTGCTTTAATTAGTCATATTTTCTCTATTTTTTTCCTCTTTGTAAACCTATGCTTTAATTAATCTTTTGATTTACACTTTTTTCACTTTCTCTTTCAGTTTCTTGGGATTCCTGTGTTGGTTTATGATGTTTAAATTAGCTGGTGAATAGATTTGGTGGGTTAAGAAAAGATATATTCTTTGGTTGACTCTTAACTCTGCCAACTTAGGGTTTCCTGCAACTTCCATTTTGACCTACCTTTCTCTTCCTTTTTTTTTTCCTTCCAAATATTCTCATTTAATTAAATTGCATAATGGTTGTTTTGAGAATTTTAAATTTTGAAATTTTTAGGTGTATTAAAAGGGTCAGTGTTCGCGATTTCTCAGAAGGTGAGAAAATGTGTGATTTTTCTAATATTATGTAATTTTTTTTAAAATTATAAATTAATCTTAATGTAGATTGTAACTTCACTTGGAAGGAAACTAAAACTAGTTTGTCTTAGATTCTAATGCTCTGTCTCTAACAATGTAATTATTCAGGTTTCTCATTGAATATGTTGCTTACATTGGTTGGGTGATGGGGACAGCAAACATAGGGTTCAATAGGGTGATTCAATTCGACCTAGTAATTTGAAGACCAAGGCTTTACCATAGATATTTAGTTTTATTTTTAGAATGATAAATTGTTGTATTTTAAATTCCTAGACTTAGGGGTTAAGTTTTTACCATATTCGATGTAATTGGGGCCTCTATATAAAGGCTCCAATAACTCTTTAATTTTCAGTTTATGATGAATTAAAAATTGGATTTTTTTCCAAGGCTTGGTGCCGACTTCAAACACCCCTAGGTGCCAACTCCTAGGGTTCAGCTTCTTTTTAAGCTTCTTTCTCTACTTCTTTATCTCTTTTACGTATTTTGAGGTTGTCCTACGTCATTGGGCTATAGCAAGGGAATTGAATAAATGTTTTGAGTTATTGAATTGTGTGTTCTTATTACTTTCTTTTTCAATCTCTTGCCTTAATTAGTTGCTGAACTTTGATTTGGGTTTCTCTCCTATTTCTCAGGACTTAAACACAAAATCTGCCCTTCTGTATTAAGAGAGGTCAAGCAATTTTTCCACTCAATTTTGGTGTTTTTATTGTTGTGAATGTTAGTAATCATGTTGATATTAGTTTCAATAGTTTCCTTCTTCCATTGTTAATAAAAGAAGTGTGTTTAATTTCAGGATTTCTACTAAAAATATTTTTGGAATTTGTACTTGTGTCTACATTGCCATGAGGTTTGACAATATTTTCTGCGAGAATTCTACGCGTACTTGATATGTTAATTTGGGGATCAGGACTGGCTCAATTTGAGAATTCTATGTTTGAGATGCTTTTTTGGATATGGTTTTGGTGGTGTTGTTTTAAGAGATTATGTTGATGGGCATATTATATTTCAAAAAGATGTCATATGTTTCAATCAAAATTTTTTCTCTGTTATTTAAAAGAAACTTGTACAAATTAAAAAAAAGAAAAAGAAAGTGTTTGTCTACTTACTTGAGACTATTGCATTATTAATTATTTCCTTCCAAGTGTCACATTTGTTTACAAGAATATTTGTCAACTCAAATCCAATGTTTTGTTGTCTTATACAGTTAGAGATTAGTTGGAAGTATTTTATTGCCATTTTAATTATCTTTGCTACGATGGGTAGTTGTAGTGGTGGTAGCATCAAGTTTTAGGACCACTTTGAATATTTTTAACATCCTATGCATCTATACTAATACTAATATACTATAAACATCAGTTTTGGACATGTGACTTCTACATAGATGTGGCAGCCCTATTGCTCTTACCTCTAAAACTCTTTCCTCTCCTTCATTTTGGGCCCACAGCTCCCTTTTATACTCAATCTCTCTCACTTGCCCTCTCCCCGCTCTTACTCACTTTGAACGCACCTGGTGTCGTCATGTTTCGTTTTCCATTTTAAGATTCAAATTTTGAAAACCATAACCTCTTGTCCTTTCTCTCTTTTCCCATTTCAAATTCAACAATAAAGGGTATGGTCACACCAATGATGCATTCTTTGATAGCAAAATGGTGAGGTGGGTTTAACTGGGTTGGGATTTGAAGACAGAAAGAAGGGGAGGGGTCATGGTTTTGGGGTCGAGAAGATGGAGAGGGATCAGGTGTCGAGGGACCGGTATGCGGGTTTGGGAGGGAGACGTGGATAATTGGGTGCCATAATGCCACCATAAAAAATTAAAAATTAAAAACAAAATTTTAAAAATTAAAAACAAAATTTTAAAAATTAAAATTTGCCGTCGATGCCTCTAGTGTCCTAGTATGAAGTTGCTCTCTCTCTCTCTCTCTCTCTCTCATGCTTAAGTTCGGCAATGCTCAATTCCTTCCTCCTTTAAGAAAAAACATTGTTTTGGGGTTTTGTTTGTAGGTTGCAAACAAAAGGAGACTAATTAGAGTCATGGGTTTGGGCTCGTGGTGGTGGTGGGTAACTGAGTACCGTTGAATAAGCTGAGAAGGCATTGTTATGTGAGAGTTTTATATAGTTATTTGGGACTGTTCGGCTCTCTGTTGTGTTTAAATCATTGGCTAACTATTTGATATTTTTCCCTTTAATTCTATTATGGTTCCTTTTTAGAATAATCTTGACACTATTGAAGAATCATTTGAATAGGTTTAACATCCCAAAACATTGGATGCTTGACAAACTCAGGGTACATTTGCTCATGATTGTTTTGACCCCTGTTTGGGTATTGGTAAAATTTAGGAAGACAAAAACATAAAATTTTTTTGAAGTTGAACATTCTAGGCTGCTACAGGAAACCAAAACAAATGTATCCCCTCCTCTGTCTTTCCAAGTTTCCTAACTTGGATACTTTGTAAATCATGAGATCCATAAAAAAATATTTTATATTTATTTAATTACTCTTTGTTTTGGTTTTTTGTTTTTTCCCGTTCTTACCTTCAAGGTACGATGTGGAAGTTATTGATGAATTACTTCATGCAAATTTCCTTCGGGTGACAAGTCTTGATAGCCTTATCGTGAGGAGCTTCTTTCCAAAATGGTATGTACTCCACTTTATTTTTACTTTCGAATCTTGGATGCAGTTTTTTTTTAAAGTTATCTAAATTTTTTTGGGGTGGAGCATATATGTTAACAAAATGTATGGACCAACCGGCCAATATATATGCTTTTGGGCTATATGTTGTCATCTATATTATTATTATTATTATTATTATTTTGATTTGACTGATTTCGTGAAAGTTCCAGCAAACATGGTTTTTTATTCCAGTCACAGACAAGAGCTACTCTTTATGTTCTCTTTGATGAATCGTGGTGGTACCTATTCTGTAATTTCGGTTAGTTTGAATGTTATTGTGTGGTTGATTGAGGAATGCCCTTATCGTAGTTTTGATTAGCTTGATTGGTTTCGTGTTTGTTGGCCATGATTAATTTGTTTTTTACTGTGATGTTTGAAGTTTAATTTGGCTACGTATGTTAAAACTCAATTTTATGAATTTGACTCACAATTAATGATTTGATATAACATTAGTCTAATGCCAATTTTATTGAAAAATTGGTATAAAAAACATCATGTAACTTGTAAGCAAGGTCTCATTTAGAATTAAATTATAGCTTTGGAAAATTTTCCTTTGCGATACCTACCATTACGATGAATTGTTATCTTCTATGGTTTAGTATTTCTTTGTTTTTTAAATTTGTCTTTTATTTTCAATAACTTATGGGTGCGATTTTTTTTTTCCAAGTTAGTGTGTTCTCTATCATCCAATACTCTCTCTCTCTCTCTTTGAGATATGAGTTAGTTAATTCCAAATTGTTTTGGTTGGTTTGATTGGTTTAGCAGCATGAGGACATGGTGAATTTTTTATATTTTCTATAATTATTATTATAAATAATGAGTTGTTCGTCAAAGTGTTATTAATAGAAGGAAAAACAAAAAGAAAATAAAAGAAACCAGGCAACAAAAAATTATTAAAAGAGAAGTTTGGTCCTGGTGACTTATTGTATGTCACATTGTAGCTCACAATCTCAAAAGAACTATATTATTGCTATTTTTTTTACCCTCCATTTAGTTGTTGGGAAAAGTGAAGAGAATACAAAGTTTTGACTAATTTTTAATGTTAATTTTTTCTGCTAAAAGTTAAGTTAGGTTTGTAAATTGGGGTTGAAGTTAGAAACAAGAGAGAGGAGAGAGAGAGAAGAGAGAGAAGAAGAAGAAACGTAGAGGTTTAGGATATGTAATCAGCCCTTCACCTCTAATATATTATTTATATATATATGAGAGAAAATACACAGTACAAAACTACCCTTAAGTAAATAAAGGAATAACAAAACAATAGCTTAATAATTCTAACACTTCTCCTTAAGCTGGAGCATACAAATTAAACATGCCCAGCTTGAAAGACAACTGCTAAAAAGAAGGACGAGTGAGAGGCTTTGTGAGAATATCAACAAACTGATCACTCAATCGAACATACGGAGTAATAAGCTCCTTTTGAGGCAACAAATCTCGAATAAAGTGACAATCCACTTCAAAATAGTAGCTTGATTGTCACAATGCATCTTTAAAGGAATAGAAACAAAACATCAATACCAAGGTTGCAAAGGAGAGCACGAACCCACAACATCTCAGAAGTTGTTTGAGTCATAGCTCGATAGTCAGCCTTGGCAATAGAACAAGCAATAACATTTTGCTTTTTACTTCTCTAAGTAACCAAATTTCCACTCACTAAAAGTACAATAACCAGAAGTAGATTGCCGATCTGAACGTGAACCAGCCTAATTGGCATCACTAAAGCCAATGACAGATAGGGAAGCAGAAGGTTTGTATAACAAACCTTGACCAGGGGAACCCTTCAGATAACGGAGAATATAACACACAACATCAAAATGAGGTTGGCGAGGAACATGCATGTACTAACTAATGACACCAACAGCATAAGTAATGTTAGGACGAGTAACATTAAGATAAATTAACTTCCCAACCAACCTACAATAGTGACCAACATCAACAAATATAGCACCCTGTTCACCATCAAGTTTAACAGACGAGTTTATAGGAGTATCCACAGGCCGGGAGCCTAAGAGACCGGTCTCAGATAAAAGGTGAAGAACAAATTTCTGTTGGGAAAGATAAATACCCCGAGACGATTGAGCAACCTTAGTCCCAAGAAAATAACGAAGAACACCTAAGTCCTTAGTTTGAAAATGTCGACCCAAATAATGCTTCAAAGCAGTAATACCAGCGGAATCACTCCTAGAAATGGGAATATCATCCACATAAACAATTAGAACAATGGTGCTAGTAGAGGAATGACAAACGAAAACTAAATGATCAAAATTAGAACGCTGAAAGCCATAGTCAAGAACAACAGCACTGAATCGATCAAACTAAGCTTAAGGAGACAGTTTTAGACCATACAAGGCCTTCTTTAGTCGATAGACAAGAGGTGTATTCCTAGCAACAACATCTCCAAGCGGTTGATCTATATACACTTCTTCTTGAAGATCACCATGAAGGAAGGCATTCTTGATATCAAGTTGATACAGAGGCCAAGAACGATTAATGGCCACTGAGAGCAGGATACGAACAGAGTTGAGACGAGTAATAGGAGAAAACGTCTCTAAATAGTTTACACCATAGGTTTGTGTATAACCTTTTGCAACCAACCGCGCTTTAAGGCATTCAATAGAACCATCGGGAAGATATTTAATAGTATAAACCCAACGACAACTCACTGTCTGTTTGGTAGGAGGAAGAGGAATAAACTCCTAGGTTTGGTTTTTGTGAAGAGCGCTCATTTCCTCATCCATAGCTTGTTTCTAGCCAGAAGACAATAACGCCTGCTGATAAGAGAGGAGGGAAGCAGAAATAGAAGACAAAGAACAAGCAAAGGACTGTAAACAAGGTGAAAGACGATTATAAAATAAGAAATGAGCAATAGGGTGTTGTGTACAAGTCCTTTGACCTCGGCAGAGAGCAAAGGTAAATCATCGGTGCTTGAGGAAGAAGGAAGCAACACAGGATCCGCAAAACGAGAAGCGAGAGGAACAGGGCCATAAGAAACAACACGCTTATCTTGGGATCAGTCGGTGTATCTGTAACGGAAGACTAGAAGGACCTGAGGGAATCGGAGAAGGGACCACAGTAGGAGACATAGGCATCGGAAGAGTAGGAGATGGAAGAGAATGCTCCCCCTCACGAGAAGTGAGATCAGAAAACTAGGTTCTCACCTGTGAAGAAAAGAATGAGGTAGACTAAAAAAAAGTGACATCAGCACTTACAAAGTATTGATGAGAATCAGGACTGTAACAACGATAGCCTTTCTGAGTATGAGAGTACCCAAGGAAGACACATTTCTGAGCCCGAGGAGATAATTTATCCTAACCCAAATTTAGCCCATGAACAAAAGTAACACAACCAGACACCCAAGGAGTGAGAGAAAAGGGAGGCTTATCTGGATATATCAGAGAAAAAGGGGATTTACGATTCAAAACAGTAGAAGGCATTCTATTAATGAGATAATAGGTAGTTAAAACAGCATTGCCTCAAAAATGTTTAGGCACCTTCATATTGAACATTAAGGTACGAGCAACATCAAGTAAATGGCAATGTTTTCGCTCAGCCAGACCATTTTCATGAGAAGTATGAGAACAACTAGTCTGATAAATAATGCCTCTATCAATGCAAAACGAATTCATAATGGTCTGAGTATACTCAAGGACTTAAATATCGATATCGATGGATATATCAAGTGTCCAAGAATACGGATATATTGGATATATCGTTGGATATATCGAAAATTTTGATTTTGATTTAGAGATATGATAGATATTGCTAGTTAAACACGTATACTTCTATTGAAACTCTGGGAACAATGATTAGACTCTAATAAATAGTTTGAAATCAAAATATTGCAATTTAAATGTGTAATTGATAAGTTTGTATTATGTAGGGTATAAAAATTGTGCCATACCGAGCAAAAGAATGAATATTTTAACAAAATAAATAAAAGTTGTTACTTTATAACACTAATTTAAGCCATTAGTTTAATTGAAATATTTATATAAATAAATACTAAAAGAGTAAGAGGTGATAATTTTGACACAACAAGAAGAAAATGAATATCTCGATACCATCGATATATATCCTCGATATAGTGGATATATTCAATATATCGATGATACCATGGGAAAGAAAGGAGATATTATGGATATATCTAGATATATCGAGATTTTATCAATAATATAAAAAATATTGACAATATCTTAAAGATATTTTGCGAAAAAGATATGTCAGTCAGATATCGTATCGAGGGGTACGGATCATGGTTCAAAGTCTCGGTCTCGGTCCACATCTCGTTTCAATCTTGTTCATCTTGGTCTCGCCCAACCCGTCGCGTCTCGGGCGAGATACAACTTTACACATGAAAAAATGTTTGAAAAAATTCGAAAAAATCATAGAAAATTTGCAAAAAATATGATGATTACATTGGAACCATCAAATAAGCAAAATAATCAACTTAAGGCACATAATATGGTCAAAAACATAAAAATAGGCGCTAGCGCGCTAATATATCATAAAAGAACATTATATTTATGTTTTAGATATCTAATATAATCCCAAATTATTTATGCATATGTGTCATTGTGTTGCCCAACTAATCATGCATTTTTTGTTATTTTTAATTTTTGTTTTTTTAAAAAGAAAAAAAAACCACAAAATTCAACTTTAAAAACAGGCATCAACAAAAAATAATTTTCCAAATTATTTATGCATATTTATAAGTTCATGATGATTAAAAAAATTTTAAACAATTTTCTAATTTAAAAAATCAGTATTTTCGAAATTAACAAAAATATTTTCATTTATCATTTATAAAATATAAAATAAAAAATAAAAAGTGTCCATAAACATATAACTTCTTAATTGCAATTTAAAAAAAGCAAAAAAAAAAAAAAAAAAAAGAGAGGTTCCCAAGTTAGGCAACATAACCACATTTTAAAAAATGGAAAAAAAAATTAAAAAAATTAAAAAAAAACAAATAGGGGAATTTTAGATTAGTCGGGCTATGGAAAATAATTACAATTGAGTGTTATTTTCTATTAACTTTCTAATAAACGACTACTAACTTTACTAACAACGACTACTAACTGTAATTATTTTCCCATAGCCCCACTTATCTAAAATTTCCCCCAATTTTCCCTTTTACCCCGTCGGGGTCTGGACTCTCGAACTAGTCGAGACTGAGAGAGCGAGAGTTCAGAGAGATTGAGAGAAGACAAAGAGGTCGTTGGAGCCACCTACCACCAGATTCGACGAGATCTGCTGTCGGCTCAAGATGCGATGCCCACCTAAGACGATAACGATGTCGGCACTGGCCGGCGGAGATAACCAAATGTGACAGAAGAAGCCCAGATCTGGATTCGAATCACCCAAACCCTTTCGTCTGACCCTCGAGTGCCTCGACCATCCTCACCAGAGCTGTTCGTCTGAGAACGAGAGAGAATGGAAGCTCGAGCTACTATCAATCATCGAGGTAGGCCGTATTCTCGTACGATTCGAACGATTTCTCGTTCGAATCCAACCGAATCAACGAAATCTCGTACATCTCGTTCGAGATCACAAGAATCTCGTCCGAGAGGGATATTTGCCACGATATATTTGTACCGGTGGGAGATTCTGGATCGTCCAGCGGTGAGACCGAGTCGTCTCGGCGAGATCTCGGTCGAGACAAGCGAGACTTCGAACCATGGTATGGATACACGGATACCGTGAATATATCGAAGATATCGTGGATATTTAAGTCCATGAGTATACTCCAAAGCATTATTAAATCTAAAGATCTTAATACATTTATTAAATTGAACAAAAATTTCATTGTAAAATTGAAGAACAATTTTAGGCAATTTAGACTTCTCTTTCATTAGAAACAACCATGTCATTTGGGAAGAATCCTCAACAAAAATAACAAAATAACAAAAACCACTCAAAGTAGCCGTTTGAGACGAACCCCAAATATCTGTATGGACCAAAATAAAGTATTTAGACTGATGATCATGGTTACTACTGGGAAAGGAACTACGGTGGTGCTTCCCGAGTTGATAGGCCTTACACTCTAACTTAGATATAGGACTCAATAAAGGAATAGTTGTCTTCATTTTAGCCAAAGATGGATGACCCAAGCAGGAGTGCCACTGAAGAGGAGAAATTGCAGTAGATAAAGCGGATGAATTGAGAAACAGAGATTCATCGAGATCCAAAAAGTATAAACCATCCTTCTTATACCCCGAACTAATCGTTTTCTTGGTCTTGAGATCCTGAAAAAGACAAAAAGGAGTGAAAACAATTTCACAATATAAGGCTTTTGTTAACTGACGAACAGAGAGTAAATTAAATGGAAAATTTGGAACATAAAGACTCAGGTAAGGAGAGAGGTGGTGGCATGGAGAGCCCCTTGTCCATGAATAGGCCGAGAAGAGCCATTAGCTAATATGATATGATGATTAACAGGTGTTAAATAAGAAAAACAAAATGATAAACTAGATATATTTTTGTTAGCACCGGAATCAATAATCTATGAAGAGGGAGAAGCTGCTACACATGCAATATTACATGAATTAGCTAAAGTAGTAATAGTAGAAGAGGAAGAAGGCTGTAGAGAAGGAAGTGCAGTGCGCAAGTGTTGGATGAGAAACTCGCCAAGTTGAGTACTGAATATATCATGAGAACTAGAACTAGAAGAAGCAGATCCAATAGATATAGGTTGTGGTTGTACTATACTTTGAGACTGTACTACACCATCACTAACTTGATTCACATAAGTCGGCTTACCATATTTCTGAAAGCAATAAGGTTTAGTGTGACTTGTATCCCCATAATAATTACACTTCCTGTCACCACGTCTACCAAGGTGACCACTACTACCACGAGAACATCCATGAATATTACAGCCTCCACTGCGGAAACCACCACGAAATCCTCCACGGCTTCTACTGTTAGAGACTAAGGCAGTAGTCTCTGAAGAAGTAATAGTGGGACTAATCAAGGGAGAATGTTGTCTTAGGGAAGAACGAAATAGCTGGGAATAGGCATTAGTAGCCATAGACAAGGTCTCACTCGGATTTGATCTTTAAAGCCACGAAGATCAGAATCCAAACCAAATAATAAGCTAGCAATCATAAACTCCTCCCATTACTTCTTTTGCTGTTCTAAATCAGTGACAAAAGGCCTGCAATAATTGATCCCACAAATTCTTAAGTGTGCTATAGTACTCAGCTAAAGGTTTCTTAGACTGTTTGGTAATGAAAATTTTCCCATAGAGCTCGTACACACGAGAAACATTACTCTGATGAGAAAATGATTTTGCAATTGAGTCCCAAATTTTCTTAGAGGAGTCACAAAATTGAACTGTGGTAGCAATATCGAGATCCATACTATGCCATAGCAATCCCATAACAGCAGAGTCCTCACAAATCCAATCTTCATAAGTGGGATCACTAGCACTAGGAGGATTGTCAGTCAAATATTTCAACTTTCGATTTGCGCATAAATAAACTCTAACTGCATATGCCCAAACCATGTAATTCAGACCATTCAATTTTTTCGAAAGTGATAGATTTAGGCAAATCATTGTTAACATTAAAAACTGGGAGTTTTCCTTTCAGTTTTAGTGTTGGATTGCTCTTCTACCATCTTCAAAACAAGGTGCAAACAACAAAACCAGATATAAAGACACCAAAGAGATCCTAAAATTTGGTCCAAGCAATAATATCAGCCTTCGAACCACTAAAAGAACAACAAATAGATGTTGAGGGAACACAAATAGGCTTGAAAAACACCAAATTAGATGAAAAATAGCCTTTATAAACAGCCAAGCTTCAAATCCAACCTTCACATACAGCAAATTAGATTTAAAAAAAAAAAAAAAGGCTACAGCGTTCGCACCACAACCACAAGAGGTTCACAATCTCTTGAACCAAGCTGCTATCCCTTAGAACTAACACTAAAAATCAAATAACATTTGTCCAAAGGTCAAAACCACATCAAAACTGCACAAGGATCACCTAATCGGTACTCAAGGACATTACCCCAAGCAATAGATTTGATCCAAAGTCTGAGAAACTAGGGTTTCAAAAAATCACACCAAAAATCTGAAAAATACAAGAAAAATATAAAAACTTACCAAACAATCTTGGATTGCAACAACACTCCACCAGAACATTCCCCTAAGTGAGTCGACCAGATTCAGAGGAGCAACTCACCAAGCTGACGTCAGATGCTGACATCAACATCTACCTTGATGACGTCAGCAACATGGTTCAAAGTCTTGGTCTCGGTCCTCGTCTCATTTCAGTCTCGTTCATCTCGGTCTCGCCCAAAATGTCTCGTCTCAGCCGAGATGCAACTTTACGCAGGAAAAATAGTTTGAAAAAATTCAAAAAAATTATAGAAAATTACTAAAAAAATATGATGATTAGATTGGAACCATCAAATAAGCAAAATAATGAACTCAATGCACATAATATGGTAAAAAAAACATAAAAATAGGCTCTAATGCACTAATATATAATGAAATAATACTATATTTATGTTTTAGATTAGAATATACACCCAAAAACATAGATAAATTTCATATATCAATGATGGGTAAATAACATTACATATTATAAAGAAATTGACAAATAATTTTTTGGTAAGTAACATACCGATATAAAAGTTACTCCTATGTGGAGTGGCAATGTGGTTGAAAGTGTTGATCAGCTTCTTGTGGGTAATATGAAGGGGGTGTAAAATATATTGAACGTCAGTGCAGCAATTGAATCATAAGAGGCATCTCCACTTGAACCTTGCCCGTAATCACCATAATACTATTGGGGTGGGGGATAGGGGATCTGTGTCCCTACTACTGTTACTTGATGCATCATTGAAATAACCAGTAGGATTACTAGAAATGTTAGATCCTCGATCGAGATATCCATAGCCAGCACCAATGCTAATACTTGCAGATGTTCCATACCCATGCCCTTGTCCATGATCACCCCAATCATAGTAATCGTCGGTATTAGTGCTTATAGATGTATCAAAGATTAGTGGACCGCGTGGTAGTGGTGCATCACTATCAGCCTTTAGCATAGTAGGCACTCAACGGCTCCTACAACTACGAACACTACCACTAGTGCTAACAGATCTTTGGAGAGTGGGTGTGATGGTGATGGACCATATGCATCGCCCCTTAATTGCATGCCACGCATATGAATATTAAGCATTGTTGCCGGGTTGTCTACATGAACACCATAATCTTATTGACTCGAAAACTCACCATATCGTCTCGAATGCATCCTCTGTCATTGCTCATGTCCTGTTAAGGCCTATCATAATCACCATGTGTACCATAATGTCTTTCAGTGCCCTTAGCCCATTGTTGTTCTTGGCTTGGCGGTTGGTCATTATAATTGTAACCACCACCACCACCACCACCACCAATACCCTTACCAAAAAAACTGTCAGCACCACTGGATGTCTCTGTGTCTGTGACATCATGTACCACATTTCTCTCACTGTGACGGCTTCTTTTCTTACCCTGTGAACGACTACTACTGCTTACATCAGTACTTGCATCACCCCCTTGTGAATGACTGCTACTGCCATAGTAGGGCTCAGCGGTTTGATCTTCATCGTTGGCCAATGCATTAACACCTTGCTTTAGTGTGTTCTCATCCATTAGAGGTTGCTCTATCTCTCGAATCCAATAATCTAGGATGTCCTCATCGTCAAAGATATGATTCAAGTTAATGGGATTATAGTATTCATCATTATGAGATCTATTCATTAAATTACGAGTTCGCAGCGTTAAATTGTAATGCACATAGACAAGTTCCTCCAACTTTGACATAGCAAGACGATTGCGAAGTTTTGTATGAATCAACACAAACGTGCTCTAATCTCTCACATCCTGAAGAAGAACATGTCTGGGTGAGAACCTTTGTAGCAATCCTCCGGAGGTGTGGAGCGGATTCTCCATAATTATACCACCATTGAGCTACAAAAACAAAGTTTAAAACATTTTAATGATTATATATTTCTTTTACATATATAAATTTGCATACACAATAAATTATAACATTGCATTCTTTCTAACCTGGTTGAGTATTTTTATTGATATAATTGTGAATCGTTCTCCAAAAACTCTTTTCTTTTCCTTGAATATCTTTATCTACATTTGCATAAAAAATTGATTTAATTAAAATATTATTAACATTAATAAAATCTACACACTATAATTGGGTTTAATAATTAGTCATAGAATTCTTAATATACTTACTTCATTAATTGCCCTTGCTTGTTTCTCCACATTTGGCTCCAGGCATTTAATTACTTCTTTTAAACCTACCCACACCTCCTCGACATTACTGAATTCTTGGCTATATTGGCATGTTGGGTTTAGAAAGTAAGCTGTTATGTAATACACGTAAAAATTTTAGAAGAAATTAAGTACAAAATAGTTCATATAAAAAAAATTAAAATTTAATTATGCTTACCCGCTGCATGCAAGTGGCCATGGAGTTTATTATCCCATCTTTGATCGATAATTTTCCAAATCCTCTTCTATGACCTATAGGATGATTTGATTTTTAATTTGGTTCTATCCATGCAGTCATATATTACAGCCAAAGTTGGTTTTTGGTCCTGATCCACAATCTTTAACACTAATACTAGCGGTTCCATTAAAGAAGCGGACCTCCTCTGCTCTATGCCAAAACTGATCCATGAGAATAAGATCGGATAATTCCCTAGCCAACCCTTTTCTCGATTGAGAACCTTGCCGAGTGTATGAAAGCTATTGCCAATCCTCAAATGAAAACATTCTCTTTAGATTTGCTTGATATCTTAATAGGCTTTAAATGGAAATGAATTCTGTGGCAAATCGAGTGATACTTGGCCTTAGGAGATCTCTACCATCTGTGTACGTCCTCATTAGATTCACAAGCTGGTCACTATTGTAAATAAAGCTTATGATCTTACGAGTATCGTCAATAACATATTTGATATTTGGCAACTTACCAATGTCTTTAAGAATCAAATCAATACAGTGGGTGGCACAGGAGACCAAAACAATCCTTTTCTTTTATTCATAAGAAGTCTCCCAGCTACTTGGTAAGAAGCTTCATTATCTGTAACAATTTGGATCACATTTTCCTCCCCCATCTCATCTACAACCTTGTCCATCAATGTAAACAAGTACTCAGCCGTTCTAGACCTAACACCGGTGCTGTCCACTGACTTGTGGAATATCATTTCCAGATCACAATACACCATGAAGTTGGTGATGGGGTGTTTGTTACATGACGACCACCCATCACACATGATTGTGCAACTATATTTTGGCCATTTTTTCCTTAGCATGTCAAGGTAATTATCCAGTTCCGCATTCTCTTCTTTTAAGTATGTTCCTCCTATCTGATAACCAGAGGGACCTTTCACATCTGGCCCACATGCTGCAATTGTATCAATCATCGTTTGGTAGTATGGGCCACTATTTGCTGCATTAAAAGGGATTGCATTAAACAGAAAAAATTTTGAAATCGCCTTTCCCACCTTCTTTACATTTTCTTTTCCAAACAAATCCTTTAATCTTTTCTGTTTGGCTGGCTTAGGCCGGTACATGAGGGGATCAATCCCCCTCAACTGATCAGTAGCAGACCTATGAGGATCACGTGATGTAGATAAGTTCCTCCTAAGAAGCTCACTAGCTGTAGATGGACCAGCACCATCTTGCAAAGGTCTATATGGACGACCTCCCACTGGCTGTGTGGAAAATCTGCGATTATCTGCCTCCATTCCAATTTGTTTCTTTCTATTGTGTGTTGTGTCATCTTCTTCAGCAGCCATAGTCGTATCAGTCTTAAGATCAATCAATACCCATTACAGACCTAATTCCCCCTCTTTATACCCCCAATCCTAACTAATCCTAACTAATAATCCCTAACCAACTCATAATCCTCAACTAATCCTAACTAACAATCCCTAACTAACTCACAATCCCCTTCTTAGTAACTAACCCTCAACTGAATTAACAAATTCAGCTCACCCTTGACCTAATCCCAAACGGTAACGTATCATTCCCACCCCCTTGAAACAAGCCTTGTCCTCAAGGTTGAAAATTTGGAAATTTCTCAAAAATAGTAGTAGAGTCTTCCCAAGTAGCATCTTCTTTAAAATAATTGGACCATTGGATGAGGAACTGAGTAACAACCTTGTTTCCACTTTTTACTATTCGCCTCTCTAACACAGCCACTGGTTCCAGCTGAAGTCTTCCCTTACTATCTACTGATGGTAGATTTTGTTGCACCAACACTTGCTGCCCACTATGTTTCTTCAACTAGGAAACGTGAAAAACAGGGTGTATCCTGCTATAATTCAGTAGCTGTAATCAATAAGCGATGTTCCCTAACCTGCTGTAACACTTGAAAAGGACCATAGTAACGAGGAGCGAGCTTCATATTCCTTCGCATTGCTACAAAAACCTGTCGATAAGGTTGCAGCGTCAAATACACCCAATCCCCCACTTGAAATTCCCTTTCGGACCTGTGTTTGTCTGCAAAATGCCAGCATTTGAGTTTAAGCTTGCTGCAAGTGTTCCTTGAGATGTCTTAAAAGCTGATCTTTATTTAGTCAAAACCTCATTTATAGCTTGTACAGGAGACCCTCGAACTAAAAATTGACTGTAATGGGGTGGCGGATAACTATAAACAGCTTCAAATGGAGTTAAATTGGTGGCTGAATGAGAAGAAGTATTAGACCACCACTCAGCTAAAGAAAGCCACTTCACCCAAGCTCGAGGTCGATCTTAGGAAGAAGGACCTCAGTTTGTCCATTAGTTTGAGGATGGTATGATGAACTAAGACGCAATTCCACTCCTTGGATGGTCCATAACTCTCGCCAAAAGTTGCTAGTAAAAATAGGATTCCTGTCACTCACAATCGTAGCTGGCATACCCTGCAATCTGGATTTGCACCCACCACCAATCTGGATTTGTATTTTAATAAGCCCTGATGTCATACATACCCTATATGATCTCTGGTACCCTCTTGAAGGTCAACAATAAGCTGCTGCAACTCTTGATCTTCCTGCCAACTGAGTTTCAACTCTTCAATCCAGTCATGCACTATCATGGTAATAGCAGCAAGCATTCTTGGTCTTCATACACTCTAGACAATGCATCAGCAGGCACATTCTCTTTGCCTAGCTTGTATACAATTCCATAGTCATAACCAAGTAATTTTGTTACCCATTTTTGCTGAAAAAGGGACTGTAACCTTCTGCTCTAACAGGTACTTCAAACTTAAGTGATCAGTTTTGATTATAAAACTTCTCCCTAGAAGATAATACCTCCACTTTATTACAGATAACGCCATTGCCAGCAACTCCTTTTTATAAGCGGACAACCCCAAATTCTTCTATGACAAGGCCTTACTAAAATAAGCAATGGGTCTCCCCTCTTGCATGAGCACCGCCTCAATTCCGATACCCGAAGCATCACATTCGATAACAATGTTTTTAGAATAATCAGGCAAGGCCATAACAGGGGTGCTGGTCATTGCACCTTTCAATGCCACAAAAGCCTTCTCAGCTTCTTCATTCTACACAAAGGAATCCTTCTTCAAGAGTGTAGTGAGAGATGTAGAAATCTTACCATAGTCTTTGACAAATCTTCTATAATACCCAGTGAGGCCTAAGAAACCTCGCAAGGTTTTCATAGTTTTAGGCCTAGGCCATTGGACCATGCATTCAATCTTTGTAGGATCAGTTGCGACCCTTGGCTGCTCACATAGTGACCAAGATATTCCACTTCTTGCTTGCCAAAAACGCATTTGGATTTTTTAATGAAAAGCTGATTGGACTTGATCAATTGGAGGACAGTTTTGAGATGGGCTAAATGGTTTTTCCATGAATCACTATAGATGAGGATATAATCAAAGAAAACTAGGACGAATTTTCTGAGGTAGGGTTTGAAAATATCATTTATAATGCTTTGAAAAGTAGGAGGAGCATTGGTAGGCCCAAATGGCATTACCAAAAATTCATAATGGCCATCATGGGTTTCGAAAGGCTGTTTTAGGGATGTCAGGAGGATAAACTCTTATTTGATGATAACCAGACCTCAAATCCAGTTTGGTAAAGAATTGAGCACCATGTAATTCATCAAGTAACTCATTAATGACTGGTATGGGATACTTGTCCTTGATAGTTATTTGATTTAAGGCCCTATAGTCCACACACATCCTCCAAGTATTGTCCTTCTTTCTTATTAACAGCACAAGAGATGAAAACAGACTAGTACTGGGCTTGATGATACCTGATTGTAGCATTTCTGAAATGATTTTTTCAATTTCATTCTTTTGAACATAGGGGTACCGATAAGGCTTCACATTTGTTGGTTCACTACCAAGCTTCAAAGGAATTTTGTGGTCTTGAGTTCTTGTAGGAGAAAGAACTTTTGGCTTTATAAACACTTCTTCAAACTCCTACAGTAGGCTCCCCATTTCTTCTTCCAATTCCTCATCCTCACTCTTGACTTGTAACAAGCACAATTGAGCTACAGCACCCTGTACTGTTTTGTTCAACAATTTACTCATTTGAGCCCCATTAACTAGCTGCATGCCTTTAGTTTTACAATACCTGAGCACATGCCTTCTTCTATTTTTTAAGAATTCCATCTTCAATTCACTAAAATCCCAAGTAACAGGGCCTAAGGTTGACAACCATTGTATACCCAGCACCATGTTACAGCCTCCAAGAGGAAGGATTCTCATGTCAGTGCTGAAACTAGTGCCTTGCATTTCCCATGTAAACCCCTTGCAAATGGCTGGACTAGAAATTTTGGTACCATCAGCAACAACAACAGAAAGGGGGCTAGTTGGTTGTACATCACACCTAACCCTCTTAGCTACACCTGGATCCAAGAAATTATGCATGCTTCCTGAATCAATCAGAATAAACATCAACCTTTTCTTGATGTTTCCCTTAATCTTCATTGTCCTGTAGGAATTAACTCCAGAAATTGCATGCCCAGAAATTGAACGCACAGATATCACTGGTTCTTCTTCATCTACTATATCTTGTTCTTCGCATCCCTTCTCCACAATTTCAGTTTCCCACTTCCGTATCTTCATCATCAGCTTCCAATAGGTAAAACTGCTTCTTCTTACACACATGCCCTCTAATATATTTTTCATCACAATTAAAGCACAGCCCCTTCTCTCTTTTCTCCTCAAATTCCCTTGCAGATATTGTCTTGAATGGTATAGAAGAAGTACTGAAATTAACAGGAGGATTATGAGTAGTTACCTTAGAAATGTTGTTTGAAAAATTGTTTCGGATTGGTAGCCTTGCTTTTTTCGTGATTGCCTCTATACTTGCCTCTTGCAACTTTGCCAACCCAATCATTTCCACCATATTTGTTGGCTTAAACATCTGCACAACTGCTTTGATTTCTACCTTTAACCCACTGATAAAGCAGCTCACAAAAACTCCTCCGGAAGGTCATTTGTTTGATTGACTAACTCTTCAAACTTTTCCTGATAAATTTGAACATTTGATTCTTGTTTTAATTTAGTTAATTCCCCCACAGCATCTTCATAAACGTTTGGATCAAATCTGTTCTTAAGAGCTGTAGAGAAATCCCTCCAATTGATTCTGTGGTTTGTCTTCTCAAACCATTGAAACCATTTCAAGCCTTTGTCTTCCAAATGAATTGCTGCAATCTTCACTTTCTGAGACTCTTCAATCTGGTTAAAATCAAAGAATCTCTCACACTTGTAAAGCCACCCAGTTGGACTGTCACTAAAGAACTTTGGAAAATCAATCTTGGCATATCTTGTGTAAGTAGCCTGATGGGTATGTGAATTGACCCCCGCTCCAGATTGACATGTTTTTCCTTGTTCATGTTGCTGTGGAACTCCCAACCTTGCAATGAGCTGATCGTATTTGAGATTTATTGCAAAAACCAATTGACGAACTTCATTCACCCCTTCAACTTGTTTTTGCCTGAGTTCTTTGAGCCCCTTAGCCTACTTTTCTGAGTTGTGTCAAAGAATTCGAATAGATTCTTCTAGCCTTTTGATATCTTGTCTTCTAGTCCCGTCTGCCATGGCTGTGGACCTTCACAAGCCGAGAATCGATAGCTTTGTTATTGAATGTGATGCTTCGGGTATCGGAATTGGGGCAGTGGTCATGCAAGAGGGTAGACTCATTGCTTATTTTAGTAAGGCCTTGTCACAGAAGAATTTGGGGTTGTCCGCTTATAAAAAGGAGCTACTGGCTGTGGTGTTATCTGTAAGAAAGTGGAGGTATTATCTTCTAGGGGGAAGTTTTATAATCAAAACTGATCACTTGAGTTTGAAGTACCTGGTAGAGCAGAAGGTTACATCCCCTTTTCAGCAAAAATGGGTACCAAAATTACTTGGTTATGACTATGGAATTGTATACAAGCTAAGCAAAGAGAATGTGGCTGCTGATGCATTGTCTAGAGTGTATGAAGACCAAGGAATGCTTGCTGCTATTACCATGATAGTGCATGACTGGATTGAAGAGTTGAAACTCAGTTGGCAGGAAGATCAAGAGTTGCAGCAGCTTATTGTTGACCTTCAAGAGGGTACCAGAGATCATCTAGGGTATGTATGGAAGCAGGGCTTATTAAAATACAAATCCAGATTTGTGGTGGGTGCAAATCAGCAGCTGAGGTTGCGAATTTTAAAAGAGTTCCATACTTTTGCAGTTTGGGTTCACTCGGGTGTGGACAAAACTCTCAAGAGACTTAAGAGGGTTTTTCAATTGGAAAGGGGTTCAAAAAGAGGTGAGGCAATTTGTGGCTGAATGTGAAGTTTGTCAAAGAAATAAAAATGAAAATGTGAAGATTCCTAGCCTCTTGCAGCCCTTACCCATACCTGAACAAAATTGGATTGATATAGCCATGGATTTTGTGGAAGGGTTGCCTAATTCTTAGGGCAAGAGTGTGATTTTAGTGGTGGTGGATCGGTTGAGCAAATATGGGCATTTTATTCCTCTTTCTCATTCTTATACAGCAGCTGATGTTGCCCGAGTCTTCTTTGATAATATCGTCAAACTCCTATGGTATGCCAGCTACGATTGTGAGTGACAGGGATCCTATTTTTACTAGCAACTTTTGGCAAGAGTTATGGACCATCCAAGGAGTGGAATTGCGTCTTAGTTCATCATACCATCCTCAAACTGATGGACAAACTGAGGTCCTTAATAGGTGTCTGGAAAATTATCTCAGGTGCATTACTGGAGATCGACCTCGAGCTTGGGTGAAGTGGCTTTCTTTAGCTGAGTGGTGGTCTAATACTTCTTCTCATTCAGCTACCAATTTAACTCCATTTGAAGCTATTTATGGTTATCTGCCACCCCATTACAGTCAATTTTTAGTTCGAGACTCTCCTGTACAAGCTGTAAATGAGGTTTTGACAGATAGAGATAGCTTTTAAGGCATCTCAAGGAACACTTGCAGCAAGCTCAAACTCAAATGCGACATTTTGCAGGCAAACACAGGTCCGAAAGGGAATTTCAAGTGGGGGATTGGGTGTATTTGAGGTTGCAACCTTATCGACAGGTTTCTGTAGCAATGTGAAGGAATATGAAGCTCGCTCCTCGTTACTATGGTCCTTTTCAAGTGTTATAGCGGTTAGGGAACATCGCTTATTGATTACAACTATCGGATTATAGCAGGATACACCCTGTTTTTCACGTTTCCTGGTTGAAGAAACATATTGGGCAGTGAGTGTTGGTGCAACAAAATTTGCCATCAGTGGATAGTGAGGGAAGACTTCAGCTGGAACGAGTGGCTGTGTTAGAGAGGCGAATAGTAAAAAGGGGAAACAAAGCTGTTACTCAGTTCCTCATCCTATGGTCCAATTCTTTTAAAGAAGATGCTACTTGGGAAGACTCTACTACTATTTTTGAGAAATTTCCAAATTTTCAGCCTTGAGGACAAGGCTTGTTTCAAGGGGGTGGGAATGATACGTTACTGTTTGGGATTAGGTCAAGGGTGAGCTGAATTTGTTAATTCAGTTGAGGGTTAGTTACTAAGAAGGGGATTGTGAGTTGGTTAGGGATTGTTAGTTAGGATTAGTTGAGGATTGTGAGTTAGGTTAGGGATTATTAGTTAGGATTAGTTAGGATTGGGGGTGTAAAGGGGGGGAATTAGGTCTGTAATGGGTATTGATTGATTCTTAATAAAATTCCAGTTTGTTTCTTTCTATTGTGTGTTGTGTCATCTTCTTCTGCAGTTATAGTCGTATCAATTTATGAAAGAGGTGGTGGTTTTAGGGTTTATGGATGGATAAGGGTTGATTTGGTGAAGGTTGGAGGGTGAATATAGGGTGAAATCAAAAGAAAAAGGTTGCTTGAATTTTTGGACAAAATGGGTATTTTTGGGTTTTCCAATGGTAAGGTGTATGGAAAGTTAGGATTAGGATTTATGGTGAATGTTAGGGATTATAGGGTTGAAATTGAGGCTAAGGAGAGGGTTGATTGTGAGTTAAAATAAAGTACAGCAGTGTTGTAAATAAATTAAAGTAGAAGAAGTAGTAGAAGAAGAAGAAGAAGAAGAAGAAGATAAACCTTGGAGTCTCACCTAGAAAACTCTTACCAAAACCAATCAACAAAAGGACTCAACTAATTCCTAACAAGGATAGGAATTGACTCTAACTTATAACCAAACGCCTACTAACTCAAGTACCAAACAAACTAAAATATGTAAATTACTAAAATACCCTTAAAACTGTAAAATGACCAATATACCCTTAAAATTCTCATTTCTTCTTTTTCGAGAGTAAACTTTAAGGGGCCTATCCTCATCAACTCCTGTCAGCTTGAAAGAACTCAACTTTGATGAGTTTGATGCTTGATACAATTTATATAGGTCTAGGTTGAGTCTTTGGAAGTCTGTAGTTGTAATCCATGTACTCTCAGAGAATGGCTTGCCTCACCACTTTACCAACAATTTGTGATATCTGCCTTGACGAGTGGGCACAATTCGATCTTCAATGATATATTCAATCTTTTGAGTTGGTTTCATCGTAGGCGGTAGTCGGATGGTCGTTTCCTCACTTTCATGGTTATGGTACCCAAAGTAGATAAAAAGATCTTCTACATTAAAAATTGGATCAATACGCAATTCTGAAGGAAGTTCTAGTAAGTAGTCATTTTCACCCAGACGCTTCATCACTTGGAATTGACCAACTATCTTAGAATAGAGCTTTTGATATGTACTAGAAGGAAATCTCTCTGGCCGTAGAGGAACCATGACTAAATCGCCTTCTTTAAATTGAGCGAACCTCCTATGCATGTTAGCTGCCCCTTTATAGTTCTCATTGCTTGTTTTTATCTTTTCTTGCACCTCTTCATGTATATCTCGTACATATCGAGCAAACGAGTCAGCATCTTCGCTAACTCGAGAAGAAATAGGCAGAGGTACAAGATCAATGGGTTACCTAGGCTTCAATTCATATGCAATTTCAAAAGATAGTAGCCAGTAGTGCGATTGACAGAGCTATCGAAAGCAAATTCAGCTTGTGGTAAGATGTAGTCCCAATTCACTATGTGATCACTTACAAAGCAACGCGAGAGATTACCGAGGTTGCGGTTCAAAACTTCAGTTTGGCCATCGGTTTGGGGATGAAAAGAGCTTGAAAACTTCAAATGAGTGCCCAACTTAGCCCATAGCGTCTTCCAAAAATAACTCATGAACTTGACATCGCGATCAGAAACAATGGATTTAGGAAGACCATGCAAGCAAACCACGTCTTTAAAGAACAAACTAGCCACATAAGAAGCATCCGAGGCCTTCTAACATGGTATAAAATGTGCCATCTTAAGCGATCAACCACAACAAATATCGAATCAAAGCCATGTTGTGTCTTTGGCAATCCATGCACGAAATCCATACTTAAATCTTCCCAAGGTTTGTCCGGAATAGGTAAGGGTGTATATAAGCTCGTGTTTTGTTTAGAACCTTTTCCCAACTAACAAGCAGGACATTGTCTGATGACTCTCCACACATCCTTCTTCAAACTAGGCGAAAAGAATCGCTCTTCTACCAAAGCAATGGTTTTGTTTTGACCAAAATAGTTCTAATCAACCTCCCCCGTGGAGCTCCTATATCACATGATCACATAGAGAGGTCCTTGGCAAGCATAGACGATTGTTGTAGAATAAATACCCATCCGAAATCTGAAAATCAGCACGTTGACCTGCTAAACCAGCAAGAATAGAGGTATAAACAGTTCCAAACTCAGCATCATTATTATAGCAACTCCTTAACTCCTCAAATCCAATGGTACTAGCAGACATGTTCACCAAAATAAAAGCCTTTCTGTTGAGTGCATTAGCTACTTTGTTTTGAATTCCTGCTTGGTGTTTTAAATTGAAAGTGAATAGTTGAATAAACCTACTCCATTTTGCATGTCGATGGTTAAGTTTCTTCTGGGAATTAAGGTACCGCAAAGCTTCGTGATCAAAATATATAATAAATTCTCTATGAGTGAGATAATGCTGCTAATGCTCTGAGTGCTTGCACCACTACATAAAATTCAACATCGTAGGTGGAGTATCTCTTCTTTGCATCATTAAGTTTCTCACTAAAGTAAGAGTGGATTTGTATAACTAGTGAAGGAAGAAAGAAAGAAAGAGAAGAAAGAAGGAAAAGAAGAGAAGAAAATATGTCTGTTGTAAATTAAAAGAGAGAACGTAGGTTTTCTCTCTTGTATTTTCTTTTGTACTAATACAAGTACAAAGACAATAATACTCTTCAGCTTATTACAAGTAAATAAGAGCAATATAAGTCACTTTTCCAACACTCCCTCTCAAGTTGGTGCAAAGATATCACACATGCCCAACTTGCTTAAGAAAGTATAGAAGACTTACTACTCTTTTGGTCAACATATCTGCCTAATTGATTTCCTGTTTGGACATAAGGCATACAAATCACCCCAGAACTCAATTTCTCCTTTATGAAGTGCCTGTCGATTTCAATATGTTTGGTTCTATCATGCTATACTGGGTTGTGAGCAATGTTAATTGCGGCTTTGTTGTCAAAATATAATCTCATGGGTTCATCTGAATCAAATCTAAGCTCTTTCAACAATATTTTCAGCCACATAATTTCACACATTCCTTGAGCCATAGCTTTGAACTCAGCCTCAGCACTAGACCTGGCTACAACTGCCTGCTTCTTATTTCACCAGGTCACAAGATTTCTTCCTACAAAGGTGCAATAATCAGATGTTGACCTGCGATCAGTGACAAAACCGGCCCAATCTGCATCTATATATGATTCCACCCGCAAATGGTCATGTTTAGAGAACAATAATCCTTTTCTAAGAGTAGATTTCAAATAGTGAAGGATTCGATGGACCGCTTCTATATGGGACTCTCGAGGCGAATGCATAAATTGACTTACTAGACTAACAGCATAGGTAATGTCCGGTTGGGTGTGTGACAAGTAAATTAGCTTTGCCAACCAACTATTGATATCTACCTTTGTCCACTAATACATCAGAGTCTTCCCCTAGCTTATAGGTTTGTTCCACAGGAGTATCACTTGGTATGGAACCCAGTATCCCAGTTTCCTTGAAAAGATCTAACACATACTTTGTTTAGGAAATGAAGATGTTAGTCCTAGATCTAGTAACTTCAATACCCAGAAAATACTTCAAACTTCCCACATTAGCTAAATGTTCCTTCAGTTTCTGTATCTCTTCTTGGTCATCTCCTATTAACACAATATCATCCACATATACAATAAGAACTGTTATCTTCCTCTGTGAATAGTGCTTGATGAATAATGTATGATCTCCCTGACTTTGGTTGAAGTCATATTTCAACATAGCTCGAGTAAATCTCTCAAACCATGTTCGAGGAGATTGGTTCAATCCATATAAGGCCTTCTTCAGTTTGCACACCTTCCCCCTGGTTGTATCACTATCAAAACCTAGAGACACATCCATGTAGACTTCCTCTTCTAGATCTCTATGGAGAAATGCATTTTTAACATCCAACTTGATAAAGGGCCCATCCAATATTAGCAACTAACGAGAGTAGGACTCGAACTGAATTCATCTTGGCCACAGGAGCAAATGTCTCCTGGTAATCAATGCCATATGGCTGTGTGAAGCCTTTTGCTACCAATCTAGCTTTATACCTTTCCACTGAACCATCAGCTTTATGCTTTATCGTGAACACTCATTTGCATCCAATTGTCTTCTTCTACAGGCAATTCAACTAAATTCCAAGTTTTATTTTTCTGAAGAGCAGTCATCTCTTCTCACATAGCTTCCTTCCATTTTTTATCACAGAGAGCATCCTGTAAATTGTTAGGAATAGACACAGAAGACAATTAGGATACAAAGATACGAAAAAATGGAGAAAGACTAGTAGATTTGATTAGAAAATGAAAAAGAAGAAGAAAGAAGAAGAAGAGAGGAAAAAATTGTAGTTTTTAATAAGGGGAAGTTAGGGTATTCTTCCTTATTCCATTGTACTTATACTTATATGTGTACAAAGACAAAAGTACCCCTTTAGCTTATTACATTACAATAACATAAGAAATAGAGAGAAATAATAAACACTTTCCAACACTCCCCCTCAAGCTGGTGAGAAGATATCACACACATGCCCAGCTTGCTCAAGAAAGTATGGAAGATTCTACTCACAACTCCTTTTGTCAAGATATCGGCTAATTGATCCCCTGTTCGAATATAAGGCATGCAAATCACCCTAGAACTTAATTTCTCCTTAATTAAGTGTCTGTCAATTTCAATGTGCTTGGTCCTATCATGTTGTATCGGATTATGAGTAATGTTAATTGTAGCTTTATTGTCACAGTACAATCTCATAGGATCATCCGAATGAAAACCAAGCTCTTTCAGTAATATCTTCAGCCACAATAATTCACAAACTCTATGAGCCATAGCTCTAAACTCCGCTTCAGCACTAGATCTAGCCACAACTGCCTATTTCTTACTTCTCCAAGTTACAAGGTTTCTGCTACAAACGTGCAGTAACCAGATGTGGATCTACGATCAGTAACTAAACCAGCCCAATCTGCATCAGTATAAGACTCAACTCTCAAGTGAGCATGCTTGGAGAACAACAATCCCTTTCTGGGAGAAGATATTAAATAACGAAGAATACGATTAACTGCCTCCATATGGGACTGTCGAGGAGAATGCATAAATTGGCTTACTAGACTAACCGCATAGGCAATATCTGGGCGAGTATGGGACAAGTAAATTAATCTACCAACCAACCATTGATACTTGCCTTTGTCTACCTAATATGCCTTCAGTATCTTCTCCTAACTTGTAATTCTGTTCCACAGGAGTGTTAATGGGTTTGCAACCTAGCATCCCTGTTTCCTTAAGAAGATCTAGGACATATTTTCTCTGTGAGATAAAGATGCCTTTACTGGATCTAGCAACCTCAATGCCCAAAAAATACTTCAAACTTCCTAGATCCTTTATCTCAAATTCACTGGCAAGATATTTCTTTAGTTTTTGAATTGCTTCATCATCATCACCAGTTAGCACAATATCATCCACATACACAATAAGGGCTGTAAGTTTCCCTTGTAAAGAATATTTGATAAAAAGTGTATGATCTCCTTGACTTTGTTCAAAGTCATACTACAGCATTGTTCAAGTAAATCTCTCAAACCATGGTCGAGGGGATTGTTTTAACCTGTACAAGGCCTTTTTTAGTTTGCATACCTTCCCACTAGTTGTAGAACATTCAAAACTAGGAGGCACACCCATATAAACTTCCTCCTCTAGATCTCCATGGAGAAAAGCATTTTTCACATCAAACTAGTGGAGGGACCATCCAAAATTGGCAGCCAAAGAAAGTAAGACTCGGATAGAATTCATTTTGGCCAGTGCAGCAAATGTCTTCTGATAGTCAATGCCATAGGTCTGTGTAAAACCTTTTGCTACCAATTTAGCCTTATATCGCTCAATAGAGCCATCAGCTTTATGCTTCACTGTGAACACCTATTTACATCTAACCGTCTTCTTCTCCTAGGTAACTCAACTAAATCCTAAGTTCTATTTTTCTGAAGAGATGTCTTCTCTTCGCACGTAGCTTCCTTCCATTTTGGATCACCAAGTGCATCCTGTAAATTGTTAGGAGTAGACACAGAAGATAATTGGGATATAAAAGTATGGAAGAGGAAGAGAGATTATGATAGGAGACAAAGTTGGAAATAGGGTGGTGAGTGCAAGATCTAACTCCTTTTCGAAGAGCAATAGGAATATCAGAATCATTAACAGGAGGAACAAAAGTAGATATGTCAATACCTAGCTCCAAGGAAGACGGTTGGCTATAGGGATGAGAAATGGTCTTATCTTTCTATCTCCTTGAATAAACCTTCAACTCTCTCTTTGAGGAGTGAGCTCCTTGTCAATCTTTTTGTTTCCATGTTCTTCCAAGCATTGAGATGGGACAGTAACCGGAGTAGAATCAGAGAGCGATATTAAGGATGGAAGCATTTGTGACTTCTCTTCACTGCTCCCCTCCTCCTGAAGAGAAGTTTGGGAAGGAGAAAAGTATGGTGCAGATTCAAGGAAGGTCACATCCATTGAGACAAATCGCTTCCCCGAGGGAGGATGATAACATTTATACCCCTTTTAAGTAGGTGAGTATCCCAAGAAAATGCATTTAAGAGCTCGAGGATCCAACTTACTGGAATCTTGGGTAGGAAGATGAACAAAGAAAACACACCAAAATACACGAGGAGGGATGATAAAGAAACTAGAGGAAGTGGAAGGAGACAAAAGATCAATCGGTTTTTTGTGGTCAAGGACTCTAGGAGGCATCCGATTTATTAAATAAGCTACAGTGAGCACTGCATCCCCCCAGTAGGATTTAGGAACATGCATGGTGAAAATTAATGCCCTAATGATCTCAAAAAGATGACGGTTTTTTCTCTTAGCAACCCCATTCTGCTGAGGAGTATCCACACAAGAAGTTTGATGAATAATACCATGATCTTCAAAGTAGGACTGAAGACCCCATATATGTACTCACCCCCATTATCAGAACGAATAATTTTTATAGAGGTATTAAATTGAGCGAGCATTATTTGATGGAAAGTCTGAAAACAAGAGAAGACATCACTTTTTTCTTTTAGCAAATACACCTAAGTAGTTCTAGAGAAATCATCAATAAAAAGTGACAAACCATTGATAACCAGATAATGTAGTAATTCGAGAAGGACCCCATACATCAGTATGCACAATTATAAAGGGAGAATCACTTTTATTAAAATTAGGTGGAAAAGAAGTACGATGATGTTTTGCAAGTTCACACACTTCACAATGAAATTGAGAAACATTTATTCCAGAAAACAAAGATTGAAAAATGCGTTGAAGTAAGAAAAAAGATGGGTGTCCCAGTCTTTGATGCCAAAGCCAAATCTTTTCCTCAGAAGCATCATATCTCCCAGATTGATGTGCATGCTTAATCCGATCATCCTCTGTGATAGCAGGATTCAAAAAGTAAAGACCATCCCTTAATCTACCACTGCCAATCGTCCTCTTTGTAATAACGTCCTAGAAAACACAATGAGAAGGGAAAAAGGTCACGCTATAATTTAGATCAGAAGTAATGCGACTTGTGGACAATAAATTGTTAGAAAAATTAGGAATATGCAAAACAGAGAAAAGAGAGATATCAAGAGTGATAGAAATTGAACCTTTCCCTGACACAGATGATAAAGAACCATCAGCTACCCTAACTTTATCCTTGCCTGAACAAGTGTTATAAGAACGAAAATTTACAGGGTGCACTAAAAGAAGTAGCAAGATTACCTAAGTGAGAAAAAGAGGTGATGGAGTGGGTGTCTCTATGTGAGACATAAGACGTCGGAAAGACTCAACCTTTGCCTTAGTAAATGTCATTGTCTCTAAAGCTGGAGTCCTAGTAACTAATGAAATGGGAGGAACATTCTCCATCGTTGTGGAGTAATAGGCTCGAGATCGAGAGAAGCCACCAGTACGACCTCCCCTGGCGTCTATTAGGGTGACCATGAAGCCTCTAACAAGTCTCCTGTGTATACTTCGGTTTTTGACAATAATTACAAAACAACTTATCCTTTTCATCGGGTCTAGGCTCTATTTTACTTCCATCACGACCCTAGTGAACACCTTTACTGTCGCTCTGAGAAGCAGTAACAAGTGCAGATCTCTCTTTTGGAGTAGGAGGAAGCATTATACCCCTTCTACTCTCTTCACTCTGAATATATACATATACCCCCTTAAGAGAAGGAAGAGGCTCATTTCCCAAAATTTGTATACGAATCTGATTGTCTTCTCGTCTCAACCCAAAAAGAAACTCAAATATCCGCTCCCGCTCAACAAGTTTATTGAACTTCAGAGTGTCAACAGGCACTCAGCTTGAAAAGTAGATACCCATCACTAACTTCTGATGTCATCGAATGTAAAAGCCAAGACATTACCATGGAATTTTTTGCATCCCATTTGCCATATAAAGGGTCATTTACTGAAGGTTCCATTACCGTACCATTCACATATCCCATCTGCCCTTTGCTCTTTAAATATGGGGTTGCTGACTTTGACCAAGCTAGATAATTAAGCCCATCCAACTTTACCGTCGGATTTTGAAGAGTAGGGTTGTCACTAATGGGTACACTCTGACCCATTCCCCTACTTTGCTGGCTTTCTGCGGTTTGAGTCACTTCAGACATCTTGTCAACAAACACTCAACCAAGAAATATTGCTTCAATCGCAACTACTACACATCAGTCAACAACAGAGCAAGAATAAAGGGGAAAAAAACACTTCCACACAAGCTGATTTTCTCAACCACAACTTAAACAGACCCTAAACACTACTGTAGCATCAAATCAAGGCAAATAAGAGTTCCAAATACAACAACCAACTTGTGTTATGGTTAGTTGCTTCAAGAAATCATCAAAAACATCAAAAAAGTGATTGCAAATGGCACGCAACATGAAAAAATTGATTGTAAGTGGCTGGTTTTGTTAAGAAATCATTCAAAAACATCAAAAAACCTGGTTGCAGTTCAAACCAACTCCAAAACATTGTTGTCTCCTCCTAGTTGGCACCCTCTTTGGTGATTTGACCCATCAAATCTTAGCAATATTGCACAGATCTTGGTTTTTGAAAAAAAACCTCTATTTTCCAGAAAAATAAAGAAAAATTCAAAAACCACTGCAAATCTTGTCGGAATGGGCTGAAACTTCACCAGCATACTCCCTTGGGATTTTGGAGCACTGTAGTAGGGTCAAAAAACCTGTTGACATTAGCAGGTAACGTCAGCAGTAGAGTGATTTCTGGCCTGGTGTGATCTCTGGATTGTGAATCATAGAAAAAACACTACTTTGATATTAAGTAGATTTGAATAGAAGAAGAAAAAGAAGAAGAAAGAAGAAGAAGAGAAGGAAAAAACTGCAGTTTTTAATAATAGGAAGCTAGGGTATTCTTCCTTGTTGCATTGTATTTATACTTATATGTGTACAAAGACAAAAGTACCCCTTTAGCTTATTACATAACAATAACATAAGAAATAGTGAGAAATAATAAACACTATCCAACAAAACTATGATAGGAGGCAAAGTTAGAAATAGGATGTTACGTACAAGATCTAACTCCTTTACGAAGAGCAATAGGAATATTAGAAACATCAAGTGTAACAGGAGTAGATATGATATTACTTGAGTCCAAAGATGACGGTGGCCATTGGGAGGGGAAATGGTCTTTTCCTTCTGTCTCCTTGAATAGACTTGTAATTCTTTAGAAAGGGGATGCACTTCTTCCAAGCCTTGCGATGGAAAAAGAATAGGATAAGAAGGAGATATAGAAGTGGGGTCCAAAAGAGATATAAGAGTAGGAATTATAGCAGACTTCTCTTCACTACAACTCTCCCCCTAAAGAGAAGTTTGGGGGGAGGAAAAATAAGATACTGATTCAAGGAATGTGACATCCATAGTGACAAACTTCTTGCGTGAGGGAGGATGATAGCACTTACACCCCTTTTGAGTTGGTGAGTAGCCTAAGAAAATGCACTTCAGAGCTCGAGGATCTAACTTGCTACGAGTCTGGATAGCGACATAAACAAAGCAAACACACCCAAACACATGAGAAGGAGTAAGAAAAGTACTAGGGCATGAGCGTATTGACAACAAATCAATCAGTGCCTTGTGTGCAAAAACTCTAGAAGGCATCCGATTCATTAAATATGTTGCAAGTAAGCGCTGCATCCCCCCAATATGACTTAGGAACATGCATAGAGAACATCAAAGCCCTAGCTATATTAAGAAGGTGGCGGTTTTTTTCTTTCCGCAACGCCATTTTGTTTGAGGAGTATCTACACAAGAAGTCTAATGGATGCTACTATGTTCCTGAAAATAGGATTGAAGACCCCGTAAAGGTACTCACCTCTATTATCAGAACGAACAATTTGAATGGAGGTATTAAATTGGTTAAACACTATCTTATGGAAAATTTGAAAACATGAGAAAACATCACGTTTTTCTTTCAACAGATACACCCATGTAGTCCTAGAGAAATCATCAATAAAAGTAACAAACTAGCAAAATCCAGATAATGAGATAATATAAGAGGGACCCATACATCAGTGTGCATAATAGTAAATGGCAAGTTACTTCTATTAGAACTAGGTGGAAATAAAGTACGATGATGTTTTTCAAGTTCACAAACTTCGCAGTTAAATTGAGAAACATTTATTCTAGAAAACAAAGATGGAAAAATGCGCTGAAGCAAAGAAAAAGAGGGATGGCCCAATCTTCTATGTCGGAGCCAAAGCTTCTATTCAGAAGCAGTACATCTCCCAGATTGGTGCGCATGCAGAATTTGAACACTGTCCTTCTCAAGAGGATCCAAGATGTAAAAACCATCTCGCACACTACTACTACCAATCATCCTCCTCGTGACTAGGTCCTGAAAAACACAATGAGAAGGATAAAATGTTATACTACAATTGAGATCAGCAGTAATGCGACTAATGGACAATGGATTGTTAGAGAAATTGAGAATGTGTAAGACTAAAGAAAGAGACATATCAGGGTTAATAGAAATGGAACCTTTCCTTAAGATAAAGCACAAAGAACCATTAGCTACCCTAACCTTATCCCTGCCTAAACAAGGGTGATAAAGAACGAAATAAGGAAACCAGTCATATGGTCAGAAGCCCTAAAATCAATAATCCAAGGACGATAAGAGGATTTACAAGATGCACTAAAAGAAGTAGCCAAATTACTTGAGTGGACAAAAGAAGTAGATGCAGTGGTGGATGTTTCCAGTTGAGATACTAGGCGTCTAAGAGACTCAACCTCGGTTCTGGTAAAGGTCACAGACTCAAAATCAGAAGGTCCAAAAGGGAATGAATGTCAGCAACAGTAGAATAGTGAGCTTGGGACTGAGATACACCACAAGTACGGCCCCCCCTACCTCTAGTAAGGCGACCATGGAGCCTCCAACAAGTTTTTTTGGTATGTTTTGGTTTCTGGCATTAATCACAAATTAACTTATCCTTTTCATCAGACACAGAATCAACACCCTTTCCTCTATCACGACTTGGTAGAACACTTTTCTAGTTTCGCTGAGAAGCCGTGGTAAGTGCGGAGGAGTTGTGAGGCAGAGTGAAACATAGTATTCCTTTTGCTTTCCTCATTATGAACATAAGCATACACACTTCTTAATGGAGGGAGAGGTTCCTTCCCTAGAATCTGTATACGAATCGGATCACATTCATTTCTCAACCCAACAAGAAAATCAAAGATTTTCTCCTGTTGAACAAGTGTATTAAACTTCAAGATGTCAGCAGACACTCAGCTCAAAAATCTAGATAGTAATCCAACTTTTGCCACAATGCCTAGAGTTTATCATCCTGGGTAGTCTCATGAATGTGATGCTTCAAGTCATACAGCTGGGCTATGTTCCCTACCTTTGAATAAGTTTGTGCAACTGCATCCCAAATCTCCTTTACATCCTCAGAAGCAAGTAGCCATCACTATCTCTAGTTGCATTGAATGTAAAAGCCAAGACATAATCATAGAATTTTCTACATCCCACTTCTCATACGAAGAGTCAGTTACTGAAGGTTCTTTCACCTTACCATTAAAATATCCCATCCTCCCTTTACTCGTGACATATAAGGTTGCTGATTGAGACCAGGCTAAATAATTAGGCCCATCTAATTTCATAGTTGTGATTTGGAGTGTAGGGTTTGTCATTAGTAGGTATTCCTGGACCCATTACCCTATTAGGTTGGCTTTCAAAGGTTTGAATAACTTTTGACTTGAGGTAGATAGCACTTAACCACCCAAAAAACTAAGTCTAAACACAATGGATATGTCCCTAAGCAACAGATACAAGAAGCAAGGTAACCAATGTTCAATATGTAACACTAGGTAGCGCACACAACCCAAAAAACACCTCACACAGCCCACGAAACACCTGCTAGACCTCCAAACATAGCTCCAAACAGCAAACAAAAAGGTTTTCTAGTGCATACTAGTGAAGGTTACGGCTGGTACAGGGCATATCTCTACAAAAAAAACCATTGAAACGAAGTAAAAAACACCAAACGGGCTTAGGAAACTTCAAGTTGGCACCCTCTGCCTAGTTCAACCCGTCAAACTCAAACAACCAAGGCCAGATTGGGGGTTTTGAAAAAAAACGCCATTTTTCTAGAAAATGAAAGAAAAATTGAAAAACCCCCTTAAATCATCTCAGATGTGGACAAAAATTCACAGGCATGCTCTTTTTGAAGTGGCGATTGGATTGGTGGGGTTTTTTTGCCCTGCTGATGTTAGCATCTGTACGGTTGACATCAACTGATGACATCAGCAATTGCTGACATCAGCAAAATGCTCTTCCTTTACTATAAAACCCTTTTTCGCATACGGATCGATGAGTAGAGGCTCTGATACTAAGTGGATTTGTATAACTAGTGAAGGAAGAAAGAAATAAAGAGAAGAAAGAAGGAAAAGAAGATAAGAAAATATGGTTGCTGTAAATTAAAAGAGAACGTAGGTTTTCTCTCTTGTATATTATCTTTTATACTAATACAAGTACAAAGACAATAATACCCTTTAGCTTATTACAAGTAAATAAGAGCAATATAATTCACTTTTCTAACATGTAAGCCACTAGACGTCCTCCTTGACTAAAGATTGCTCCAATTCTCACGTGTGACGCTATCACACGCCACCTCAAAAACTTTCTCAAAGTTTGGTAATTGTAGAACAGGAGCTATCACCATCTTGAACTTAATTTTTTCAAAGAGGGCCTCTATTGGCACCCCAAGACTTGCTTTTCATCCCCCATTTATTTTACATTTTAAGGTTTTATGAAAAATATATAAGGTTTTTATAAAAATTGATCGCATGTTTTATGAGAAAACATCATTTTGAACAAATTTTTAAAAGAAAGTTTTTTGAAAATATATCGTTTAACTATAATTTTTTTCCATTTATAGTCTTCGCTTCACAAATGTCTAAAAAGTCCACTTAAAAGATAAATTTTGGAAAAACTTTCTTCTAAAAATTTGTTCAAAATGATGTTTTCTAATAGATAAACCGATCAGTTTTTATGAAAATCTTATATATTTTTCATAAAATCTTAAAGTGTAAAATAAGTGGGGGATGAAAAGCAAGTATTTGGGTGCCAATAGAGGCCTCCTTTTTCAAATGCTCTACTTGCTGCCTTAGTCCAGATAAATGGACCAGATTTCATGCACTCGGTCATCGGTGCCATAATGGTGCTGAAATTTTGAATGAACTGTCGGTCGAATGTAGCTAACCTATAGATACTTCGAACTTCATGGATATTTGAAGGTATAGGCCAATCAAGAATAGCTTTAACCTTGTCAGGATCTGTTGCAACACCTTTTGATGACACAACAAAGCCCAGGAATACAACACTAGGGCTCATTAAAGAACACTTCTTCAAGTTAATGTAAAGCTTTTTAGCCCTAGGAACTTGCATTGCTTCCCTCAAATGCCCCTCATGGTCCTCACAGGATTTTCTATAAATGAGAATATCATCAAAATACACAACAACGAACTTTCCAATAAAATGACGTAATACTTGTGTCATTAGCCGCATAAATGTGCTTGGTGCATTGGTTAGCCCAAAAGGCATGACTAACCACTCATGTAACCCGTCCTTAGTCTTGAATGCCGTCTTCCATTCATCACCTAGCTGAATACATACTTGATGATACCCGCTTTTCAAGTCAATCTTTGAGAAAATCACAGATCCAACCATAATGTCAAGTCTCCGAATGGGAAACCGATACTTGATTGTGGTCTTATTAGTTGCACGGCTCTCCACACACATTTGCCATGACCTATCCTTCTAAGGAGTAAGTAAGGTTAGTACTCCACAAGGATTGAAGCTAGTAGATTTGTATAGATAATCACAAAGAAAAGAAAAAAGAAGAAGAGAGAGAGAGAAGAGAGAGAGAGAGAGAGAGAGAGAGAGAGAGAGATGGCTAAAAAAGAGAGCTTAGGTTTCTCTCTTTTAAACATTATTATTTATAGTAATATTATACAATGACTTAAATACCCTTAAGCTTACTACAGATTAATAAGAACCAACTATTTTCTAACACTCCCCTTCGAGCTGGTGCGAAGATATCACACATGCCCAGCTTGCTTAAGAAAGTATAGAAGACTCTACTTGTTACTTCTTTGGTTAAGATATTTGTTAATTGATCTCCTGTTTGAACATAGGGCATATAAAGCACTCAAGAATTCAATTTTTCTTTAATGAAATGTTGGTCAACTTTAATGTGCTTGGTCCTATTATGTTGCACTAGATTGTGAGCAATGTTAGTTGCAGCTTTATTGTCATAATACAGTGTCATAGGGTCATTACTATCAAAACTAAGTTCTTTCAACAAGGTCTTCAACCACAGAAGTTCATAGATTCCATGAGCCATGGCTCTAAACTCAGCCTCAGTACTCGATCTAGCCACAACTGCCTATTTATTACTACGCCAGGTTATAAGATTGCCTCCCACAAAATTACACTAACTATAGGTAGACCTGCGATCTGTAACTAAGCTAGCCTAATTAGCATCTGTATATGATTCTACTTTCAAGTGATCATGCTTAGAAAATAGCAATCCTTTTCCTAGAGCAAATTTTAAATAACGAAGGATCCAATGAACAGCTTCCATACAAGACTCCTGAGGTGATTGCATAAACTGACTTACTAAGCTAACTGCATAGGCAATGTCTGGACGAGTGTGGGACAAGTAAATCAATTTACCAACTAACCTTTGATATCTTCCTGTGTCAACTAATATGCCCACAACATCTTCCCTTAAGAGTATCAATGGGTTTGTAGCCTAGCATCCTGGTTTCTTTAAGAAGATCTAAGACATACTTTCTTTGAAAAATGAAAATACCTTTCTGGGATCTAGCTACTTCAATGCCCAAAAAATACTTCAAATTTCCCAGGTCCTTTTTCTCAAATTCTCTAGCAAGACATTTCTTCAATTTCTGTATCTCCTCCTGATCATCTCTTGTTAGCACAATATCATCAACATATACAATAAGAGCTGTTACCTTCCCTTGAGAAGAGTGCTTGATGAACAAGATATGATCTCCCTGACTTTGTTTAAAGTCAAATTTTAGCATAGTTCAAGTAAATCTCTCAAATCACGCTCGAGGAGATTGCTTTAACCCATATAAAGCCTTCTTCAATTTGCGTACTTTCCCTCTAGTTGTAGAACATTCAAAACCTTGAGGGACATCCATGTATACTTCCTCCTCTAGTTCTCCATGAAGGAAAGCATTTTTAACATCAAACTGATAAAGAGTTAATTAAATTGAGAAACATTTATTCCAGAAAACAATGAGGGAAAAATGTGTTGAAGTAAAAAAAGATGGATATCCCAATCTTCTATGCCAGAGCCAAAGCTTTTCCTTAGAAGCATCACATCTCTTAGAATGATGTGCATCCTGAATCGATCATTATCTTTGACAGCAAGATCCAGAAAATAAAGACCATCTCTCAAGCTACCACTGCTAATCGTCTTCCTTTTGACCAGGTCCTGGAAAACACAATGAGAAGGATAAAATGTTATGCTACAATTTAGATCAGTAGTGATGCGATTGATAGACAATAGATTGTTAGAAAAGTTAGGAACATGCAAAACTGAAGAAAGGGACATATTAAGGTTAATAGAAATTGAGCCTTTCATTGACATAGATGACAAAGAACCATCCGCAACCCTAACCTTATCCCTGCATGAACAAGTGTTATTAGAACGAAACAAGGTTGACAAACTAGTCATATGATCAGAAGCACTAGAGTCAATGATCCAAGGATAGTGAGAAGATTTACTAGATGCACTTAAGGAAGTAGTAAGATTACTTGAGTGAGCAAAAGAGGTAGACATAGTGGCTGATGTCTCTAGTTGTGACATAAAACGTCTGAAAGTGTCAATCTCTGCCTAGTAAGAGTACTACTAGCCTCAAAAGTAGAAGTCCTAGATGGAGATGGAGTGGGAGGAAGAGATTCCACAACAGTACTATAGTGAGCACGAGACCGAGGTAAACCACCAGAATGACCTCCCCTGCCTCTGGTAGGGTGACCATGAAGCCTCCAACAACTCTCTCTAGTATGCCTCGATTTATTACAATGATCACAAAAGAGCTTATTATTCTCATCAGAAACAGACTTAATTGTTTTACCCCCATCACGACTTTGCTGACCTCCTTTATTGTCTCGTTGAGAAGCGGTAGCAAGTGCAAATCTCTCCTGTGCAGCAGAGCGGAGCATTACATCTCTTCTCCTCTCTTCACTTTGAACATAGGCATATACACCCCTAAGTGAAGGAAGATGCTCCTTTCCCAAAATTTGCACCTGAATCTGATCATACTCATTTCTTAGTCCAAATAAAAAATAAAAAATCCGTTCTTGCTCAACAAGCTGATTAAACTTCAAAGTGTTTGCAGGACAATCGGTCTGAAAATTTTGATAATAATCTAATTCTTGCCACAGTCTTCTGAGAGTGTGAAAGTAAGTAGATAAAGACATATCCTTCTAAGTGGTCTCTAATCCGATGCTTTAGATCAAAAATTTGTGCTATATTCCCCATCTTAGAATATGTTTGCGTGCTGCATCCCAAATCTCATTTGCGATTCGTAGAAGTAAATAACCATTACTAACTTCAGGTGTGTCATTGAGTGCAGAAGCTATGGCATTCAATGACACCTGAAGGTGTCATTGAGTAAATAACCATTACTAATCTATGCTATGGTTGAATTTTTTGAATCCCATTTATCATATGAAGGATCATTTACCGCATGCTCCGCCACCTTGCTAGTCAAATAACCGATTTTCCCTTTATTCTTTATGTACAAAGTTGCTGATCAAGACCAGGCTAAATAATTGAGCCAGTCTAGCTTCACTGTTGTGATTTGGAGAGTAGGGTGACTATAGCCTTCGTTCATGCCATCACAATAGTCAGATTCTTCCTCAAGTGCTTCTTCATTGTGGTTCTCCTCTTCTTTTTGTTCAAGTTCAAGTTCTTGTGTTGGTTCTTCAATACAAAAGTGAAGATTTTTGCTTGGACACACGACAGCATAATGACCATGACCACCACACTTATAGCATAATGGAGTAGCTGGTTTTGCACTAACCCATAGGAGCTTTGCCTTTATTCGCATCCTTGTTAACAACATTGGAAGCTTTCTGGTTGCTTCCCCCACCGCTTAAACGATTAGAGTTGTTGAAATTGGTAGCCTTTGGAGGATTACTTGTTGTCCAGTTAGAAAAAGATCCCCGACTTGAGATCCTGGATGTCTAGAAGATCGAAACTTGAGTGCTTCTTCAACTTTGAGTTCAAGTTGATAAACCTCATCTAATGTACAAGCTCATGTGGCTGCCATGTCAAGTTGAATCTCCATTCGAAGCATGCATACAACGAGGAATAAGTTGATCTTCACTTTCTCGTACATTATTTCAAATAGTCAATTTGTGTATTCTTCAACCAATTTAAGGCCTGTTTAAGAGAGAACATCTTCTTCTACAAGGTTTGCTCACAATCAATCGGAAGGAAGTGATCCTTCATCTTTATCTTCATCTCATCCCATGTGTTTATAGGTGGTTGATCTATCCGATGGAGTAGTTCCTCAACACTATACGACCATAAACGTGTTGTTCCCTTCAACTTCGCTTTCACAAAACAAACTTTTTTATTCTCAGGTAGAGTACCAATCAAAATAATCTTCCATGGACATAATCCAATCAAGGAAAGATGTCGGATTTAACTTCCCATAAAAATCAGCAACTTCAATGTGCACTTTTTTTATTCACATCATTGTCTTGGCTATAGTTTGTATACCTTCCTACACCCGCATCTTGGTAAACTTCTTCCATTGGGTTTCTTCGTTGATTTCCGGGGATGGAATCACCCCGTTGTTCACCACTTGGTCTCATCGTAGATAAATTGATGCGAGGGTTCACACTTTCATCTTCAATTGACCGTTTACCTTGACTCTTCTCCAGCAATCTCATAATTTCATCAAATCGACTATTGAATTCTTCTTTTTGTGATTTTTGTGCAGTGGAAAGTTCTTCTAATCGTGCATAAATATCGTCTTGGTTGTTGAAATTATTGTTGGAACTCGTGGTTGTATAAACGTTTCCATTCCTTAGTTGCATGCACTTTAAGCCAAGAACTTTTGCTCTAATACCAAAATTGATGTAGGACAGCCCTTAAAGTTGAGATTAGGTTTTCCTACAATCAAGCTTCAGTGAGCTAAAACCTTGTTTTCTTTGGATTTATGAAAGGGGTGGTGGTATTAGGGTTTATGGATGGAATAAGGGTTGATTTGGTGAAGGTTTGAGGGTGAATATAGGGTGAAGTCAAATGAAAAAGGTAGCTGGAGTTTTTGGACAAAATGGGTATTTTAGGGTTTTCCAATAGTAAAGTGTATGGAAAGATAGGGTTAGGGTTTATGGTGAATAGTAGGGATTATAGGGTTGAAATTGAGGCTAAGGAGAGGGTTGATTGTGAGTTAAAATAAAATACTGGAGTGCTGTAAATAAATTAAAGAAGAAGAAGTAGTAGAAGAAGAAGAAGATAAACCTTGGAGTCTTCACCAAGGGTTTCTAGGAGTCTCACCTAGAAAAGATCAATTGAAGCAAAAGTTGCTGAAAATTTCATTAATGAATTGTTGTAATTATGTTTACAAGCCTTGCTTATATAGAGGACTCTTACTAGTGAAACAAGGATTCTTATTTCCTGAACTCTATTACTTGTCAAACAAGGACTTTTACTTTCTAAATTGAGACTCTTACCAAAAACAATCAAAAAAAGGACTCAACTAATTCCTAACAAGGATAGAAATTGACTCTAACTTATAGCCAAACGCCTACCTAACTCAACTACCAAACAAACCAAAATATGTAAATTACTAAGATATCCTTAAAGCTGTAAAATTACTAAAATACCCTTAAAATTCTAATTTCTTCTTTTTCGAGAGTAAACTTTAAGAGGCCTATCCTCATCATATTCCCTCCAAGGATGGAATAGCCATTCCTCCCTAAATAAAGAGGAATGACCATTCCTACCTTTTAAGGAATAAAGTCACAGAAAGTGGGTCCTATCCATTCCATTCCCCTCACCCCTTATCAAACGTTGGAATGGAATGACAATTCTCATTCCCATTCCATTCACACAAACTAAGTGCAGCCTTAGGGTTTCAATTCTTATGGATATTTTATGGAGTTACAAGTGACTAAGTTGAGGAACTTTTTTAAAGGACAATATGGCTTCAATTTAGCATTGAGGAGTGAGAGTTTGTGTGGTGCAATTAAGGTTTTGTTGAATATGTAATTGGTTTTTTTAAGTATTTAGTATTAGTTCCATTGTTCATGTCTATTTACATGTCTATTGCATTGTTTGATTACATTGTACCTCATGTTACTATTTCTAATTGGTTAGAGCTAGCTAGTAGATCCAGTTGGGTACTTCAAGACTTTGTGGCTTTAGTGAGTTTAGAATCATACAAATTCATTACATGTTTATTCGGTTGAGTCCTGCACATGCTCATTTTTGCATGATATAGTTGTAAAGGATGCATATACTCATTACAGACTAGCGACAGATTTTATTGGGACGAGGTACATATCATATAGCATTATGCATAGGGCATTAGAGCAACCCAGTGAGGTTGAGGATCAGGGTAACGTAATAATTGCTTACTATTTGGGTAGTTATAGATATGGGCATAGTTACCCTGATTTTGCTGAAATTTAGAGCCTTGCTTTTTTTTTTTTTTTTTTTTTAATTTATTTAAAGTTTGGGGATTAAGGTTTGGTTTGTACCTTTTTTATGCGAATTTCGTGATTTTGTATGATTTACTTTCCCTCTGAGACACATTTTCTTGGTTCTACGGTGTGTGAGATTGTGTGTTTGGAGATGCGATTAAGCTAGTCATTTAGGCTCTAGACTATGCCTATAGGTGCAACTTAAGGTGTACATTTGTATTAATATGTATATACGTGTGTATATATAAATGGTATATGTGAGTGAGACAATGATTGTAATAGTATTGTATTAGAACTATTGTAATAGTTCCAATTGGGAATTTGTCTTTGTGGGGAAAAATCTCGACAATTAGACAGAGCTCCTTGAAACTGATGATTTGACGACCTGAAAAATGAAGATGGAGAATCAATAGAGCTTAGAAACGACAACAATGGCACTTGAACTCCTAGACAACAATGTTAAGTGCTTTGATAGGAAATTGCGCTTGGTCGGTCCGATCAATTATGGCCTGTGAAACACAGGAAATCCGTTAAGGGAGGCCAGGGTTTGCCCGGCTGAAGGCCTTCCGACGGTCAGGTCAGTTTTCTGTTGCTAGAAAAGAAAAGAGAGAGAATTATAGGGTGTTTTGAGCGGCGTGAATACTTGGATGAGGAACAGTATGCCTTTGATAGTAAGGTGCTTGACCTCGTGTTTAGATAACCATTATTACCCTACCAGAGCTAATTTAGGGTTTTAGCTTTAGTTATTGACAATTGTTCAACCATGGTCAGGTTAATAATAACCGTTCTGACCATGGTTAAATTTCTATGCGGCATCTTGATAGTGTTCGGATTTCTGATTAGCTTCCGAGATCAAACATATTTTTAGGGATTGACCCCGAGCACATAGAACTGATTGAATAGGGCTATCATCATCAAGCTGTGATTAGACCAAGCTTTCTTGACTCGAAGATATGGCTCTGAGATATGCCACATAGCAGGCGCTCCCTTCTCGGTAGGAATTTCCCACCCAATTTCCCTTGGGCCATGATGTCCCTCGATTGTAGAGATGTTTATTTACCGACGACGTGATAGTTCTGATAGGTGGGGTGAATTGCATTCAATGCGTGTCGCTTCATATGCTCAAGATGACCATTGGGCACACTGCTTGAGTGGATGACTGTCATTCTCGGGGTTGAGAGTACATAAAGATGGTTTCCTTCTCATAACCTTATCTTCAATTCCATAGCTAAGTTCTGTCTCATGGAAGAGAGATCGCCGGAAAAAGTTTTCTGATCATTGGAGCCTACTGGAAATCGCATTCTTTGAATTTTCTGGTAAGTCTTTCATCTGTTTTTGGTGTTCTTAATCTTATTGTTTCTAGTTTCTTTACAATCTCCTTTTGTTGGCTTGTTCGTAAGAGATTTAATGGTCATTCGGTTGTTTGTGGTTTTTGATTTAGACCAAATATTGATCTAATGTTCGATTTTTTTGGTTTTTTTTTTGTTTTAACCGAACATGGGATTGGTGTTCGGTGGTGAGTTATATTCGTAAATCAAAGTGATAAACATTTAGGCTTGTTTGGATTTAGGTTTAAAATAGAGTTTGCTCTCTGTTCAGGTGCCCTAGGGATTATAGGTTGTCTGAACACTGTATTTAACAGATGGCTCATCATATCCAAGGGGATCCAAATAGAGAAAGGGAATTTGGTGAAGCATTTGGTTTCAAAGATGGTATAAGTTTTCGGTCTTCTAATGTCGGTAAAGAAGTTGGCTCAATTGATGACTGAGGATGTGTTTCGATTCATAATATCAATTTCTTTGAATGCGGTGTTCGGGTTCTGTTCCCCGAGCTGCTTGTAGATTTTCTTAATTTTGTCAATTTGGCGCCAATTCAATTGATACTAACCGCTTCTAAGGTTGTTCTCGGCATAGTAGAACTTAATAGGACCCTTGGCACTGAGCTTAGTGTTGAGGAAATTATGAGTTGCTATCAATTTGCTCGGTCATCAGGAGGCTACTATCTCAAAGTCCGAGATCCTAGTAAGGTATTGGTTACCCACATTCCAGACAGCAGTCAGGGGTACTAATCTGACTTGGTGTTTATATATGGTGATTTTGAGCTTCACATGCTCGGTGAGGAGGGCCGAATAGTTCTTCGGGAGCTCAGTGATCTTTCTAAGTCATTAGGTATTACTTTTTTGGTTTGATGTTTGTTATTATTATTATCCTAGGTTATTGATTTACCTCTTCCTTTGTAGCGTAGGTCGCTTACGAACCCTTAGTTGAAGATAAGGAGTCCGAGATCCAGAAGGTACTGGGATACCGACGAGGGGATGAGTTTGCCTGGTCAGCTCACGTCTTCCTCAAATATCGACCTAGGTACCGAGCCTTCTTAGCTTCCAGTGTGCCTGAAGGGTACCCATCATTTGCTTCCACCAAGTCAAAGAGGGCAGTAAGTGTTGTGGTTATTCTCGATTACTAGAAGATTTGAGGAGTGCTCCAACTCGGCCCGAGAGGAAGGGACGGCTGAGAGCATGGTTGATCGAGGGAATGTTTCCCATAAAGTTCCGGCACCAAAGAAGAAAGGTTGTAGGGGTTTTGGTTCGAGCAAGGTAAAGGGGCCAGATCCCATCAAAGAGACATTGAGGAAGTGGTAACAAGAGGATAAGGCTTTGTGTCAAAATCCTAAGGAAGCTGCACCGAAGGTTCAACCACCGAGACCTTCAGAACCACAGGTTGTTCAAACCCCTCGTAAGGTTCTGAAAGCTTCAAAGCTCCTTTCTTATTCTTCCGCTCCCCTTGTAAATGAGTCTATTGCTCTTGATGATTCGTCACCTGGATAACTTAAGGAAGATGGTAGAGAAGTTTGATTCCACCTTTATCGGTCCTGATTATCTACCCATCACTTTGGATGGTGGTCGTTGGGAAATTATGAGGGATTTCCCCCAGTTTCCTCTCCTGACAAACAATTTGCTCTCGATGCTGAAGGACCCCGAGTACATATCATTCCATTAGGCATCTAATCAGGTTTCCTCGGACATATCAAGCCACAAGGAGCATATCTCGGTTGACTTGTGGTATAGGGGCTTTGATACATCAACTTCTGGTAGGTGTTTTCATTACCATCACTTAGAGAAATTGTTGCAAAAATTTTATGTTCTTATGATGCTCGGTTTTTTATAGAAGGCCCAACAAACTATACTTCTCACTGAGCACCTCTGAAAGTCGGGGATCGCTATAGGAAGGAGGTTGTTGAATCGGCAGTGAAGAAAGCCGAATATGAGGTCGAGATTAGCAAGTGGAAAGAGGAAGTGGCAAGGTAAGGCAAGGACCTGAGGTCGAGAAAGCAAATAAATTTTTTGCTGAAAAGGAGGCCCTAGGGTTTGGGCTTGAAAGCATTCGGGAAGGGTCGGATTGCCTAAGAGGAGCTTAAGAAGTCCCAGGCTTAACCTAAGACTTAAAATCCAAACTTAAGGAGTTCCAGTAGGATGCTTCCTATTAGAAGAGCCTAATATGATGATTGGTTCAAACAGTGGCAGGAGGAAGTGAACTCTCGGGCTACCTTGATTAAGCAGGTTTGAGAAAAAGCCGCTGATGAGTATATTGCTCGAATAAACCTATACCTAAAGAAGAACTATAAGCTCGGTTGGGACACCTTAGCGTCTCAGGTGAAAGAAGGTTTTCCGTAAGTGATTAACCTTGATGAGGCTAGGGTGATCAACCTTTGTCATCTTGGTGAGACTAAAGATCTTTAGACGAGAAGCCCTTTATTACTCTAATAAAGCTAGGGTGATCGGCCCTCGTCACCTTTGTAAGTCTAAGGACAAAAAATTCAAAAGATTTGAAAATTAAGATACTTCATTGAGATATTTAATTGATTTTCTAAGCTGGTGTTTTTCCGTCCGAGGCTTAAAGACATGGTTTACTTATAAAACATTCCCAAATTCGATACATTAACTAACCTTGGTAGCCTTCGGTCCTTTTCGCAATGTCTTAGGTTATAGGAGCTTTTCTCCCTGGCAGCAACGACTTTGTAGGGTCCTTCCCATGTATGTCCCAATTTTCCTTCACTTGGGTCGTGGGTTCTTGATTTCACTTATTTGAGAACTAGGTTTCCAACCTTGAATTCCTAGGATTTGATCTTCTTCTCAGAGTTACCTTCTAAGTTCTTACTGGTAGACGGCCATTCAGATTAACACTTCACTTCTTCTTTCTTCTATTAAGTCGAGGTCTCGGGAAAATTTTTCCTTCTCTTGCACTAGGTTGGATTCTTCCTTTCTTGACGTCAGATATTTAATCTCGACCGGGATAACTACTTTTGCCCCAAAGGTGGGTGTAAAAGGCGTCTCGCCAGTTGAGCTTCGAGGAGTTGTTCTGTATGCCCAAAGCACAGCATGAAGCTCCTCGGGCCATCTTCCCTTTGTTTTTTTCAATATCTTTTTAATCCCTTTGGCAATCACTTTGTTCGAAGTTTCGGCTTGTCCGTTAGACTAAAGATAGCTTAGGCTTGAATAAAAGAACTTAGTGCTGAACTAGGCACAAAATTCCTGTGTCCTTTTGCTGTCGAATTGAGTTCTGTTGTTCGAGATGAAAGCCTAGGGTATTCCAAATCTTGTGTAAATATTATCCTAGAATAAACTAATGATGTCAGAGTCTTTGATGGAAGTTAGGGCAGCAGCTTCTATCTATTTTATGAAATAATTTCTTGCCATAACAAAGAATTTTTGACTTTTGCTTGCTCGGGGAAGTGTTCCGACCAAATCGAGCCCCCATTTAGTGAAAGGCTAGGAAGTAGATAGAAAGCGAATGCTTTGAGCAGGTCTATGTATTTTATATGAGAAGAGTCGACATTTCAAGCACTTTTGGGCATACTTGGTGGCGTATTTATGCATGTACTGCCACTAGTAGCCATGTGTTATAACTTGGTGGAAGTACGTTGTTTCTATAGTACTTTATCTTGTCCATCCAGCTCGAACCTGTTATAGGTCTTGGGTAGAACTCACCCTAAAAGCTAGCTATTGAGGTAAGGGTGCCCTTACACATATATTGCACATTACTTTTAACTCCTAAGCGATGTGGGACTTCGCTTCACACCCTTCCTCACGCCTAGCGTGTTCACTCGGCAGCACCTATCACGTGCAGGCAGGGACACGCATGAAAGGAATTGAACTAGAAGGAAACAGAATGTGGAATAACTTGAATAACAAAAATTTCCTATCAATTCCATGCAGCTAATGAATCTAATTGTGGTTCATACAAAACAATAAAACCCTAATTACAAAGAGAGGGTTTAGAACTTATAGTTGATTATGTCTTCTCCTTTTTGCTCCAAGCTTCGATTCCGGACAGCGGTGAATCAGCAGCCCAAGTGTGCTGCCTCCAACGATATCCACACCTAGCTAGAGCTTCAAGTCCTTTTCCTCTTTTCCTTGTTGTTACTAGAGTAGGAGAAGAGAAGAGAGAGAGAGAGAGTGTTGGAAATTTCGACCAGCCCTTGGTGTCTTCCAAAAGTGATGATGTTACACATCATAGTGTGACTTAAATAGTCCACACTAAAGGGGCTCGCCCTAGGGGGAAACCCTTTTAGGGTTTTGTGCAATTTCTCTAAATTGCATAATAACCCCTATTGTTTACATCAAATATAAACAAGGCCTCAAAGAACTATTCTTTATGCACTCACACCCTTTCTCTCATAGACTTTAAAGCCCTTCTTGCATGATCAGTGTGTGACCCATTGGGTTCACATCATCAAGTAGTAGGAATAGCACGAGGTGTGCACAATAGAATTCTTTCCATTTAGGGTCTAATTGGAACTCCTTCCAATTCCCTAATTGATTATAACTCTCTTATATCAATTAGGGCTTATACTAACCATGAATAACACCTAGCATATGGTTCATGGTGTTGTCCTTAATGAGGTGAATAAGTATCTAACAAAGAACCCTTTTGTTATAGTTTATAGGTTACAATTACATCCTTCTATCTACACAATGTCTCAAATTGAACCAATAGGACATAGGAAGTCTGTCAAGTCCCTAGTTCAATTACTTTATATTCATTCATAAATATCAACTCATTGATGAACTCATGGAAACTCCTTTCCACATTCATCCTACTATGGCCATGGATTTAATGAGTTATATTATGAATGCTGTATGAGACATTCTCTCTCTTTTTCCTGAGAGTGATGGATCTGTTGTTGATCACTCACATGCCTTTATACGCATAGCAATAGGGCCAATGAACACCTTTGCAGACTCTTGAATAGGATCTGTATTTAGTGTTATCAAACTTCTAAAGCTACATGCATAAGACAACTATGGTGTCTCAGGTCTAAGGATTACTTGTACCACTATAACAATGAGAAACTGATTGACAGACAGGATAAAACTTCATTCAGTTTATCTCATATCTTTGGTCACATTCAGTGTACCTATTCTAGTAATAGGCACCCACTTGTTGGTTGTAGTGTCTCCACACAAATAGCTTGAGACTAGCTATCCTCCTATAGAGTCAGCCTAACAAGTGTTAGTCCTATGGTTCATTACTGTCCATCATAGTGAACCTTCAACTAGGAATGCTTTAGGAGTTTAGTACAGAGATATATTTACAGTCTCAAAATTACAACTCTTTGTAATTCCATATTCTCAACTCTAACTCCATGGACATATTATGTAAATATAAATGATGTATATAAACATAATAGAATAAGCCCTTTTATTAAATCAATATTAAATGTGACGTACATAAATGAAATCAAATGATTGTTCCTAATCCCTAAACAATCATCTCTATGATTGGCTCTAGGGCATAATGCTAACAATCTCCCATTTGCACTAAAGCCAATCGACCAAGTATCTCATACGCATCTTCTCAAGATGTTGGTATAATACATAACCCATTATGTCTTAAAGCTTTAATTAGTAGGTCTACATTAACTCATGTAGTTAATATTTTCTGTAATGAATACATATTACCTCTTCCAGTGATTCTCTAACCACTCGGAACTAGTCGCCTAATATATTCGGCCCATTGTTATCACAAAAACAAGATATGGGCAACTCAATGGCAAGAACAACTCTAAGTTCTAAATGAACTTATAGATCCAAACAATCTCCTAGACAATGCGACAATTAATTCACCCTCAATAATAGAATCCACTGTATCCTACATATAGTTCTTCCATTAAGTATTTCACCAACCAAGGTGATCATAAAGTATACCCTTTTATGGATTAAATCTAAATCCATATACTCATCAACTATGAGTTATAATTTCCATATACAATCCAATATTCCAAATTTGGATTGACTGATAACTATTTCTAACAATTACAACATAATAGATATCAGGTTCAATACATAGTGTAAAATAAGGCTTCTTAACACTTTAAGAACCTTACTTGTGTTATCCTAGGGGACATGCCCTTGAATAATGAATTCTATATATATCTGAAGTAAATCAGATCTCTCTTACAATTCTCCAATCTCCATGTTGAACTCCTTCAACATTTCAACTATGTTTAATGATTTGGAGATACTTAGCAATCTACATGATCTATCTCTATAGATCTTGTTGGATGCTTCTGCCAAATCTTTCATGAATTAGTTTTTCTCTAAAAACCAAAACTTTACATTAGATTACATTCATAATGATTAGGATGCCATCTATACTTAGGATAAAGAAAAACGATCGCACTTCCATCTATACAATGAGAGAAATTAAACAATTTGATTACGTCAACTTTATAGATGTTCTAATTATGAGAACCTTATAGTCTATTAATAGACTTCTATAACTTACACACTTTTATGGTTTTTCACCATTTGATATAACATCTTTATATCTTTTTTGACATATCTCATATTCAAAATGTGTGTTTATAGATAACAAGATCCAAATGGATTTCAGCATAACTATTGTCTAACAAGTTTCTTTATAGACAACCTTTTTGCCTATGTTGAAAACATTCTTAAATCGCCCAGCCTTTTAGGTCTTTACCTAACCATATTGGATTTAATGACTCTTAGTCATTTCTCGAGTTGATGTCAAACATCATGTAATCATAATCAATAGGATTATCTTGGTGATCTTTATTACTAAAGAATAATTCTTTTCACATTCTAATGGAGATACAATATCTCTCTTATGTTAAAGAAATATCCAGTTTAATCTATGAAAAGATTGTGGTGTAGTTAAGGGTTGTGTCTCAACAGAGATAAGGGTTGGATCTTTGTTCGTTTGTGGCTTTACAGACAATTCTGTAAATTCTATCTACTTTTGCATCTTTCTTGAATGAACTCTTTCTCAAGAAAATCCAGCAAACATCCTAATGGACAACTTTTGTTCATTAGGGTAATAGAAATACTATCCCAACCACTCTTGGGATATACCACAATTCAACATTTACTTGGCCTTATTTCCAGATTGTCTACATTATGTCTTTAGACATACGCAATACAATCCCAATCCTTAACTTCTTTAAGTTGGGTTTCATCCTATATCATATCTGATATAATATGTTTGGGACAAAACTGGAGTGAACCCTAAATTATCAATATGTAGCATTTTAAGGTATATCCTAAATGGATACATTAGTAAAACTTATCATGGATCAAACCATATCATAATAGGGTTCAATTCGTTCTCTTAGATTCACCATTGAGCTATGATATTCTAAGAGGAGTCTACTGCAATTGAATGCATGCTCTATATATGACTATATACATCACAATGTATTAGTCAAATTATAAATGTAACTCTTTTACTTCACTAAGTAAAAGATGGGTTTAGTCATCTCATAACCAAGTCATAATTGTTACATTTAAATGAGAGTCTCTACATTTCTTGTATTCTTAGAATACGTTGCATTCGCTTTAGTTAGTCATTTAAATTCAGAAATCAAATTTCTAGAATGTCTTAAGTGACCTAGTTAAGAAATAAGTTCCAAAATTAATCTAGCAACTCTTGCTCTATTAAATTTTAAAGGTAACTTATTATCAACTTAACTTTCTGCTTCTATTTAGATTACTCTAGAATCCAAAAAACCAAGAAGCAAAACTAACCAACAATTTAGTTTAGAGCATGAACCAAAAATTCAAAAGTTTGGTTCTTTTAGAAAAACTGATACTTTATCAAGTTTCCTTTACAATACTTTATGTTTACTACAAAATAATTATATTTCTTTGTCTTTGACTTTTCAAGACTTGCTTCTCTCTATGCTTCCATTTTTAAATCATATCTAGCTTCTCAAGCTATTCTATGTGATTAATCATTTTTCAAAAGAATGATTATTAATAAACAACCTTTGTTACATCCTAGTCTAGAAGAAGTCCTTTAGAAGTACTATACTTTATAGTATTATTTTACTCACTATACAACCTTTGTATGTGATGTAGGACATCAAAGGCCCTTGTATTAACTAATTTTGCTTCCGGAGCTCATTAGTTATCAATACTATCATATAGCATGGCAACAAGATGCTAATTGTGCATAGTGTCTTCTTTCTTCTTAGGATGTTTTATGGAAGGCCTTTAAGAAAAGGCCTAATAGCATATAAACAATCTTTTGAAATTGAGAACAATTTTCAATTTCCTAAATCAATCAAAGATATCGAGTTTAGTCAAACTATTAATATCCTGTATATTAGGAAATAGGGGTTTTGAGGTGAGTAATTAGGTAATCTACATAAACAGAGAATTAGATTTCATTTTTATCCATAATGATTGGGTCTTTAATCATATGGTACCTCCCACTATTTTATCAAATCCCATACACTTTCTAATGGAATTCGAGAATCTCATTCCTTAATGGGGATTGGGGTCCCACTGTGACCTAGAAGTCCTCACATGTTAATTTCTTGACTTCTAACCCACAATAAGAAGACTACTCTTTGTCTATTGCTTCATAAGCAAGTTCCAATCATTTTGCCTCTAGGGAACATACACCTCATATGTTAGTTTCTTGGAAAACTTCCCTAGTTAAGTTAAGCCCATCATTCACACAGGTATGTTTCGCCAAATATATACCTCACATGTTAGTTTCTTAGTATATACCGGTTTAGGCACCCCATGATATCTTATATGTGATAGTTTCAAGTAATGTCTTTAATATGGGTAGCTCCTACATGTCTGCAGCCGGGTACCCACATTAAGGGACGTTAGATGATCCTATAATGATGGAAGGCAATGAAGAATTCATTCCCTAATGACTTCTCCATTTTCAACTTAATTTAGAAATCAATTATTGAATTAAAACTCCTTTTAATCATTTAATTTCCCAAAATTATTTTAATCTATCCTAATATGTTTTAACTCTTTAAAACATCTAATTTTGATCAATTATATTAATCAAAATTATTAGAATAATTAAAACAATTAAATAATACTAACTAGTATCTAATACTATAGTATTAGGAATTAACTTAAATAAATAAAACAATTTTATTTAAATAAAAATTCCAGAAAATAAATTTATTCCAAAATTGCTTTAAACAATTTAAAACATCTTAAAATTAATCAATATTAATTATATAATTAATTTCGGAATTAATTTAATTGGGGAGAAATCAAATTTTAAATGTATTAGGGTTAGGGTTTCATACACTTAAACCCTAATGCATTTAATTAGAACCGGGTTCATTAATGACCAAGGCTAGTCATTAATGTCATAATTAGAACCCTAATAGGACACATTAATGAGGGTAAATAGGGTTTCTAAAACCCTAGTACACATAGGATTAGGGTTTCCTAGGAAAACCCTAATTTCCGAAAATAGGAGGAGGCTGCCATGGAGCTTCCATGGCTGCCACGATCCACCCATGGCTGCTGCCAGCCTATGCTAGGCCTTGGGGCACTCTCCTACATCTGGGACAATCATCACAGAGGTGGTGATTAAGGGCCAAGAGCCCTAGGTCGAATTTGGGAGGGGTTTCCATAAACCCTAGCTGCTGCCTGCTGAAGCAGATGAAGCTTCAAAGAAGCTTTCATGGCTGCCACGATCCAACCATGGCTGCCCAAGCTTTGGCAGCCCTAAAATCATATCCCTATATGATTTTTGACCCCCATAGGTGAGATTTCATTGATCAAATCAAGCCCAAACAGCCTGCATAATTCCATCTTCATCGATTATAAAAAATTCTGCAGAAAAAGGATAAAGAACAGAATGGGTTCTAAAACCCAAGCTGCTGCTACCATGAGTGCTCGAAACCTCTTGGGTTTCATTCCCTAGTGTCCCACGATTCTAATGGAGGTGGTTTCATGCCCTGCCTTGCTCCTATGAAGAAGATACAAGCCAATAACCATGGCTGTATCATGCTGCCCAGAAAACTGCTTTGCTGGAAAATTTTAAAACTCAAACTTTTTTATTGTTTTTAATTCAAAACTCATACTAACATCAAAGATAATCATTTATACAATATATATAATATATCTATGATCATTCATAATGATTTTAGATGAGAGAAATTGAATAAAAACAGAAAACTAACCTGGGTTTTTCAAGAACCCAGATTCGACCTCTTCAAGAACTTCAAGCTTGATTTTCTTTTAAATTCGATTTTTTAATGTATCAAATACATATGGTAATTATATATACAGTATATATAATTGTATATAATCATCATATGATTAATATAACTCAAATTAATATAAGAAGAAGATGAAGAACAACTTAGAGTTCCATTCCCGCATAAAACTGTCTTTCCAGACAGCCTGTACTAAAAAATTCATAACTTTCTCTACAGAACTCGGAACAACGAGCCTTCTGTTGGGTTTGAAAGCTAATTCAAAGATCTTTCTAACCATATATGGCACGAAAATTTTGGAGAAGAACTCAAATTTTGGCATGCAAAACAAGATGACGGTTTTTCATTACTATCATGAAAACTGTTCATAACAGTTTTATAAAACCCTAGTTTTCTTAAAACTAATTAGAACACCATTGTCCAATTAATTGTACCATAAATACCAGCCCATATGATGTTTGTATGAAGCACAATCATGGCTCTGATACCACTGAAAGGAATTGAACTAGAAGGAAACAGAATGCGAAATAACATGAACTAACAAAAATTTCTTATCAATTCCATGCAACCCATGAATCTGATTGTGATTCATACAAAACAATAAAACCCTAATTACAGAGAGAGGGTTTAGAACGTACAGTTGATTATGTCTTCTCCTTTTTGCTCCAAGCTTCGATTCTGGACAGCGGTGAATGAGCAGCCCAAGTGTGCTGCCTCCAACGGTATCCACACCTAACTAGAGCTTCAAGTCCTTTTTCCTCTTTTCCTTCTTGTTGCTAGAATAGGAGAAGAGAAGAGAGAGAGAGAGAGTGTTGGAAATTTCGACCAGCCCTTGGTGTCTTCCAAAAGTGATGATGTCACACATCATAATATGACTTAAATAGTCTACACTAAAGGGGCCGGCCTTAGGGGGGAAACCCTTTTAGGGTTTTGTGCAATTTCTCTAAATTGCACAATAACCCCTATTGTTTACATCAAATATAAACAAGGCCTCAAAGAACTATTCTTTATGCACTCATACCCTTTCTCTCATAGACTTTAAAGCCCTTCTTGCATGATCAGTGTGTGATCCCATTGGGTTCACATCATCAAGTAGTAGGAATAGCACTGAGGTGTGCACAATGGAACTCTTTCCATTTAGGGTCTAATTGGAACTCCTTCTAATTCTCTAATTGATTATAACTCACTTATATCAATTAGGGCTTCTACTAACTATGAATAACACCTAGCATATGGTTCATGGTGTTGTCCTTAATGAGGTGAATAAGTATCTAACAAAGAACCCTTTTGTTATAGTTTATAGGTTACAATTACATCCTTCTATCTACACAATGTCTCCAATTGAACCAATAGGACATGGAAGTCTGTCAAGTCCCTAGTTCAATTACTTTATACTCATTCATGAATATCAACTCATTGATGAACTCATGGAAACTCCTTTCCACATTCATCCTACCATAGCCATGGATTTAATGAGTTATATTATGAATGCTGTATGAGACATTCTCTCTCTTTTTCCTGAGAGTGATGGATCCCTTGTTGATCACTCACATGCCTTCATACACATAGCAATAGGGCCAATGAACACCTTTGCAGACCCCTGAATAGGATATGCACTTAGTGTTATCAAACTTCTAAAGCTACATGCATAAGACAACTATGGTGTCTCAGGTCTAAGGATTACTTGTACCACTATAACAATGAGAAACTGATTGATAGGCAGGACAAAACTCCATTCAGTTTATCTCATATCTTTGGTCACATTCAGTGTACCTATTCTAGTAATAGGCACCCACTTGTTGGTTGTAGTGTTTTCACACAAATAGCTTGAGATCTAACTATCGTCCTATAGAGTCAGCCTAACAAGTGCTAGTCCTATGGTTTATTACTGTCCATCATAGGTGAACCTTCAACTAGGAATGCTTTAGGAGTTTAGTACAGAGATATATTTACAGTCTTAAAATTATAACTCTTTGTAATTCCTATATTCTCAACTCTAACTCTATGGACATATTATGTAAATATAAATGATGCATATAAACATAATAGAATAAGCCCTTTTATTAAATCAATAATAAATGTGACATACATAAATGAAATCAAATGATTGTTCTTAATCCCTAAACAATCATCTCTATGATTGGCTGTAGGGCATAATCCTAACAACGCACCCTACCCATCCCTGGAAGCGCCTGCTCTGATACCATGTTACAAGTCTTGGGTAGAACTCACCCTAAAAGCTAGCTATTGAGGTAAGGGTGCCCTTACACTTATATATTGCATATTACTTCAATTCCCAAGTGATGTGGGATTTCGCTTCATAGGACCAAGTTCGGCAATCTCCTCTATTTCAGTGCTCGGTTCTATGCTTGAGCCCTAACTGTTTCAACATTGATAGTTCTCTCGGTGTTTGTTTCTAGGGCTGATGCCAAGGAAGCCAATGTGTCGGCATGTTTGTTCTGTTCTTGTATAAGTTGGTGAACAGTGACACTATCAAATTCAGATATTGACTTTTTGGTTAGCTCCAAGTACGCTTTCATTCTCTCGTCCTATGCTTCGTACGCTTTCATTCAGCTTGGTTGCTAATAGTCCTTAGGTAAGTTTCAGTCCTGCTAAAGTCTCTTTGTATTCGGCCTCATTATTTGAAGTAGGGAATTGAAGTCTTGCAGCACTTACAACTATTTCACTAGTCGGGGCTCCAAGGATAATACCTACCTCGGCTCTTCAGTTATTAGAAGTATCGAGTCTCAGTATCCAATAATGTTTTACTTACGTAGTAGATAGCCTTTGTTCCTTCTCTTCTTCTCGGATTACAAAGCACTAACCACATGTTGGGAGACCGCTAGGTATAAAAATAGTGGTTCTCCTACCTTTGATTTTGCCAAGATTGGGTGGCTCTCTAAATGAGCGGTCAGATTCTTCAAGGCAATTCGGCATTCCTCTATCCAAATGTACTTTGTCCTCTTTTTCTTTAGAGCTTGAAAAAATGGTAGACACTTATTCGAGGATCGGGAGATAAAGTGCCCAAGGGCTGTGATCATTCCACTCAATTGTTGTATCTCTTGATAAGTGCTTGGTTCTTTAAGTGTCCGCAATGCTTCTATCTTAGCTAGGGTTCTTTTAAAAACATTACAAAGTTAAGGTAAAAATATAATGTAGAAAAGAATAATGGGGTTGCATTTGCAAAATATGTAAAAAGTGGGTGTTTTTGTAATAAAAATATATTTATTTATTTTTAAAAGGAGTTACTTACGTGGTAAGTGATAAGGGCTTAAAAAAGGTATCATTTTATCACTAGGTATCACTTTATCACTTTATTAGCTGACAAAAAAGAAGCAAGAAACGGCAATCTATGATTTGGGGGAGATCGACGTCGGTGCCCAAAAAAGGGGTGATCGACTCTAGTGGCTAAAATAGCGACACCAGTAGAGTGAGGATGATGGCATCAACATGTCCCAAATTCCCAGGTGTGAGGGTTCAATATATGATTATTGATGTTGTTAGGGTTGTATTGTGGTTAAGGGATGATTTGAGTGTGCTGTTATAGATAGCTTGGTTTGGAGTATTTTGGAAGTTAAAGTTGATTAGAGTTGATGGAAACTTCATTTTTTTTTAAGTTTTGGGAGTTTTAGTAAAATAAAACATGATGTAGTTGACTACAAGTTCCATGTAGTTGACTACATCAAGGTGTAGTCGGCTACACCTTACTTGTAGTTGACTACACATTGCAGAATCACATTTTGGTTTTTGTAGTCGACTACACACTTGGTGTAGTCGACTATAACTCTCGAATTTGGCCCATGGGTCATGTTTTTATGATGTAAATTGACCCTTTTGCCCCTCCATCTATATATAACCCTAACCCACGATTTTCCCTTCATTTCTCCACTTCCTTAGCCGAAATAGAGAGAGAAAGAGAGGGAGAGAGAAGTTAGGTGTGAAAGAGGAGGCCGTGGATGAAGCACACGATCTCGAGAGTTCGGATTCGACGTCGTGGAGCTCTAATCTTACAACTTCCACCCCGTCTACGTGTGTACACTCATGGGTTTGCAATTCTAGCTTCCATTTGAGAGTAGGTGCATTTTTCATTGTCGTAGATCATTGTATGCATGAGTTAGGAAATTCTTATGGGGATTTACATGTTTACATGATACATTACATGTTTTACATGGGTATAGGGTTTGAATCCCATAAATTTCATATGTTTGGGAATCTAGGGTTTGATATTATACCTTATTTTGTTATATGAATGTTATATTCAAAACCCTTGCATGATTTTGGGTACAATAGGTTAATTTGAAACCTATTGGGTTAAATGCTTTACATTTAAACATTGGGGGTTACTTTTATACTAGTGTTTGGAACCCGTTTTTCTACCATTAAGAATAAAATGGTTATGGGAGATTAACATGTAAATGGATGTGATGTGGAGGGGTACTGGAGACAGGATTATTGCGGTCCCGAAGGAAAGAGACGTCTTGTCGTGTCTTCCTATCCTTTTGTCTTGGGCTACATGCCCGAATAGAGGTTACTACGGTCTCATGTAGGGATGTCTTGCCTTGTTTCCTCTTATTTCTGTGTGCGAGGGCCCGTATGACCTGGGGAGGATTATTCAGTTTACAAAACTGATGTTATGGATTGCCAGATATGGCGGATGATGTTTGGATTATTTACATGTTCTCTCTTATTTATTTCGAATTTATGAAATGCAACCCCTTTTTTATTGTATCATTTTTTTTTCAAATGCTCAAAAATAGTTTTTAAAAACCTTGGTATACAGCTTTGAAAAATGTAATCTACTGAGTTTATATTCACACCTATTTTTTTAAAACATTTTTCGCAGATATTGAGTAGGGTAATGATGACTCATATAAGGAGGTATCGTTCTGAGGCTCACGTGGGCATTGTGTGATGAATGTGTATTATTTATTACTGGTCTGTATATTATTTTAACAGACTTTATGTATTCTATACTACGTGTATTGACGGGAGAACCTTGTGGAACTTGTGGCAGCTTACTTTAATGGTTTCTATATGGATGTGTAACACCCCATTTTTGCACCACTTTACTAGGGTTCATTATTTCATGCATGTTTTTGTTTTGTTTTTGAGTCTAATCACTTGCATTAGTTTTTTAGAGTCATAAGGACAAGGACAATGGATATAATTTTGGTTCAATTCAGAGTTGATCTTGAGGGATAATAAGAGCTTTTGTGACTTGAGGGGCATAATCGTTTTTAAGCCACAAACTTTTCATTTGACCTTGAAATGATCTCCAAATTGTCAATTGGAGTTCATATGGATGCATATGAAGTATTTCTAGGTTCAATTTGATGAATCAATGGCTCAGGATTAAAATGGTTCGATATAGTTCAAGTTGGTTAATTGACCTTCCTTTGGGTTAGCTTAAATTGACTCACAATTACCAACCAAATCTTTTCAAATTAACTTTAATTAGTCTTTATTTTATCCCTAAAAGTGTTTTCGAAAGTTTAATTTTGATATGGAAAGCATTTGGATTGATCTTATGTGGATACCTATGCTTTGCAAAGGTAGAGCATAGCGGTTAACCGCCTTTGTCAAACCTAACCATGCCCCCATGGTTAATGATTTTCACCCTAAAATGTTCAAAAATGTATTCCTCATCGAAACACGGTCGTTTTGGTTTTTGTTTCATCAAAATCAGAGTTGATTTGACCCCTGAAACACTTTTAGAAGGAGAAGGAGTCCAAACAAAGAGGGAAGCTGAAGTGGGCTCGGGTGACCACCCAGCCCTGGGCAGCTAGCCGCCTGGGCCCAGGTGGCTAGCCACCTGGGCCTTGATGGTCACTCGAGACCACTTTCCTATTTTTTTGCAAACTCTTTGCTGAAGTGGACTCTTACCTATTTTGACGTATTTGGGCTCTTTTGGACGTGTTTCCTTCTAGTTTTTGGTAACTTTTGAGTTACTTAAGCACCAAGGGAGTCTCTAATAGCCCTTGGATTAATTTCTAGGGTTTTAATCCCAGCCATTGGTTTATCTTAATAAAACTCTATAAATATTCCCCTATGCTCCAGCACAATAGGAGGCAATTGGAGGTAATTAGAGGCACCTAGAGCCACTTTTAATTTGAGTTTGAGAGAGAATACGAGAGAGAGAGTTGAAGGAGAGTTGGAGTCCCTGCTATAACCTTGAAGAAGCTTGAGTCAAGTCATCTACAAGTCAAGAAGAGAGTCTCTACAGCAGCAAGGAAGCTCTTCCTAAGGTAATTATCTGTTTTCTTAATGCTTACATTAGGGTTTCTTATAAAATAAGCCTACAATATGCTAAAGTTATGTTTTTCATCATGTATGCAAGTTTTAATTAGTTAATTTACATGAAATAAATACTGTTTATCATGAGTTTAGCATGTTTAGGGTTTATTTCATAAGTTTTTAAGTATGATTGTAAGTTTAGGGCTTCCTTTGTCCTTGTTTTAGGATAGTTTCATATTGCATGCTAAAGTTAGGATTTTTATCATGTCTTATGGCTTTAGTTGGTTAATATGCATGATTTAAGTTCTATTTATCATGAGTTTAGTATGTTTTAGGGCTGTTCTATGTGTTTTTAAGTATGTTGGTGAGTTTAGGGTTCCTATTGTCCTTGTTTTAGGTTAGTTTCATATAGTATGTTAAAGTAGGGATTTTTATTGGTTTTTCTTCATAGTTGCTGTATATGTATTGCATATAGAATAACTATAATATGTTTTGCATGCATGTTAGTAGATTTTAGGGTTTTTTTATGCATGATATGGTTCTAGGATTGCATTAGGGTTTATGAGGGTTCGCTGTTTTTGCTATTTGCATGATTAGTGAATGATTTTAGGCCATAATACTATTCTGTCCAAATTGCTTTTTCTTTCTTTTTGTTTTGTTTTGAGCACGTGTAAGGGTGCAAACAGGCGTGATAATCGTCTTAGGGCATATAGGGCTGTTATTGTTTAAAATTGCTAATGCTTGGAGCTATTGCGCAAAGGTAAGTAGGGTGTGGAAGTGCCCTAATTCACTTCTTTCTATCTTTATTCTTTCCCTTCTCCTTCCTAGGGTTTCTTCATAATATGAGTCTATGGTAATTATTAAAGGTTTCCTTGCTAAATAAAATTCTGGTTTTTGTTAAAGTTTCCATATTGTGGAAGTTTTCTTAAATTTAAACTTGGTGTATTTAACTCTCTTTTGAATAAGGAAACCTAGGGTTTTTACCATAGGTTTGTATTAAGTTTTAACTTTATTCTAATTCGAACTACGTGGACTTTGATCTATGTATTTCATTGCATGGTATGTAGGCGCTCGTTTTGAGGCTCAAGTCCGTTCTAGGATCAAGTATCTTAGTCTTTTCTTTTCTCTCTCTTTTTTTTTTTTTTTTTTTTTTCTGTTTTATTTTCTTTATTTGATTATGCATGGATGGATGAATGAAATGTATGATATGCATGCTGTATTAATGTGATATTTCTTGATTATTGAGTGAGAAAGACTTTAATTTAGCCCAAATAAACCGAGAGACCAAAAGGGTGACATGGGTGTTTATAGGCTTTGCCTAGAACCTTCCCTATGTCATAACTTAGCCTCCGAATCCCCGATTTCTTTGGTTTTCCAAAAGACTTGTTTTTGCTTTTCCTTTTTAAACATGGAGTCATTCAAATTGTTTTCTTAAAACAAACTGTTTTTAGGTTTTCCTTAGTTTTCTTTAAAAAATAAGGTGGCGACTCCTTTTCTTTCTTTTTCAAACAAGAATCCTTTGTTGCCAATCCTTGTGGGCCTACTTTCCGGGGTTTACAGGATGGTTTTGTGATTTCTGATTGATTTACATAGGTTTGAAAATCGATAACTTAGTATGTCTCATTTTTAGATGGGACCATGCCAGATTTTCTTAAAAATAATTCGTAAAGTTATAATTTTAATTATAAATCATCCTTGAATTTCATTTTATTTATATTTTTCTTCAGACATGCCATGGCCTATTTTTCAGGTCATGACACTAGGTATGTAAGTTTCCTTCTTCTTCTTTTTCTTCTTCTTCCTTCTTCATCGTCGTTGTCGTCAACAAGGGCTAGGATGATGGTGACAACACGATTGGCAGACGGCAGCTATTCTTCTTCTTCTTCTTCTTCTTCTTCTTCTTCTTCATCGACAACAGCAACGATACAGTCGATATTTCCAGAAAATTTGTCGAATTTTCGACAAAATCGAAACGATTTCCATTGAAAATGATGGAGATGAAACTGACAAACAACAAAATAATGCTTCTATTCATCCAGCAAACATGATTACAAAGAGAAATCTGAAGAAATACAGAAAAGTAGGCTATTTGGGAGCCTAGAAAGAGCAAGATAATGCTCTGTAACAATTCTGTTTACAAAGAGAAATATCAGAAAACTGCTTCTAACAGCTAAAACAAGTCCTATTTATAGGAATCTAACCAACTAACAACTTGTAACGACTTCTAACAACTTCAAACTAACTAGTAACTAACTCAAACTAATAAGCAACTAACTATAGAAGCTTCTATAACATACTAATACTAGACAGTATACTATAGTATGAATCAGTATCATAATTCAAGCACATTAGGACTCCCCCTCTAAAAGAAACTTGTCCTCAAGTTTGAAGTAGAAGTAGAAGTAGAAGTAGAAGTAGGTCTTGACGTAGCTTATTGAAGCTCTCCCTTAACACCACCCAAGCAAGATCTCTTGCTTTGAAAAGAAGCTTCTTTCTTCGATCATCAGCTTGAAACTTGTGCTTGATATTGAGTTTCTCAATCATGAACCTCTTGGGAGCATGAACATCCTTCATAAATTCAACCAAGTGTCTACCCTTTTCATATCTCTTTGTTGGAAGAGGGAAAGAAACTTGATTTAAGCTACTTGGAAGCTTAGAACCAAGATCACCACACACATACTCTAATTCCCAAAGAAATGAGCTACTGAATTTCTCTTTTTGATGCTGTCATTGTAGTTCAACCTTCTTCGAAGGAGTCATGTGTTGAGTAACCTTGATAAAAGATGCTTCTTTGAGTTCCTCGTCAAAGCAAGGTGCCATATCATACATAGAAGTTGAGTTGGGAGGCAAATCATAAACACAATCAGCATAAGATGGCTGCAACAACTCACCAACAGCATTAGTAACTGCAAAATCAACCTCATACTCTAGTGGAATTGAAGCACTAATGCTACCACTATCAACATTTTCTTCCATAAGGCTTAGAAAAGTTGCTTGAGGCTTAGAGACCACCTTTTCCTTCATGGGCAGCAACATGTATGCTCTCAACCAATCTACTTCTCCAAGATCATCACCAACTTCTTCATTTAAGGGTTGTTCATAGATGGGTTGCACTTCACACAGACCAATCTCTTCTATTTCTTCCATCAAAAGCACTTTGTTGTGAGTTTCCGTGTCACGACACTTGAAGCATGTAAGGTCACTTCCTTGGAATTGTCTTTCTACTTCAACACTTGGAAAATTAGACCAAGTGGGTAAACATTCAGCCACCTCTTTGAGAGGAACTTGCTATCCACCACTTTTCTTCCAAGCATTTGAATAGTATCCATTCTTAGAATGGGTTTGTGAGTAACGGAATGGAAGAAATTGCCCCTTGAGCTTCTTCTTCATTTTATTCCACTCTCTAACCTTTCCTTGTCCACTCCTTTGGTGAAACACTTGTAATTGTTTCCACCATTCGGAGGCTTTTCCTTTTAGGTGAGTAGAAACCAACTTCACCTTCTTGCTATCCGAAACATTGTAGTAATCAAATACCCCCTCAAGAGCATTCAACCACTCTTCGAACTCATCTAAATCAAAACTTCCATGAAAGTTTGAAAGTTCATCTTCAATTTTATACTCCAATTTAGAGTCTTCACTCTCATTAGGAGAGTGGAGGTGCTGTACCATCTCCTTTAGAACCACTACTTGTCTTTGTAATTCTCCAATCTCATTTCTATGTTGCTGGTTTTGTTGTTGTGCATCACCCCTACCCATAGGTGGATGAAAATCAATTCCTTCATCAAGCTTCATTACATGTCCCCTTCTTCTACTTCTCTTACATGGCCCTCATTGAGCCATAATAGCCGTAGTTACTCACAAAAAAACTCCAACCAAACCAGAAATTAAGAAAGTTTGGCAACTAAACAGCAAGTAAATACTCACAAAACTCTAACTAGATTAGTTCCTATGTAGCAGAGAGCTTTTGCTCACTATAGCAAAAGAATTAAGCTTTCAAATGTCAAGGAAGAAGAGAATTCAGCCTTCGACTGCTACAGACAAAGATAACCAAGATTGTGATAACTGTAAATGGAGATCCAAACCTTGATTGACTCCTCTAAAGTTTCACGGAAACTCCTCAAGCCATAGAAGCTTCAACTGACCCTGTACCACCAAATTGAATAACTCCAGGCAGTCAAATGGTGCTGTTGCAGATTAATCAAGCTTTGAACTCAAACAAAGATGAAAATCAAAGCCTATGCAAGGTGTGATTACACCAGAACTGATGGCAAGGGCTTCCTCTATCCTTTAAATCACCTTTGCTCAATCTGCTGCTGTCAAAAGATAGCAAATCTTCTGCTAAACTTTGCTTTCGACCCTACTAGTGGAAGAAATCAAGGCTTAACAAGATTCATTCCATGACTAAGAACTCTGCAAACTTTACTGCTTTGTCTTCAACTAAAAATAATCGACTCTAACAATGAAGCAGCAGCCATCAATCACTTGCAATTGACAAAACCAAACCATAGACATCTCGATCTGGACTGTATATGAGTTTCGAGCATGGCTGACGGAACATACTCCATTGACAACCACGAAAGAAGCTTAAAAGGAAGAAATCCAGCAAATTCTCACCACAGGAAGGCTCAAAACTAAAGCTATAATACCAAATGATGGAGATGAAACTGACAAACAACAAAATAATGCTTCTATTCATCCAGTAAACATGATTACAAAGAGAAATTTGAAGAAATACAGAAAAGTAGGCTGTTTGGGAGCCTAGAAAGAGCAGGATAATGCTCTTTACAGAGAAAAAATTCTGTTTACAAAGAGAAATATCAGAAAACTGCTTCTAACAGCTAAAACAAGTCCTATTTATAGAAATCTAACCAGCTAACAACTTGTAACCACTTTTAACAACTTCTAACTAACTAGTAACTAACTCAAACTAACAAGTAACTAACTATAGAAGCTTCTGTAACATACTAATATTGGACAGTATACTATAGTGTGCATCAGTATGATAATTCAAGCACATTAGAAAATTACCTTGGTTCGTTCGATATAGATGATAACTTCGATACTCTCAATATTATCGAGAATTTCGACGATATTGCAATGATAAATTGTTAAAACAATAAGGACAGAAGGAATTGTATCAGGACTTGTCGATACACTGATATATCGGCTTTATATTGCCAATATATTTGATATTAAAGACCATGGTTGGATCACAACTCCTACAATTCAACAACTTAAGACAACTCCCTACTATAATATATTACAACTGAAAGAAGAAACTGAATATTACAATTGAAGAAGGGAGGAAACTCAAAAAGAGTATGGCTTGAGTTGAATCCTATTACAAGTACATGTTGGCAAGCTAATTGTCCATGCTAGAACTTACATTGTGACTCATATAACATTAATTGGTATTAGAGTGGTGCTTTTGGGTTATGGCTACATCACTAAAAATCTTGGAGTCAATGCATGATGATTTAGAAGATTGAAGGGCTTGTTTTGTGAACCATGGAAGCAAAACAATGGTTTTGAAAAGTCTTGAGTAGAATGAATGGCGGTTGAGGAGTCAAATATTTTTTTACAACGAAAATTTGGTTCTAGATAAATTTGGCCCTCTGCTTGTGGAAAAAGTGATGATTCATGGTCTCAATAATTCTTTTACAACACATGCTTTTATGGAGTATGATGATTTTGTGGAGCATTCACCTACTCCGTTCTTTCGAATTTTCTAACAGTGGATCATATTTGCTTTCAATTGTGGTCTAGAGGTGTTTTGAAGGTGGAGCGTGTAACAACATGAAGATTGTTTCACGACAATTACCAACTTATTGAGATGTTTAATTAGACTCAATCGAATATGATCTAGGATCAAGGAGATTATATTGTGTTTTTGTACTTAGACCTGAGGGCAAGGTTGTTCTGAAGGGGCATGGAATGATATGCTTGTATCGGCACTGGGTCTCTATTTAATTAGGATAATATTGATTATTACATTAGGATGATTGTAAATATTTTAATGGATTAATATTTTGTTTATTTTAGGTATAGATAAATCAGTTTGGCGTAGTTATAGTGGTTATTAGTAGCCAAATTCTTTTGTTAGAGGTCTAAAGGCCTTTACAAAGAAGAAGTTATTTGAACTATTAAGGGGGTGTTTGCCAAACTTGGTAACCGGGTTTTGTGGGGTAAGACTGATTGGTTTTTTGTTTTGAGTGTTTGGTAACTTTATGAATATTGTACGGAGGTTCAATTTACATCTCATAATGTGCCTAAAAATCTGTGAAGTGAAAACCAACTTTTTGTTGGTTTTAAATAAAACCAGATAGTGTATCAAGGTGGGTCCATGTCTGACCCATTTCTTGAAAATTCCAAACAGCCCCTAAGGCCTTTGTTTACAGGAGGTTTTTAGAACCCTCTTCACCCCCATTCTATTATTTCACTCTAATGTTTAAGTATATTTGGGAAAAAGTATGCATCGAATTACTTTAATTAAAATTAGATTAAGTGTTTAATCTTTGTAGAAAATTTTGATGATGCCATTTAGTTTTGCCTAGGAGTTCAATTATGGATAGGCTTCAGAAACTTGTTATGATATCATAAAAAGCAGTTTGCAGTATATTGGAATTATATGTTCCCGGTTCCTCTGTTGTTGTTTTATTAGGGTGCACATGCATACATGTGCAAGTGGAACATTGGAGAGAAGTTATTAATAGATGGACAGTTTGATACTTTGACATGATAACCCTTGAAGTAAAAGAAGAAGGGCTATTCTAGAGAAAGGAGTGGTAAATTTGGTAAGAATGCGAGTTTGCTTTTTTATGGTTATATAGATGGCAGGGCTACATCCCTTTTATATGAAATCTGTAGATTTCATCTTTATTGTGTTTGAAACTGAAAATACATCATCTAGAATGTAGCCGCTAAAATGCATGGAGCCATCTCCACAAAACATATTAAGTAGTTGGATATGAGGTTATTTCATGAAATGTAGAGGATGCCCATATTTCAAGAAAGTCATAAGACCAACAAATGGAGTGATTTAAATGCTATCAACAAATTATGTATCTTATAGTCATGAATCTTCTTGTTCATGGTGAATTTTATTATGTTAAGGTTCTCATACGAGAGAAGTAATTGGTTGTACAGTTTCTTTTACACAAAGTGTTTTTCCAATTTTCTTCATTTCTGTGTGGAGATAGTAGAAAGATGGCTTGTACCAGATGCATGATTGGATTTTTCCTTGTTTGATGCATCTTTTGCCCAAAAAAAAAAAAAAAAAAAAATTTGCAATTCAAAATATGTTACAAAGATGTCGAGTACCGTTGTTTTATTGGGGGTCTATCATGGTCAATGTCTGATAGAGGCCTAAAAGATGCATTTGAAAATTTTGGTCCATCTGCTTGAGGTTAAGGTAATGAGTCATTTGATTATGCTTACATGCTTCTTTAAATATATTTATTTATTTACAGTCCTTTTAATATCAGGAGCACCTGATGTATCAGGTGCACTCCAAAACACTTACCCGCGATTCGTATTTTGTAAAACCAACCGTTGGATTAAATTTGATTCATATGGAGGTCATACATGCCAAAAATCAAGTTGATCCGAGATTAAGAGCTGCTTCAACCATAAATCTATACTACTCATGAAAGTGTGGATATTGAAAACAATAAAGAGCATTAAAACAATAAATATTTAAACGACACAAATAACCCTACTTCAAATCAAAGCAATAAAGAGCATTAAAAGAATGTCAATTACCTCCCTATTAAATATATAAAAGACATTAACATAATATAAATTTAATATCTGATATTTTTATTAAATAATTTATTTATATTTTTTATTTATTTATATATTGTCATATTGATAAAATTACAAATGATGGAAAAACGTTTGATAGATGAAAATATCCTCAATAATTATTATAATATCTTGAATATCGATGACCCATCAAAAGATTAAACCTCTCCCACCAAAAAATGAAAAACCAGTTGCTTTTTCTCCCAACATTCTAGTAGAACTAAATTTATAATTACTATTTAAAACTAAGGTTTTGATTTTAAAAATTTGAAACTATTTAAACCTTTCAATAATCCATAATGGGTCTCAATCTAAGATTTCACAATCTTTTTTTTTTTTTCAACATCCAAATAAAAAAAACGATTTTAATTCTTAATTGAACTATGGCTTCAATTTGAATATAATTCTAAAAACTAATGTATTATTATAGGCCATAGAACTCACAAACATTAAGTGTTACAATATATGTTTTTGGGGCAAAAAAAAAATTATATATGTTTTTTGTTGAAAAAAAAAATTCTCACAAATAAAAAAAAAAAAAAATCATCACGTGGTGCACTGCTAGGATCTATAAATGAGCGATTATTATTGATTTAAAAAACGGAAGTTTTGGATTGAATAGCAATTAGTTTCGAATCAACTTGGGATTGCCTACATGAGAAGGCTATCTAATCCAACTGTTGGTTTCCCAAAATACAAGTCGTAGGAGTTTTGTTTATATTTTTTATTTACTTTGTTTGTATTGGTGCTTGCATCCATTTCTGCTTTCTTTACCTCATTGTTTGCAACATTTTAATCTAGTTAAATATCCACTTTGTTGCCATTTAATTTGTTTCTCTTTATTCAGTAAATAGGAGCAGTTAATATTTTAACGTTTCTTTCAATTGCTATGGCTTATTATCTTTCTATTTTATAAGAGCTATTTTGTTTCTGCTATAATTATGGAATGGAAGACTGTTTAAGCTGAAGTAATGAGTGGTTAAATAATTTTTATTTTCTCCGAGGGCTTGTTAATTTAGTAAGGAAACTTACAATGCCCGTATTTAGATGTAACAGATAAGATTATAGACTGAACTTCAATATAATGTAAACCAAGTCAAGTGTTAGTTGGTCAAGCTCTACCCTCTCTGATTTTTATCTGATGCTTTTGGTATCATCAAGGTGATAATAGATTTGATATATATATATATATATATATTTTTTTTTTTTTGACATAGTTAGGTTTTGACAAGTTCGCTGGACGCTTACGTGGATTTAGATTTGTCACTTTTGATGAGAAGAAAGCAATGGAAGATGCTATTGAAGAAATGAATGGAATCGATTTGGATGGGCGAACAATTATTGTTGATAAAGCTTAGCCTCACTAGGGCTCAGGTAGAGATCATAATGGTGACAACAGACGTGACTATGACCGTGGTCGTGATCGTGATCGTAGCTATGACTTTGGAGGTGGACGAAGATCTAATGGTGGAGAGTGCTTTAAGTGTGGGAAGCCCGGACATTTTGCTAGGGAGTGTGTGAAGGGGAACAAGGGGGTAGGTATGGTGGTAGGGATCATAGGTATGGTGGCGGCGGTGGAAGCAGCAATCGCTATGGGTTTGATTGAGATGGAGATCGAGTTGGGAGCCGTAACAGGGATGCTGGTAGTCGGGGCGCTTTGGGAAGTGATAGATGTAATCGTGACCGTTTTGGACCATATGAGCACTGGAGTACAGGAGGTTTCCATTCTGGATAGAGTGACTACTATCAATTGTGGTATGCAATATATATTGAGCCTTACAAATTCTTTTGAATGGCTGTGGTTGTGATGTGGTTGTGATGGAACCACTCTTATGTCATTTTGCAGCTGAAGAAGTGGAGACGTAAAGATGATGTTACTTTCTAGAGAGAGAAGCTCTAGGCGTAGGATAGCTTTCTCTTTCTCGTTTCTTCTTTATTGATTTCTAGTTGCTTTTCCCTTAATCCTGTTGTTAGGGTGTCACCTACCTTCAATTCTCAGCCTTGAATACAATCTGTTATGTTTGACCCATGTGTTTCTTCTAGTCTTTCTGACAGTACCCATAGTGAATCTTGTCATGATTATTGCCATAGAGAAGGAGTGTATGAAGAATTATGTGGATCTTGCCAAGGTTGAGGAATCTTAAGCAAAAGTCCCACACCAACTGGCTCAATCTGGGGGATCAAAATACTGGTTACTTCCATAAGGTGGTGAAGACTCGTAATGCATTCAATGAAATCCAGAAAATTGATGACTCATCTAGTAGATTACTGTCCTCTCCTGAGGAAATTAAAGCGGAAGCAGTTGGGTATTTTCAGAATTTGCTTAGCAGTAACGGTGTTCTCCCTCCTAATTTACATAATATTCTAGATGACCTTGAAGATTTCAGATGGAATGAAGATCAATTGAGGATTTTGTCTAGTCCTATTTCTCCTTCTAAGATTAAGGATACTTTATTCTCTCTTAACAATGATATAGCCCCTGGCCTGATGGTTTCACGCCTATTTTCTTTAAGAAAGCTTGGCATATTGTAGGTGGTGAAGTTGTTGATGCTGTTGGGTCTTTCTTTCAACATAGCAAGCTGCTTGGTGAAGTTAATGCTACTATCATAGCTCTTGTCCCCAAATGCCAAAACCCCTCCTCCATGAATGATTTGTTAAGTTTCCAACTTACAAGCCTAAGCTTATAAGTGGAGGGCCTAAACAGGTATTATGAAGACATGTTTAACTCGATATTTAATCGATGTGGGATGTGGCATATTTCCAATACTCCCCCTCACGTGCAGGCCTAACAAGATTCAAATGGCCTGTCACGTGGACAATAAAGACGGGCTTATGAGCTAAACGCGGGCCCAAGAACGACATGCTCTGATACCATGGTAAGTTTCCAACTTACAAGCCTAAACTTATAAGTGGAAGGCCTAAACAGGTATTATGAAGACATGTTTAACTCGATATTTAATCGATGTGGGATGTGGCATATTTCCAACATGATTTTCGTCCCATTTCCTATTGTAATACTATTTATAAATGTATTTCTAAATTGATTTCCAACAAGTTGAAGCCTTGCCTCCCAACTCTTATCAGTCCTAATCAATCTGCCTTTGTTCAAGGTAGGAAGATTTCAAACAATATCTTACTTGCCCAAGAGATTCTTAAAGGATATCATCGTTGGTCTGGGCCTTCTTGTTGTGCTATCAAAGAGGACCTTAGGAAGGTTTATGATTCAGTCAACTGGAATTTTCTTATCAAGGTGCTTCAGATTCTTAATACTCCTATCCAAGTTGTAAAGTGGATCAGAGCTTGCATTTATTCTACAAAATTTTCGGTTTCCATCAATGGAGGTTTGGAAGGGTTTTTTTATGGCCAAAGGGGATTGTGGCAGGGTGACCTTTTGTCCCCTTTCTTATTTGTGATTGTCATGGAAGTTTTTTCTAGACTGCTTGCTAAGATGCCCACTCAATCTAAAGTCAGCTCCATCATTGATCAAGATTGCTGGGTTTGGCCCCCTTCTGTTACTTGGGAATTAGCGGAACTGCAGGCTTCTATTCCATCTTCTTTAAGGTCTAATGCGGCTTGTCCTGATAAAGTTCACTGGCTTCCTTCTCCTGATGGTCAGTTTGATGGTCAATTTCTATCAAATCTGCCTAGGATACTATTTGCGTGCATTATCCTGAGGTGAATTGGCACAAAATTGTGCGGTTCTCTAAGGCTATCAGAAAACATGCCTTCATTTTTTGTCTAACTATCCAGAACCATTTAGCTACTAGAGACAAAGTGGTTTCATGGGGTCTTACCACTTGTGTTATGTGCCCTTTATGCCAGAATTCTTTCGAAAGTAAAGAGAATTTATTCTATGAATGCCTTTTTTCTGCTACGGTGTGGGGTGTTGTTTTAATGAAATGTGATGTGATCAGACATCCTAAATTGTGGGCATTAGAGTTTCTTTGGGCTGTTCACAACCTCAAGGGCAACTCCTGTGCTTCTACCATTAAAAAGATTGCATGGGCAGCTACGATTTGCCATATTTGGATTGAACGAAATGGTAGAATTGATAATAATTATTTTGTTAAGTTTCCAACCTAAAAGCCTAAACAATTAGGTGGAGGGCCCAAACAGGTATATTAAGCCATATCAAATTTTTATATTTAAACGATGTGGGATGTGGGACTTCCCAACATGTTTCAAAACTACTAGTGAGATCATTAAGAGCATCATCAATGATGTTAGAGCTAGAGCTATGAGTTTTAAACAGGTCAAAGATAATGCCAGGAACAGATCCTTTTGTTCTAATTGTAACATCAATGTTGACATTTTTGGACATTAGTTTTTGTTGTTGCTCTCCTCGGGCTATGAGGGTTTATCTTATTTGTTTTGTTTTCTTCTCTCTTTTACACAACCCTATAAGCTTTTGTTAGCTTATTAGGTTGTGTTTGCTGGAGAGTTGGTTTCCTTTGGGCTTTCCTCTTGTACATCTTTTTTTCCTTTTTCCTTTTATATACTACTCACTTATCCAAAAAGAAAAAGAAAAAAAAGAAATGGAGATGGCTGCTGCTACTATTTACAAATTGATGTTTCCTTGCGGGGATGTCATCTTTTCATTACGTTTGGAGGGGTCAATCTAATGGCTCTGTCTTTTGGAAGTGCGTACTTGGCACAAATGTTCAACTATTTTGTGTTACTAAAATGCTCACTTCAATGTTTTGGCCCGATGGAATCTTATACTTGCTTGACATGCATAATCGTACTTGGTATTATACTCTTTGTATGCCATAATTGTTGCTCGATTCCTTACGACTGTCTTGCTTACATGATTGCAAAACCCATTATAGCTGTTGGATTCTTATTGACATTTTTATGGGCAAGTGCAATTTCAGATGGTGGTGTTGGTGTTGGTGTTGGTGTTGGATGGTCGTTCGAAAGGACCATTGGAGATGATATAGGGGCTGTCCTAGAAGTAAGATGCTTATTTGGCTTCCCAGTTCTTCTAAACTCTGTTTCATACAAGATAAACAGGAGTCAAGCGGGCAATGTTTTTACCCTTTTTTTAAAAAAAATATGAAAAAAATATTATATAATATGCTTCTTGACAGTTCTTAATTTTCAATTTGTGCAATATTAATATTATTAACTTTTTGGCAGGATACTTGGCTATTTGTGGTCTTTTTTGATACGTAATTGGGTTTCTTTGTTGCTAATTGAACATGGTTTAAAACATGTAAAAATTGAGACAGTTTTTTGGGCAGCAACAAGCCATCTGCATTTTAACACAGCACAAGCCACTTTAATCTTCTCCACAGCACATTGATGGAAGAGTTCCATTTGACGTAAACATATATCAAGTTGTTTGGATGCTCTTGACTAGTTGAGCAACTGCTGTCCATTGTTCTTTTTATACGGGTCTCTGGTCCACATTGATCTTCTTGAGGAGCAGATTGTTGTAGTTCTCGCTTTGTTTCTTTGCTTGAGTGTGATATCTTGTTTTTGTTTGCTGAGATCCAGATCAGAGATCACGTTGCTTTCAGGTCAGATTGTGGTTCCTGAATTAGTTGTGGTTCCAAATATCAATTCTCATTGGCCTTGATGGTGGGTTCACCTTTTGATTTTTTTGTTGGGGTTGCTACATTTTTTTTTCAAGTCCTTTGTGAAAGTCATCAACGAAATAATTCTTGGGATGATTCTAGAACACTACTGTTTGTTTTTTTGTTGTGATTCTATGCCAATTTTTTCTAGGTTATGTTCAGCTTTCATTTTTCTGCTATCTTTCCCTTTTTTGGTTAAAAATTTTGAGGTTTGATGGATATATGGTAAAAATGATATCTAGTTTGCTTTAGATGGGCTATGAATTGAATTGTTTCTTATGAGCATGTTCTTAAGTACTTATATTGATGTTGGAACATAGACCTACTTATGGAGAAATTGTATAGAACTTTTATGAAATTCTTCATTCCTTGGCAGTGAGTGCATATATATGTAATTGATGTACTTTTCACAATATTAGTGTCAAGTGATTTATGAGTAGTTGTTACCAAGGGCTTTAATGTCGATATCAATGGATATATCGAGGGTCCAAAAATACGGATATATCGGATATATCGTTGGATATATCGACAATAACGATATCATTTTAAAGATATGGTGGATATTATGAGTTAAACACAGATATTTTTATTGAAACTCAAGGACATAGTGATTTAGATTCTAACACACAATTCAGGATAAAAAAATTACAGTTTAAATGTGTATAATATAAGTATATATTGTGTAGGGTACAAAAAACTTGTGTCGTGAAGTAAATAAAGAATACAAATTTATTCCAATTTGACATTTAAATTTCAAAGAAATATATATTATACTGTAAAACTTATAACCTATTTTTAGACCTTCTTTTTTCCTTTTTTTTTTTTTTTTGCTAGGCATGTCAAACTCAAATATTACATACTTGTATAATATTATATATATAAATATTTGCAAGGAAGCCAAGGACACAGTGGATATATGTCATACATATAATAGGACACAATGGATATGTATGAAAGCACGTGTCCAAGATGAGGCTTTTATTATATATATAATAATATAATATATAATATATGTTTTATAAAATAACAGGGACACACCCACGTGTACTCTAAGAAATTCAGGAAAGACCACCTAGACTTTGATTCGATGGATAAAACACAAAAGCTTATAATCAATCAAATAATTACAAACCAGGTTGTAGCTAACCAACAACCAATAACCAAAAAGCACCCAAAGAACAGTTACAAAGCAAACTATAACGATACAGAAAGCAAAAGATGGTTATAACCTAGCAACCATACAACTAGAGATCCTTTTTATCCACAAAACACGATATAAGGATATACTTTTTAAGTGAGCTAATATGTGGCAACAAGAGCAACGATGGTCGATGGATTTAATGGTCGGCAACGGCAGGAGCAATGACTGTTGACGACAATGGCAACCTATTAATGACCACAGGGAGGGTGATGGTGATGCATGAAGACCTTGATTGGTGACTTTTAACGATGAATACGGTGACAATTATTAGGTCAACTTTGATGAATCAAAGAGGATGGGACAAAAGCAACAGCATGGTCTCAATTTTTTATGACGGAGATGGCAGTGCATGGTGATTATGATCATCGGCAAGTCAGCAACAGCGATGAGGGAGATGATAACAAATGAAGAACAATAATGAACGATCTAATACCACTTAAACAAGTGAACTACGTTTATGTGAACAATGGTGCAGATAGGATTTGCCATTCTAACGCCATGTAAACAAGTGAACTAGCATTTTGGGAATTTTGGAAGAGAATAAAATTATCTTTCATAAGCCATGTATTTTGTATATATACAGCGAACATACAATTGAAAATATGAAAATAACTTGACTTAAAAGTATAAAACTAATCAAACACTCCCATAAACCAGCTTTACATGGCGGATTGGATTTCACATTTTATGCTTGGTAAATGTTTATCTTTCAACACAGTTTCTTTTGGTACATCCATTGTAATAATTCTTGTTGTGACCTCGTTTATGGTCTAACTGAATAATGAACAAATCAGGTTTCCTTTGCAAATTTTTGTTTTGATTCTAATCTAGTTTGGTTTCACTCAATAAATGTTCTATGCAAAATGTGTACTAATTTAGAGAAGTTTTTGTTGCAATAAATTTTAGTTTGACTTTATGCCTTATTATATTCATATGGGTCTAGGTTTCTCGTTCTCTTGTTGCGTGTGAGGGTGCTCTCTTTGTTGTTGATGCTTCTCAGGTAAATTTTTTTTCTCCTCTATATTTTGGATATGTTCTAGTAGTAGTATTTATCATGTTCATCCTTTTCGTGTCTGTGTTTATGATCATTCGATTGATATAATTGAATATCTATTTTGAGATTTTATTATAAAGTATGATTTTTTTGTTGTAAAATACACAAAATAGTCCTATATATTGTTATTAGAATTTTTTTTTTATAGGGGGAAAATCTTACGGATAGTATACCTTTAATCTTGTAGGTCATGGAAGCTCAGACACTACCTAATGTTTATTTGGCCTTGGAAAATAATTTAGAAATTATCCTGGTGAGTGGGTTGCCATGTTTCCTTTTGTTTATTTTTGGAGATTCTTCCACATTTCTTTCCTAGTATTTTAATATCCTCATTGTTCTAATATTTTCTCAAAAAGTGATTGTTAGTGGTTTATTTGCAAGTTGTTCATTAGGTGTGAGAATCTCTTTCGTATTTTTTGAATGTTGGAGAAGCACTTTGCATGATTTTTAATTTATAGAAATGCTTTATAATTTCTTTTTGAAGATAAGTTTTTGGTCCTATTTATTATCAATGAAGTTTGAAGCAAGATTTGCGTGGTTAACATTTTTGGGGCATGTTTAAAATATAATCTGCATAGGCGATTTTAAGAATAATAATGACTGTGCATGCAAATTTTTAAGTCTAAAATTATATAGATGGAAAGAGTGGACAAATTTAAAATTTATTTAATTTGTAAAAGAGGGAGTGAATCTTTCTAATTAAATTATTTACAGATCAATTTAATCTTTTGCTGCTTCTCTCTTTGATACCAGCAATAATGTGGAAAAAAAGCATCAGCAATCAGCAAAAAGGGCATACAAACAATGCAGTGTTGGTATCCTTGATATATCAACGATATGTCCACGCATTTTCGACAACAAATTAAAGAAACCAGGTGATAAGACAAGATATCGATATATTGTGATATTTCAAAGATATAATTCGATATTGATTTTTTTTTTTCAAATTTCTCTTATATCGCAACAAGATATCGCGTCGAGGATGGACGATATGACGATATATCGTTGATATCATTGACATTTTGGTCCATGGTTGTTACATAGAGGATATTCTTGTTATTGTTTTATAAGGATGGATAGTATATTTCATATTTCACAATTGATTTTCTACTAACTCCTAATTTTGATGCCACATCATTCTATATGAATGGAGTTCAAAGAAAGCTTCTAAGAGGGCAAACAGGGAAAGTTTGGCTGCCATGGCTGCTCTTAGGGAAGGCCCTTGTAATTTACGTATATCAAGTGGAGATACAACTGGGGAAGTTCCACTAATCCTCCCATCTCAACATTCTCAAGAAATGGAAAACCCCCCTGGAGGAACCACAACAACCTAAAAGGAAAAGGGGTGAAACCAAGATGAAGACCATTGCCATTGATAGTGCTAATCATGTTGTGATCCAATTCAATGCCATAGTTGCTCTTAGGAAGGGCCCGCATAATTTACGCATATCAAGTGGAGATACAACTGAGGCAGTTCCACCCGTCCTCCCATCTCAAGATTCTCAAGAAATGGAAAACCCCCTGTGGTTCCACCACGACAACCTAAAAGGAAAAGGGGTGAGATCAAGATGAAGACCATTACCATGGATAGTGCTAATCGTGTTGTGATCCAATTCAACGCCAAAGGTCAAGCTATTGGTGAAGTATCAGTCAGCTTGTCCTCTTTCTTGGGAGCTTTGGTTTGAGAAATTGTACCATTAACGATTGATGATTGGAGGCGTGTTCCTAAAGATATGAAAAATGTTATGTGAGCATCGATACAGGTTTTGTCTAAATACAAAAATAAAAAAATAAAAAAAAATAAAATTTATTCACTTTTAACATAAATAATATTGAATGAGTTGGGAATGTGGAGCTCGCCTAAGCTTTGTTGCACTATTACTGGAGTTTTCCTTGATAAATGATGCTGTTCATTTTCTAATAGTTGCCTATGTTAGTAATTCCTACTACATATCATCTTTTGAGTGTGAAAATTGAAAGATGGTGCTATTTATGTTTTTGTTTTGGTTCTTAATGGGTTATCAAAGGCTCTATTAGATAGATGTTATTTTCTTTTCTATCTTGAAGCTATTTTTCTGGAGATGATGAAAATAATAGAGCTATTGTTGAAGCTATTTTAACAACAGCTTTACTACTGGAGCTTTAAAAACTGATATCCTATTTGATTATGTTGATTTAAGAGGCTTTGAAGTTTGATGAATTCCTTAAATATTTACACGATTTGGGAATATAATGTAGCTGCTGGAGCTGTTTGGTATTTGCTTTTGATAAAAAGCAATTGGTTATACTACTATTGCTCTTATTTTGTTTGATATTGACAGTCAACTATTACATTTTCATTGGGAGTGTGGAGTTTGCTTGTGCTTTGTTGGGTTGTTATGGGAATTTTACTTGATAAATGATGATGTCCATCTCCTAATAACTGTCTATGTTGTGCAAGCAGATAGAAGGTGTTGCCTATCAATAGTTGATTAGCTTGCATCTTAGATTGCTGTTGATAAGATACAACTAGTTTAGTTTTTGGTCTTTTGATAGGATTTGTTTTGATTTGTTTGTTGGCTTGTTGTTGCTCCTTTGAGCACTGTTTCTTGCACTGTATGTGTTCTCTTTTGATAAATAAAATTATCATTTATTAAGAAAGCATTGAATATATGCATTTTATTGTAATATTGCAGCAACGATATGCACTAGGTGCAGGGTACTAGAAAGACTACGTATTTCAAGAGAGTCTAGTTCTTTATCCCCAGTGGAGTCACCACTGTGAGCACCATGCCCATAAAAAGAGTACTTTAACCACCGCGATGGTTCGAGAATACGCAATTAGCCTCGAAAGACTAATTGTGGAGAGGAGTCGCCATCCAGTTACTATCTGGGAACAATGAACCCTAGCAAGGTTCAACTCGTCATAACTAGAGATTCGGGTTCGGAGCTAGGGTACATCATCGGGAAGGTGTTAGGCACCCGACAATGCCCAGTCGAAACCAGCCCCTACATGGAACTATTGGCCATAATTAAATTGTCATTCAATTAAAATTAACCCTAAAACATGCAACAATTTATATCATATGAAAGTGAATGAGACATGCAGAATATAACCCAGGAATCATGAAAATAAGACCGAACTGAATCCAAACTAGAAGACAGGCTTACTGCCTGCAATTAACGTGGTGCGTACGCATCTATGCCAGTTGCGTACGCACCTTTGTCCATGTACCTGCACTTCTTTTAGTCCCACTATAGTAACTACATGCATTTTGGACAATAATAATTAAGAAATAAACATCCCAAATATTATCATACAGAAAACTCTAAAGCATAGAAGACTATTTGCCTTGATAAGGGTGCGTACACATCTGGGAGTCGTGCGTACGCAACTCGTAGGCATTTACCCAATTTCAGAAAACAGAAAGAAACAACCTAAGTTAGCCCCAGGTTTATATTATGAACACTACAAGCAGATAAAGTCACTACAAAATCATGGGATGGAATATTTGTCTAACATATCCAAATTAACATCATTAATCGATATTAACTATGATAAACAGGCAATTGGTTCTATTCATATTTAGCCTACCCCACTATCACATCATATCGAATCAATAACCCAACAATATAATCATTTATACATGCTCCACATTACCGTATTGCTCCACATTACCGTATTAATTCCTAATCATGTAGAATTCATAGAAAATATTTCTAGTATCTTACACATGCGATTATACTCCTTATATGCATAACCCTACTTTACGAATCCGAATAAACGATTAAAATAGGAATTACCCTCAGGTTTATTCGCCTTCTGTCTCGGTCAATCCTCCTTCGTAGCCCTTTGGAATCACAGCTTTCCTTCAAGCAATTCTCTCTCTCTCCTAGTATGCAGAAGTGGTCTCTTCCTCTTGTTTTTCTTTAATTTTCCCCCCTCTCACAAAATTATAATGGTATATTTATAGGGTTTTCTAGGGTTCCTAGGAGTCCCTCCCTGGATTGCTCTCATATTTCCATCCCAAATAGACTCTAACTCTCGGGTTGGACAATCCTCACAGACAGGGAAACGCGGTTTCAGAAAAATAAGGCAGGGTGCGTACACAACCCAAGTCGTTGCGTACGCGTGGTGCGTACTTATCGAGTGGGGATGCGTACGCACGGGATCTTTGTGATTTTGCTGAAGTCGTGCTATAATTCCGCAGGTTTGATTAGGATTATTTCGCATGCTTTTAGATCGAACAATAAATATCATCATCGAGATAAAAAAGATTTAGAATTATTAGTAGTACAAAATGGGGTGTCTACACCATGGAATCAAGAGAGCCTCCTATGATTATATTCAATTATTAGAGCTCCATTGGGTGTCTGGGAAGGGTTATGATGTCTATGGCGATTCTAATTGAGTTTAGAGGGTGTCGTTGAGTCTAGATAGCCTCCTAGGATTTTTTGGAGTGTATTGATCACCTACAAGAGTCTAGGAAGCTGTTGTGAGGCTCTCACAAGTCCATGGCGACAATAATTGTCTCCTGAAAGGGTCGTGGACTCTAGAAAGCCTTTTAGGATGTTTTGGAGTATATAGTGCTCCTACGACTAATCCCCCTGGGCACATGCAGTCCCCCCGTCCCACATGCACCTAGGCAATTTGGAGTATATAGTGCTCCTAGGATTTTTTGGAGTGTATTGCACCTGACTAATCCCCCTGGGCACATGCAGTTCCCCCGTCCCACATGCACCAGGCAATTACAGGACCAAAGTCCATGGGAGTACCTTGAGGGGGAGTGGTGGGATTGGAACCCAAGACCTCTTGCAAAGCAAGAGAGTCTTGGACCATTCGGTCCACCCCTCAAGGGTAACGCGCATTCCTTTCTCGCCAAATATTGTAGATGGTGGATGCCCAGGCAAGCTTTTTAATGCTAGAATTAAAGTTATTCTTTTTTAGAGAGTGAACAGCCCAGTTGAACTCATTTTGCCAGAACCTGGGAGTACGCCTAACACCACAAATTTTGAGAATTTTGCCCCATATATTAGACGTGATAGAGCAAGCATAAAAAAGGTGGTCCCTACTTTCCTGATAGATATTACAAAAAAGGCATGTGGAATTAGTAGATAGACCCCAAGCCACTGACTTTGTCTAAGGTGGTGATTCTGCCAAGAATGGTAAGCCAAGCTATGAAAGAGTGCTTACGAATAGCATCTTGAAACCAAATGATATTGTGCCAATCATTAACTTGAGAGCGATGCCTAATAGCATTCCAAGCAGAAAAAATGGAGAAAGAACCAGATTTATCAGGAGTCCAAACAATTCTATCAGGCCAAGAATCATTGGGAATCAAAGTATGAGGCATAGCATCTTGTAATTCCATGAGTTCAAAGGTAACCGTGGGAGGCCAGTTCCAACAAGATTGATAGATAATGGAGGAAACTTTAGCATTTGTAGAAATGGCAACATCATAAAGGATACGATTGCCATATCTTTGAAGAATAGGGCCACTGGGATGCCAATCATCATGCCATAGAAAGGTAGAAACACCATTACCTATGATGTGTTTAATAAAAGGCCGAATCTTATCTCTGATTTTGAGCAACTTCCTCCATATCCAAGAGCAATCAGATGGTGTATAAACCGCCCAGAAACTTCTTTCTTTAAGGAGGTAGCATTTTATCCATGCAACCCAAAGAGAACCAGACCTCATAAATAAATTCCAAATGTGTTTCATGGCAGAGGCAATATTGAGATCTTCAATTCTTCTAAGCCCAAGACCACCTTCCTCTTTAGGGGTACAGATATTGATCCAACTGACTTTAGAACCAGTGAGATTAAGATCCCTGCTTGACCATAGGAAAGCTCTAAAAATCTGCTCTATTTTCATAGAAACTCTTTTAGGCAATATAAAGATACTAGACCATAAATACTGAATGCCAAAAAGCACAGAATTGACAAGTTGGAGCCTGCCTGCATAAGAAAGCCTTTTAGAGCCCCAAGACTGGATTTTCCTAGTAATTTTCTCCACCAGCCCATTACAATCAGCAGCGGAGAGTTTGGAAGTTATGAAGGGAACACCCAAATATTTCACTGGAAGTTTGCCTTCTTGAAAGCCAATGTTGTCTAAAATGCTAGCTTTGGTGGACTCTGAAACACTTGAGAAGAAGATGTTGCTCTTGTTAGCATTAGCTTTAAGGCTAGTAATGTTTTCAAACTCTAATAAGGCTTGCTTGATATTATCAATAGCTTCAAGACTACCATGGGAGAAGATCAAAAGATCATCAGCAAAAGCTAAGTGAGTGATCTTTAATTTCTCACAACGATGATGGTATTTAAAACCAGGCTAATTGGAACATCGAGATAGAATCTTGGACAGGATCTCCATGACAATAACAAATAAATGCGGGGATAATGGATCTCCTTGCCGTAAGCCTCTCTTGCCAACAAAATAACCTTCTAAAGCCCCATTAATAGAAACAGAGAATTTGGCAGTGGTAATGCAAGCTTTTATCCATTTCAAGAGATGAACAGGAGTGTTGAGATTTTTTAGCACATCAATAATAAACTCCAAACTCACAGTGTCATATGCTTTCATTAAGTCAACCTTGATAGAGCATTTGGATATGCCTGTGTTGCGCTGATAATTCTTTAGAATCTCTTGAGCAAGAAGAATGTTATTAGATATGTATCTACCATAAACAAAGGCAGATTGAGAAGGACTGATAATATCTGGCAGACAATGTTTTAAACGGCTTGCAATAATCTTAGCAATGCATTTATAGATTGTGGAGCAGCAAGATATTGGCCTATAATCACTCATCTTGGATGCATTAGGAATTTTGGGAATAAGAGCTAGCGTAGTAGCATTAACCTCTCCAAGGAGCTTCCCAAATTTGAAAAAAGACATAATAGCTTTAACCAGATCATTACCTACAATATTCCAGGCCTTTTTGAAAAAGAGAGGGGTAAATCCATCTGGACCAGGCGCTTTGTTGTCATTGAGAGAGAATAATGTAACTTTAATTTCTTGATTAGTGACAGGCTGATTAAGGATAGCAAGATGATCATCATTCCATTTCCATTGAGGGAACTCTTGCATAGAAGTAATACTGCAAGGATAGGAAGGAGAGGAACAACCAAATAAATTCTGAAAGGAATTAACAGCTTCCAGACTGATATCCTTGTGAGAATCAAGAACATTGTTGGAGCTGTCATAAAGCTTAGAAATGGAGTTAGAGGCATTTTGAACTTTGACTGCCCTGTGAAAGAATGCAGTGTTTTGATCACCAAGCTTAAGCCATTGAATTCTTGCTTCTTGTTTAAAGAAAGCTTCCTCTGCCTTAGCCACTCTGATATAATGAAGATAGCAATCCTTCTCCACTCTATTGTAACTCTCAATATGAGGGTTATTAAGGAGATCACTCTGAGCCTTATGCAAGTCTTCTTTAGCTTTCACAACTCTATCACAAATGCTTCCAAAATGATTTTTGTTGAAAAGCTTCAATATACTTTTAACAGCTTTAAGCTTGGTATATAGAGCATATATGGGGGTACCTTCAACAGAAATATTCCAACTATCAATAACTGTAGAGATAAAATCAGGATGGTCAGCCCAGTAGTTGAAGAACTTGAACGGCTTACGAATCTTTTCTTTGTGATCAGATAAAGAGACAAGCATAGGACTGTGATCAGAAATACCAGGGACAAGGAATTCAGTGACACTGAGAGGAACCTGTCAAGCCAGCAATCATTCATCAAAGCTCTATCAAGCTTCCTATCAATAAGAGCATCACCTTCACGTTTGTTAGACCAAGTAAACAGGGGGCCAATAAATTGCATATCCACAAGATCAGCTTCAAGCAGGCTGTTATGGAATTCGGTCATGGCAATAGAAGAAAGAAACCTGCCACCATATTTCTCTGAGGGAAACTGAACTAAGTTGAAATCCCCCAAAAGGATCCAAGGAAGAGAATTAAAGCATTTAGTCTTATCAACAATCTGTCTCCATAAAATAGTTCTATCATTAGAAGAGTTAGAAGCATATACAAAAGCACAATAAAACTCCACATTCTTGGCTAAAATTCTGACATGACAAAAGATAGCTTGGTCAGAAGAGATGATGGCTTGCACATCAACAACAAAAGGGTCCCAACATACCCAAATTCTACCTAAAGTGGAAGCATGATAATTATGCAAAATATTCCATAAAGGACAAATAGAATTATAAACTTTATCAAAATTCATAGATCTCACTCTGGTTTCTACTATACCCATCATACTCAGCTTATGATTCCGAATAAACAATCTGACTTCTTTGTGCTTTAAAGGGTCGTTGAGACCACGAACATTCCAGCAAGACAACTTAATCATTGGAAGGCTTAGAAGACTGGAAAACCTCTTTCCCTTTGACAGAAGCCATTATCTCATTGGAGACAGGAGACTTTGAATTGGAGTTACCCTTCTTGTTGCTCTTTTTCTTCTTCTTGTTGCTACCTTTCTTTTTGTCAAGTTCATCGAGACTTTGAATTGGAGTTACCCTTCTTGTTGCTCTTTTTCTTCTTCTTGTTGCTACCTTTCTTTTTCTCAAGTTCGTCGATCTTGATGTTACGGTTCTTAAAAAGGTTAACAGGAGAACTATCAGATTCAGAATTCATAGCTTCATTGACTTGAATAGGCAGGCTAAGTTCATCTTCAATGACAGAACTAAGAGCATCAAATTTGTTGGCATTCGTACCTGAATGGGGAATGCCCTGGGTAATGTTATCTTTACAAACTGAACAACTCTTAGTAGCTTGGGAAGGAATACTCAGAGAAGGAAGGGGTATGGGGATAATCTTAGGAGGAGGAAGGATGATAACACTAGGAGGGTTTTGAGAAATATTCTCAACAATGGAGTCAGCATCTGGGAAGTCAGTAGGGACTGTCTCTTTGGTTTTAGGAACCCAAACTCGTTTAGTGGCAATTGTGCATTGGGAAGAAGAGTGACCGAACAAGGAGCATGATTTGCAAATAAGAGGCTTCCATGGGTATTCAACCCCAATTTCAATAGTAGAACCATTACTTAACACCAGATCAAGAGAGTTAGGAAAATCAGAATTTACCTCTACTTCTATACAAACTCTTGCAAAGTTTAGACGAGATCTAGATTCAGTGAGAGCATCAAGGTATAGCGGGTTGCCTACTCCACTCGTGACATAGCTTATGCCATCGATGTTCCAGTACTCAAGAGGCACATTAAACAATTTAACCCAATTTGGAATTCTTTTTAGAAGAGGCTTAATCATCTCCATGTTAGGCTTCCATTTCCGAAGAATGAGAGGCTTACCACCAATGAACCATGGGCCAGCTTCAAGAACCCACTCAAGAGCATCACTGTTCTGAAATTTGAATAAGAAACACCCACCTTCTGTGGTTAAGATCTCAGGCATTTCTTTTCGACCCTACATTCGATCAACTGAAGATTTAAGGAACATGTAAAAAGGTTTTTTGTCTATGAATTGACCCACAAGGCAGTTCATCCAATGATCTGTACCTGCCGAAGCTACTTCAGGAGGGGGCGAAATGATAATCTTGCCATTAACATGAGTCGGAGCGAAGTATTTGAGATCTGAACTATCTCTCTTAGTAGGAGCAAACAGCGATTTCCAGTCAACAATTTTATGTCCTTGAGTGTTGGTAATCGAGCTCGAAATGGGGTTACTGCTAGAAGCACCATTGATCTCTAACCTGGGTACATCAGTGGAAGTCTTAGAACTGAGAAGGGGAGGAAACTCAGATTGACGCTTCAGCGCCGTTTCCACTGACATCTATGGAACTTTGCCCTGAAAGGTGGAAGATGGTGGAGCTACGTAACTCCTTAGTACTAGCCAAGTTAACACGAGAGCCATGGTCGTGCTTCAAAATGGAGATTGGAGCACTAGAAACGCGTGCATCTGGTAGATCTGAACACGGACAGTGCAGATCCTCAGATTCTGACTTCGTACCAACTAAAATACATAGGATCCGAAGCTCCAGATCCACGAGATACGGAGAACTTCGGGGAAGAAGAGGGAACCACCTGTACAACACCGTTAGGAAGGGAAAGAGAGGGAATAAGAGGGGGCGGGTTGTCAGACAACACGTTCACTGGAGAAATAACTCCATCCGAAGAAGGAGTTACAACTACGGGGAAGGGAGGGAGAATTAGAAGAGTGATCTGAAGTAGATGAAGCCATAAATAAGGTGAATCTGAAAGGATAAATGAGAATAAAGGCTACGGGTTTATTTCGGGGAAGCTTGCATCTCTCTAAGGTTTTAGGCATGAAGGCTTGCATCTCTCTAAGGTTAAGCTTTCCAGAATTCTTGTTTGGGTAAATCTATACAATGTTCCTCTAAATCTTTGGACCATTGAGGGCCTTAGTTATGTGGCTAGTGGAATTGGTGTTCCATTACACTTAGATGATGCTACTGAATCAAGAAGCAAAATAAATTATGCTTGTGTTTGTGTGGAGATATCAGCAGATACTGAAAATTCCCAAGAATTATGATTTGGACTTGGGTAAAGGCAAGATCATCTCACTTATCAAAAAAAAAAAAAAAAGATTATCTCTATTGATGTTGAAGTGCCTTGGAAGCCTCCTTCGTGTAAAATTTGTAAAGTGTTTGGGCATTCTGTTAATAACTGCCATAGAGTTATTAATAGAATATAGGTCCCTAAGCCACCCACGAATGAACAAACTGATTCATCAGTGAACACCCCCTCCACTCCTCAAGATAAGGATTGTAAAGCTAGCTCGTTAAAGACTAATGAGGTTATAGAAGATAACTCAAATTGGGTTATTGTTGGCAAGAAAGGAAGGGTGAAATCTAGTGTATCTCCTAGCTTCCACAAGAATACAACTAATGCCACCTGCTCGGTTCTTAATCCTTTAGTGATGGATGAGGCTTTATGTGCGCTGAATGGCAAGGATACTTATAGGCTTCGTTATGGGTCTAACACGGGTACTATTTCTCTTTGTTCCTCTTCTAAATATGATCTTGGATTCTCTAAGGACATGGGGAGTTTAATTACCTCTAGTAGTCACTACCATGATGTAGATGATACCATTACTCACCAAGCTCGTTTTGTAAAGCTCAAGGAAAGACTTGATCAAGCCAAAGAAAAGATTGACATGCCCTTGAATTCTTGTATTCACAAGAGCACTACTTCCCCGAATTCCAAAGGGCACAACGTATCTTTTGCAGGGATTGATGTGAATTAGCCTTTTGAGTGGGTGTTCTTTGTGTGCCTTGCTGGTTGTTTTTGCTTTCTCTCGGGCTGTGAGAGCTTTCTTTTTGCTTGGTTTCCCCTCAACTTGTGAGGGCTAGTTCTTCTTCTTGCTTCTGTAGGCAGCTTGTTTCCCTTTTAGGGCTTGTTTTGCTCTTCATGTATATCTTGGTTTTTTGGAATATAAGTCTCACCTATCCAAAAAATAAATAAATAAATAAATAAAAATAAAGGCTACGGGGTAAGAGGGAAAGCATCATCACGAAGGGAACCAAAAACTAGAGCTTCTCTCTCTAGTCATTTTTCTCAGATATGGCCCTCTCAGCTTTTTAAATAGGGTTTTTTTTATTTTATTTTATTTTATTTTATTTTATGAATAGCTTTAGCAAACCATAAAATTTTGTGCCAATCACACTCCACGAATAGCATTCCAAGCTGAGGAAACCAAGAAATAACCAGAATTAGCAGGGAGCCAAACAATAGAATCGCATCTACTAGGGACTAGAGCAAAAGAAAGAGGGGTAGCAACTTGAATTTCCATGAGATCCAAAGTAATCGTGGCAGGCCATCTCCATGATAAGCCATCAATAATTGCACTAACCTTAGAATTTGAGGGAAGTGCAGAATCATAAAGTAGACGACTGGAAAACAGAGGAAGAATCGGACCCAGGGGGTGCCAATTATCATGCTATAAGAGGGTATTTTCTCCATTCCCAATTTTATGTTTCATAAGGGGACTGAAATATACCTCTAATCTTAAGAAGTTTTCTCCATACCCAAGTGCAGTTCGAAGGAGGCAAGACTACCCAGAAACTTCTCCCTCTTAGTAACTTGTGGGGATTCCATGAGTCTATGGCAACTCTAATCGTGTCTAGAGAGCGTCGTGGAGTTTAGGGAGCATCCTAGGATTTTTTGGACAGTATGGAGCTCCTACGGGTTGTTAAGGTGCCGTTGTGAGGCTCCCATGAGTCTATGGCGATGCCAACTGGGTCGAGAGAGCGTCGTGGAGTCGACAAAGCCTCCTAGGATTTTTTTTGGAGTGTATAGAGCACCTACTAGCTGCCTAAGAAGCGTTGTGAGGCTCCCACGAGTCTATGGCCACCCTAATTGAGTTTAGGGAGCGCTATGGACTCTAGAAAGCCTCTTAGGATTTTTTTTTTATTTTGAACAGTTTAGAGCTCCTACGGGTGTCTAGGAAGCGTTATGAGGCTCCAATGAGTCCATGGTGATTCCAATTGAGTCTAAAGAGCGCCGCGGATACTAGAAAGCCTCCTAAGATTTTTCAGGACTGTGTAGAGCTCGTACAAGTTGTCTAGGAAGCGTTGTGAGGCTCCTGCGAGTCCATGGCGACTGTAATTGAGTCTAGAAAGCACCGTGGAATCGAGAAAGCCTCCTATGATTATTTTCAATGATTAGAGCTCCATTGGGTGTCTGAAAAGCTGCTCAATGTGTTAAAAGACACTATTAGGGAGTATAAAAATACTACACCAATAGTATTGGATACTATACAAAACCGAGGAAAGTAATTGAATTCTAGCGGCATAGGATAGTCTTCTAGCGCTCCAGCTCTTAATACGGTTCGTAATTTTATCAATCAAGGGAACGCAGTCTTTATAGGTTAACTTGGTAGTAATAAGAGGTACACCCAAGTACTTCACAGGAAGCACACCCTCTATGAAATTGAGCCGATTGGACAAAAGTTGTTTCTCAATAGGGTTGATGCCAGCACAAAAAACCAAACTTTTATCAGGATTCACCTTGAGGCCAGGAAGAAGCTCAAATTTGTCCAACGCAATCATGATTTGATCCACATCATTAACACAACCCATCAGCAAAGATGAGTACGTCATCAGCGAAACATAAATGGTTAAGCTTAATCTTCTCACATCTGCTATGATATTTATAATTAGGAAGAGAAGTGATATTGGACAGCAGCTTAGAAAGAACCTCCATCGCTATAACAAAGAGATAAGGTGAAAAGGGATCACCTTGTCTAAGACCCCTCTTCCCTTCAAAGTAGCCTTCAAGAGAACCATTAATAGAAATGGAGAATCTAGGGAGGTAATGCAAGCTTTGATCCACTTGCTAAGTTGAGCAGGGGTATTGAGAGTGATAAGCACATCCAAAATAAATTCCAGATTGACCGAGTCATAAGCTTTCATCAAGTCAACTTTAAGAGCACATCTGGCAGGCCCTAGAGTTCCTATGATAATTCTTGAGAATCTCTTGTGCCAGCAACACATTATCAGAGATGCTACGACCTTGGATGAAGGCTGATTGATTAGGGCTGATGGAATCAGGCAAGCAAGATTTGAGTCTATTGGAAATAATCTTTGAGATGCATTTATAGACAGTATTACAACAAGAAATAGGACGAAAGTCCTTTATTCTAGCAGCATTGGGAGCTTTAGGAACCAAGGCAATATAAGTAGAGTTGACTTCACCAAGTAATTTCCCACTGTTAAAGAAGGAGGCAATAGCAGCAACCACATCACTTCCGACAACCGGCCAAGCTTGCTTAAAGAAATAAGAAGTGAAGCCATCAGGCCCGAGGCCTTGTTATGATTGATGGAGAAGAGCGTCTCCTGGATTTCTTTGGCCGTAACAGGAGAATTTAATATAGAGAGTTGATCCTCATTCCACCTCCAATCAATAAGATCATTGAGGAAAGCCAACCTGTCAGTAGAAGGGGAAGGAGAAGTACCCAGCATCTTCTTGAAGTAATTTACAGCTTCATCACTAATGTCAACATGATTAGTAAGCAAAATATTGGTATCATTATACAATTTAGATAAAGAATTACCAGAATTCCTAATCTTAACTGCACGATGAAAGAAGGAGGAATTTTGGTCACCTAGGCTTAGCCATTAGGATTCTAGATTTCTGTTTGAATAAAGCCTCCTCAACCATTGCTAAGTCAATGTACTTCTTGTAATAGTCTCTTTCCACAGTGCTGACACTATCCACATGAGAGTTATGGAGCATATTCAACTGAGCATTGTCAAGTTCAGCTTTGGCAGCATGAACCTGGTTGCTAATATTTTTGAAATACTTATCATTGAAAACCCGCAGAGCCTTCTTAAGCCTTTTGAGTTTGGAACATAGAATGAACATAGGAGTACCTCTAATATCACTATCCCAGCAATTCTGAATAGTTAACAGGAAATCTAGATGCTCAGCCCAAAAGTTGAAGAACTTAAAAGGCCTCTTAAGTTTCTTCGTCTGAGAAGATAGAGAAATCAACATAGGACAGTGGTCAGCAATTCTAGGAGGAAGGAACTCTGTCACAATATTAGGAAAGACATCCAGCCATTTATCGTTAATTAAAACTCTATCAAGCTTCTTAGCAATCAATTGATCTCCTTGTCTTTTATTTGTCCAAGTGAAAAGAGGACCAATAAAAGGCATATCAATCAAGTCAGCATCCAAGAGGCAATTGTGAAAATCATCAATATTTGAGGAGTGAGAACTATTACCATCGAATTTCTCACTGGGAAACCTAACAGTATTGAAATCACCTAGGATAACCCAGGGTATAGAGCTGAAGAGATTGGCTTTGGTAGTAATCAGATTCCACAAAGGAGCTCTATCAGTAGCAGCATTAGAAGCATAAACAAAAGAACAAAATAACTCATAACCATCACTAATATTAACCACTTTGCAATGAATAACCTGATTCGAAGAGCTAACAACCATGACGTCCACAATCATCGGATCCCAACAAACCCATATACGGCCAAGAGTGGAAGCATGATAATTTTGAATCACTTTCCAGTTGGGACAGAGGGCATTAGACACTCTGCTAAAATTGACAAACCGAACTCTAGTCTTAATTAAACCACAGATATTGAGATTATTCTTAGTAATAAATTGCCTGTCTTCTTTCTGTTTAAAAGGGTCATTAAGGCTCCTTATATTCCAACAAGCTAACTGAATCATTTAATAAAGAAGGAGAAGCCACTGCTTTACCCTTACTAGGAGGGTGCGCCGAAGGAGACTGCTGAATTGGACCAGCCTTCTTATTACTGCGTTTCTTCTTCTTATTGTTCTTGCTTTTTTGATCCACTTCATCAACTTTCAAGTTCCTGTTTTTGAAGACATTCTCTGGAGAACTCTCAGGTTCAGAGATAGCAGAGCTGTTACCAGGGCTATTGAAATTGCCCTCTTCTTCTACTAACTGTTTACTGAGTAATTGAAACTTGTTGGTGCCAATGGTGGGGACTTGAGAACTACTATGGATAGTATCTATGCCAATAATCGAAGAATTTCTAACAGCAATGTCACCAGTAATAGGGGAACTAGCAGGGATATCATAAGCAACAGGGAAGGGGGGAACCTTATTAGATTCTTGGGACAGAACAACAGGAGTAGCTTGAGGTTCAGTAGGAGAAGAGAGACTAGGATCCTCTGACGTAGATGCCTTTGGAACCCATACCTGTGTGAGTTTGGATGAACAATGAGCAGTAGTATGACCAAAAACCTTGTAATGTTTACACATTTGCGGTTTCCACGAGTATTCAGCACCTATGACATTAACTTTGCCTCTTCTCATGTTAAGATTAAAGGTAGAAGGAAACTCTGATTCAACAAACACTTCAACACAAGCTCTAACGTAAGAAAGCCTAGATCTAGATTCTGTGGAGTAATCCAAGAACAGAGGAACCCCCACACCACTGGCAACATAGCTCATACCCTCGTTTGTCCAATATTCAACAGGAACATTGTATAATTTAACCCAAATAGGGATTTCCTTCAACTGGGGTTTCACCATTTCCATCTTCAGAGACCAGTTCCTCAGGATGAGGGGCTTACCGCCAATAAACCACGACCAGATTCAAGAATCCATTTAACAACCTCCGGATTAGTGAACTTGAAGAGAAACAATCCATAATCAGTGGAAAGAACCTCAGGAATCTCTTTTTTCCCCCATAATCTTTCAACAGAAGCTTTAATGTATGAGAAAGCTAGACGTTTATCAATGAATTGACCAATTAAGCAGTTTTTCCATAGATCGAAACCCATTTGTGCTACCTCAGGGGGAGGAGACACCTCAATCTTCCCGTCAATTCTAGAGGGAGGATAGTACTTTAGAGCAGATTTAACCCTCTGTGATGAGCTGAATAGAGATTTCCAGCTGTGAGTAGGAGGGGGAGGAGATGTCGAACTCACTAATGGAGTAGCAGTACCGGAGCTAGGAGTCTCCGTATGAACCTTAGCAAAGGTACCCGCAGCGAAAGGGCCAAGATGGGGATTTAGCACAGGGAAATCACGATCCATGGTAAAAGATGTAGTCCTATGTAGATCTGAAGGACCACGATCAAACATAACTGCCTGAATCTGATAGATGTTTACCTGATTCACATCCACGAGATACCAGCACCTCAGATCTGGTCGATAAAGAGGAAGATGTAGATTGTAGAAGAAGAGCTCGTGCCGCAATGTCCATAGAGGTACTGCCATTAGGATATGCGATGCCAGAAGATATTAGCGCACCTGGTACCGTAGATCCACCAGCGAGCTTCGATGGGGTAAGAAAAAGGGCGGAGATTGACAGATCCGTGCACCGGAGAGCAACCAGACTCGGATGGAGAAGAAAAAACCCCAACGGCTCCAGATCCGAGACCAACGAGGGTCAAAGAGTCATCAACAGCCGGGGTAGAAGCACCTCGTTGATCATCACATGTCTGAACAGATGCAACAACCACGGAAGAGATGGTCGAACGACAAGCACCAGATGCAGGAATAGGTGGAATAATAACTCCTTCACCCAACCCAGCATTACTCAAGGGGTCATCATAAATATAAGGGGAATCCATAAAGAGATCAACAGGACAAAAAAAAAGAGAGGCTGAGATCGGAGCACAAACGCAAAGGTCAACTAGGTGGGGTACTGGAACCAGAGCTTCTCTCACTAGACTCCATCCCTCCACCGAGTTGGTTTTTTCCTGGGATTTTTTTGGAGTGTATAGAGCTCCAACAGGTGCCTAGGAAGCGTTGTGAGGCTCTCACGAGTCTATAGGCACTCTAAATGGGTCTAGAGAGCACCGTGGACTCTAGATAGCCTCCTAGGATTTTTGGAGTGTATAGTGTCACGCCCCAAAAATAGCCTTCTCATAGCCTAATGAGGTGGTGACAGAACTAACACTTCTCTATAACTAAACATTCACACGTATATCAAACTAATTAACTGGTAAATACCTTCATTTACAATATAACTACTTAAAGGTATTACAACTTCTCAAAATACAAACAACTAAACAGTTCAAAAGTCCAAATTCTCTAAACTTATATTTACATAAACAAAAGTTTGTCCACACTTTTAAATTTGCTCGATCTCCCTTCCATTACTGGTTCTCTACTCCTGTAGGATGTTATTAAAATAACATCGTGAGCTATTAATGGCTCAATGAGGTTTATCACATAATAAATCACATATCAACTCAATATAAATCATTTAAAAATACAATCAATATGCATGTTCTCAATGCAACTACTCATACCTACCTCTTGCTTATCTTGAACAACCTGAAATAAAATTTAAAAGCATGCTTGTCTAGTCATACAAAACATACTATTTAGATCACAACACATACCGCTCATCATGTGTGTATACCATATCACTGGCCTTGCCCTCAAAAATGATATGGCATATTAGTGCACTAACTGTAGGGTAATCTCTACCCAATCGTCTCTTCTCAACTTCTCAACATATATAATTTTCTCAATGTAAATGAATAAATTGCTCATGCATACTTCTCATGCATTATCAAATATACTCAACTTCTCAACAACATGTAATAACTTCTCAATGTAAATATATAACATGCTCATGGGTATTTCTGAAAGTTCTCATGCATAATCAATTCCAATCATATAAACTTTTTACTACAAAAACAACAATCTAACAATATATCAATAAAAGAAATTTTATGGTTTAAGAAAACTAAATTTGGAGTTCATTTATACCATTTTCATACAAAAAGGCAAAATGGTCATTTGAATCGATAAATTTCAAACTTCATGAAATTTAGTCAAATTAAACTAGATTGTAGTGCTCTTTAATAAGAGCATTACGGTTCAAGTTTCAACATTATCGGACTTAATATGAAGATTTTATGTACTTTTAATGTAAAATACATTTATGTTCAACCAAACAATGCCTTAACTTTCCAATAAACTATTATTTTTATTTTTATAGAAATTTAGAAATAATTCTAGGTCAAACCGGGTCAAAAATTGGTCAAATCGGGTCAAAATTGCCCAAACCGGATCAAATTGGGTCAAATTAGTCAAATCGGGTCAAACCGGTCAAAATTGGTAAAACCCGAGTCAAACCGAGTCAGATCAGGTCAACCGGGTCAACCCGTATCAACTGTTCATCCTCTTCCTTCATTTTCTCTGATTTTCTGCTATGTTTTCTTGAATTTTACAGAACTTTAAAAATTTCCACAGGCTTCATTTCTCAACCAAATTTTACGAATTTGTTGTCTATGGAAAGCTTTCAGCATCTAGTATTTGTTAAAAATGAAAAAGGTGAGCTAAAGTTAACAAAATTTCCTGAAAGTGAGAAAAACTCTATTTCTATTTTGTAATTGTTTCTCTTAACATACTTTGAGTTAAATCACCAAATTTTACCAGCTTTTTCTCCATACTACTAGATATATCCAGTAAAAATTGCATAGCTAAACACAATCATATACAAAAGATACGAATTTTCTAAGTTTCTTGGAAGCCATTAATGGGTATTTAAGCTTTAACACATGCTCAAACTTCAAAACTACTTAAATTCCTTCTAAAACACAAACATTCACTGCTAATAGGAGACAAACCTCACCTGAAATTGAGGATTGCAACTTAAATTCCAAGTCTTTAGCTAGAATTTGAAATTTCCTCTTCCGTTGTTTCTAAACGGGTTCTCTCTTTATGTCTTTCTCTCCTTCCTTCTCTCTTTCTCTTTTCGTTCTCTGCATATTCTCCTGACTTAGTGCTCTAAAGATATATATATATCAAGGGAAGGAGTGGTCGGTGTTCATGCACCACCGCTTCCCCTCCTCCCTCCACGTCCTGCTTGCTTGACAGCAAAATTTTTTATTTATTTACTTTATTATTATTACTATTATTATTATTATTATTATTATTATTATTATTATGTTTGTTTTTTTTTATTATTATTATTTATAAATATATTCATAGGTTATTACATTCTACCACCCTTAAAGAAGATTTCGTCCTCGAAATCGACGTACCTTATATATCAAAAAGTTGCGGGTGTTTCTTCTTCATCTCAGATTGCAACTCCCAAGAAGCTTCATTCTCATCATGATGATTCCATTGTATCTTCACTAATGGAACATCCTTGGTTCGCAACTTCTTTATATTCCTATCTAGTACTCGAATTGGCTCCTCATAATAAGTAATATCTTTCGCTAATTTAAGGTCACTGAAATCAATGACATGAGAAACATCTCGCACGTACTTCCTCAACATGGATACATGAAAAGCATCATGTATTCCTGACAATTCTAGGGGTAGTTCAAGTCGATAAGCTACCTTACCCACCCTTTCTGAGATTTTAAATGGCCCAACAAATCGTGGTGATAGCTTTCCTTTCTTCCTTCCAAAGCGCATGACTCCTCGAATAGGAGATACTTTGAGTAGAACTTGATCGCCCACTTCAAACTCTAGGTTTCTTCTATGTTGATCTGCGTAGCTCTTTTGACGACTTTGTGCAGTACGTAATCTCTCTTTGATAACTGATATTTTCTCAGTAGTTTCTCGAATCAATTCAGGACCCAGCAATTCTCTATCTCCTACTTCAGCCCAACACATCGGTGATCTACATGGTCTACTATATAGAGCCTCGAACGGTGCCATTCCAATGCTAGCTTGATAGCTATTGTTGTACGCAAACTCAATAAGTGGAAGATGATTTTCCCATGTGCCTTGAAAATCAATAATGCAAGCTCGTAGCATATCTTCCATTATTTGGTTTACGCGTTCTGTCTGTGCGTCAGTCTGCGGATGAGAAGTAGTGCTCAAGTGTATAGATGTCCCAAAAGCATTTTGAAGACCTTTCCACAATTTCGAAGTAAAACGTGCATCTCAATCTGATACTATAGACACAAGAACACCATGAAGTCTAACAATTTCTTGAATATACATTCTATTCATTTTCTCAATAGGGTACGAGATACTATAGGGAATAAAATGTGCTGATTTTGTTAAACGATCTACTACTACCCATATTGCATCATGTCCTTGTCTAGTTCTGGGTAAACCCATAACAAAATCCATAGTTATATGTTCCCATTTCCATCCTGCAATTGGTAGCGGTTGAAGGAGTCCAGGTGGTTTTTGTCGTTCTGGTTTTACTTGTTGACATGTAAGGCACTTTGTCACAAACTCCGCTGTATCTCGCTTCATTCCTTTCCACCAAAATTGTCTTTTAAGATCTTTATACATCTTTGTGCTTCCAGGATGTACAGTAAACTTTGAGTGATGTGCTTGTTTCAGTATTTCATTCTTAAGTTCAGCTACATTGGGTACACAAAGCCTATCTCGAAACCTCATACCATCATCTTTTCCTTTAACTCATATAATGGGTTCCTTTTCCACCATTTTTGTGAACCACGTCTGAAATTCTACATCTTGTTTTTGTGCTTGTAAAACTTTTTCAATCAATCCTGGCTGTACAACTATAGTGCAAAGATGCGCTTTCTCATCTAGTAGTGATATCTGTATATCATATTCCGCCAATATGTCTAACATGCGCCATTCCTGTGGCATAAGAAAAGCAATAAACCCTTGCGGCTTACGACTTAAGGCATCTGCAACTACATTTGCTTTGCCAGGATGATATTGAAGAGAAAAATCATAATCTTTGAGTAGCTCCATCCATTTTCGTTGTCTCATATTTAAATCCTTCTGAGAGAATATATACTTTAAACTTTTATGATCAGAGAAAAGATCAAACTTCTCGCCATACAGATAGTGTCTCCATATCTTCAAAGCAAAGACTACTGCTGCTAATTCCAGATCATGAGTTGGATAATTTAACTCATGGGGTTTAAGTTGTCGTGACGCATAAGCAACTACCTTTTCATTCTGCATCAAAACACAACCTAGACCTTGATGTGACGCATCACTATAAATAGTAAATCCAACACCATTTTTAGGAATAATAAGAACAGGTGCCGATGTTAACTTCTGCTTCAAAGTTTGAAAGGCACGCTCACAAATATCATCCCAAATAAACTTTACACCCTTCCTCGTCAAACAAGTCAATGGTGTCGCAATTCGTGAAAATCCCTCAATAAATCTTCTATAGTATCCTGCCATTCCAAGAAAACTTTGCACTTCTGTCGGTGTCGTAGGCTGCTTCCATTGAAGAACCGCTTCCACCTTTTCTGGATCTACCGAAATCCCTTCTTTTGAAACTACATGCCCTAAAAATTTGACTTGCTCTAACCAAAAATCGCATTTCTCCAATTTCGCATACAACTTGTGTTCTCGCAACGTTTGTAGTGTTATACGTAAATGTTGCTCATGTTCTTCTCTCGACTTTGAATAAATTAAAATATCATCGATAAACACAATGATAAATTAATCTAAATAAGGTCGAAAAATGCGATTCATCAGATCCATAAAAACTGCTGGTGCATTGGTTACTCCAAAAGGCATGACAAGGAATTCATAATGTCCATACCGAGTACTGAAGGCTGTCTTTGGAACATCTTCTTTTCTTACTAACAACTGATGATAACCTGATCTTAAATCAATTTTGGAGAAGATTGTAGCTCCTTGAAGTTGATCAAATAAATCATCGATGCGTGGTAATGGATACTTGTTTTTGATAGTCACCTTGTTGAGTTGTCGATAATCAATACACATTCGAAATGATCCATCTTTCTTTCTTACAAACAATACTGGAGCTCCCCGGGGTGACGAGCTTGGTTGTATAAAACCTTGATCCCTCAATTCTTGAATTTGCTTCTTCAATTCTTGCATTTCAAGTGGTGCCATACGATATGGTGCTATAGCGATCAGAGCTATTCCCGGAATCAAATCAATGGTATAGTCTATCTCCCTTTCTGGGGGTAAACTAGGAATCTTCTGGAATACATCCTTAAATTCACATACTATCGAGATTTGTTGTATGGATAGATCCTCACAACCCTCCTCTAGACATGCCAAGAAACCAGTGATAAAGGAATCACTAGTCAGATTACAATGGAAAACAACCGATTGTTGTTTAGGTGGTGAGAATGTAATTGTCTTCATATGACAATCTAGCGTAGCGTGGAAAGTAGTAAGCCAATCCATACCAAGAATAATGTCAAATCTCCTCATAGCTAGTACAATCAACTCAGCAGGCATATCACTTACTCCTAAATTTATTTTACAATTCTTACATACCCACTTTAATTCCACACTACTTCCCAAAGGTGTCCCAACAGCTAGTGGTGCATTCAAACATTCAGGTTCTAAACCTAATTGCTTTACCATTGTAGTGGAAATGAAAGAATGTGTAGCACCAGTACTAAATAGAACTTTCGCAAGACTATTAAAAATAAAAAGAGTACCTTCAATTCCTGCCTGATCTGGAACCATTGCATAAGCTCTACCCTGTCCCCTTTGTAGCGCTTGATTATTCTTTCGTGGCTTCTTACAATCTCTATTAAAGTGTCCTCGCTCTCCACAATTATAACAAATTCCATTTGGTGCCTTGGGTTTGGTGCAATCACGAGCTTGGTGTCCCATTTCACCACAATTGAAACAAGTTCCTCTTGGTCTAGTGGTAGTTTCTACATAAGTAGAAGGAGCAGGTTGAGAAGTTCCGCTATCGGTCTTTTGCCTTTTCCACAGCTATTTGCCTTTATTGTTCTGTCCTCCTCTTCCATCATTCCCTCCTTGTTGACCTAATTTTCCTTTACTTTTCTTCTCCATGTCTTTTCTGTATCTTTTATTATCTTTTTCTAAATTCAAGGCTTCCTCTACAATGTCCTCATAAGATTTTCGAGAATTTCCAATCACCATTCGCCGTATAGCTGGAGTTAATCCATTAGCAAACTTACGAGCTCGTCTTATTGGGGTATCAATAATATGTGGTGCATAGCGAGACAATGCTTCGAACTTTTTCTGATACTCAGTCACTGTCATCGTGTCTTGTTCCAATTGGATAAACTCCAATTCCTTACTTTCTCTCTCAGTTTCAGGAAAATATTTATCCATAAACTTCCTTTTAAAAGCTGTCCAATTCATATTATTAACAGCTCTCTCCCCCATTGTACTTTCACCAGCCCCCACCAATTTCTAGCATCACCAGCTAATTGGAAAGCAGCCAATTTCCTCTTTTCTATCTCAGTACATTCCAATACCTCATAAATATCTTCTAGATGTTGAATCCATTGCTCAGCCTTATCAGCATCTCCAGTGCCATTGTATTTTTCAGGACCCATCTCACGGAATCGTTTCATTAAATTATCATTAGGTCGTGTTTGGAATTGCTCTAGCCGTTGTACAAACGCTTCCATTCTATCAATTGGGTCAACTGTTGCCTGACCCGCCCTAGGTGGTCTACCACGATCTCTTCCTGCCATAATCTATAAAAAAAATATTTATTTTATGCAAACATTCACAAACTTATCACAACCAAAAAGATTTATATATATATACATAATATATACATCACTATCACTATGATTCACAGCGTATATCATCACAGTGATATACCAAAAAAAATATACCAACATACATGGTATTATAGATCCATATATATACTAACAAGGATGGACTGCTATCTACATCAAAAGGTCCTCCTATCGATACTAAAGTAACCAACAAAAAGACCACTATCTCTAATACATCAGCCATCTCCCCTACTAAACTCAGAGCCCATACTCAGATCCACTAGAAGATGCCTGATATGATGCCTCCTAAGGCTCCTCCTCTGGCTCCTCATCTGGATCCTCCTCATCAGTCTCTGAATCAGATGATATATCTATAACTATGGGAGGTATCTCTCGCACCTCTAAAACAAGTGGGACCTCAGGCTGTGGGGGCTGTGGTGGTGGTAACTCTTCCTCCACAGGAAACTGAGGATCACCAACAGGTGGCTGAACAGGAATCTCGGGTGTCGGTGGTGGCTGGACCCTCTGTCCCTGCTGTCCATATATAGCATAATGTACATCATGCACTATCTGTTCAACCAACTGACCATCTGCTGCCATAGATCGGAATATACTATGTTTCTGACTCATAAGACCTAAATAGTAATTTGTTATTCGGCTTGCTAACCCTGGTTCATATACTGGAGCATCCTGCAAGTCCATGGTGAAACTTTAGGCTTTGTCAAAGATGGTTTGACGAGCATCTTCTAGCATCACCTCTCTCAGTCTATTTGGGTCCCTAGGTATGACATCCCATGGTCCCACTATGAAACCTCCATAACGATCATATCCTTCTAATGGCATCCTGTCATAATTAGAAAATGTTAGTCCAACATCATCTCAAAAGTTCAAATGTTTTAGCCTAAACCTAGGCTCTAATACCAAAATCTGTCACGCCCCAAAAATAGCCTTCTCATAGCTAATGAGGTGGTGACAGAACTAACACTTCTCTATAACTAAACATTCACACGTATATCAAACTAATTAACTGGTAAATACCTTCATTTACAATATAACTACTTAAAGGTATTACAACTTCTCAAAATACAAACAACTAAACAGTTCAAAAGTCCAAATTCTCTAAACTTATATTTACATAAACAAAAGTTTGTCCACACTTTTAAATTTGCTCGATCTCCCTTCCATTACTGGTTCTCTACTCCTGTAGGATATTATTAAAATAACATCGTGAGCTATTAATGGCTCAATGAGGTTTATCACATAATAAATCACATATCAACTCAATATAAATCATTTAAAAATACAACTCAATATGCATGTTCTTAATGCAACAACTCATACCTGGCTCTTGCTTATCTTGAACAACCTGAAATAAAATTTAATAGCATGCTTGTCTACTCATACAAAACATACTATTTACGATCACAGCACACACCGCTCATCATGTGTGTATACCATATCACTGGCCTTGCCCTAAAAAATGAAATGACATATTAGTGCACTAACTGTAGGGTAATTTCTACCCAATCGTCTCTTCTCAACTTCTCAACATATATA